>UFQX01000404.1:195808-340114 GCA_900497675.1 Arapaima gigas | reverse complement strand
GGGGGGGGGGGGGGGGGGGGGGGCCTTGTGATTTTTAAATGTCAAAGACCTTATATCACACATTGGTAATTTGCGTAACAGTTTGATTTGGTAGGATTTCTTAGACTTTTCTTGAATTTTTGTCATTTTAGACCTTCTTGAAGGAGATCCTGCGTGACATTGGAATATATAATGTCAAGGGTACCCATAAGAACACCTGGGAGCTCAGGCCAGAGTACCGCCATTACCAGGGTGAGGCGGAAAAGAGTGACTAGCTGGTACACGATTCATCTGCCCAGAGCCATGCTTTTGTTTTTTTGTATTCACCTAAACAATGACTCAGATTGAATCCTGTGTTGTTTTTTTTCACTCCAAGACCTTTTTAACATGGCTGAACTGTTGACTTCCAGGTTTTCTGGAATGATTGTTTCCCTGTGACAATTTATTGAAGAACATGTTTTCATAATTTCTTACTATGTATATATTTGTCATTCCTTATAAAAATGCAGATGTTTTTTCCATACAATTTTTTAGATGGAGTAATTATAAACATTATTTTAAGGTTAAGAAGAATTTGTGGCTTATATGGAGTGATGCAGTTTATTTCATTTAATATTTGAACTTAAAAGTAGATGCAGTGATGTGGTGCATTGAATGGTGGCATAATACAGGTTTATAACAATTTTGTAAATAATGTCAAATAAATAATTACTGAAAAATTTGTTCTATTGTTAATGTTGGGGAAAGAGATTAATGAAAATCTCCAAAATGGCCTGTGGCAGCTTTTTCAATATAACCTTTTTTTACTTGGCAAACACTAGAGCCTTCTTCACGAAACACTTCAAATAAAATGATCTCCTTGCATTTTGGCATGGAAGCCTTGCACTGCGTGGTATAAGCCAAGTCTACACAAACAGGGATACAGCGCCATAGCTGTTGATTGACAGACTCAGGTGCTTGTGGCTTGTGAGGGTGCTCCTACACATGGATTTATTTTTATGTCTGAGTAAAATAACACATTGAAAGAATGCTTTTGTGTGGGGCACATTTTTTAAAAATTCCAAAATGTTCTTAGAAAATGATCCAAAAAATATGCAGCTTGAGTGTTCAATTGAATATAACATTTCAGCTTTAGAATTTCAATTTTCTGTTATTGAGTTTATATTAAACTTTCTACAAGTACTAACATTCAAATTCTCTGCACATAAAGCACTGAAGATTAGCCATCAGTTGATGCAAATGCATTGTAGCACTGCATGATTTTCATAGAACTTTTTCCCCTTGTCTCTCTAGTTCACAATATGTAAAAGTATATATTGTAATTTATTTCCTTAATTTGGGCAATTAAGATTTTTTCACCATTCAGGAGACTGTAGGCTGCTATTAAAATGCATTTCACTATTTACATATTGTTAAATGGCTTATTTAAGGTTAGCTAACCAAAAGTTAAAACTCATGTGGAAAGATACTACATTAGCTGCCATTGTTTTCATGAGGATTCTCAAGCAAATAGCCAACCACCCAGTTTGGACCTTACAACATTATTTCTCTCCTTTGCTCACTGTTTGGACAGGAATGTAATTTAATGATTCTTCAGGAAAATCTGTCTGCACATTTTCATCCTTTGCAGTTTATGCACTTGATTGGCACTTCAGAAAGCCCACTTTTCAAGCGAGCAGTGAAGAAATCCTCCCACTCACTGTTGAAGTGATATGTTTGGGGCTTTTTCTAGCTTGGTCCTGCACTCATAAATAAATGTGTTAATGACTTGGTCTACACTGCTAACGTTGACGGCTTCTCGCAGTTTCTCTGCCGCCAACTTGGCCCGGGGTGAGTCTGCGGTAAGTGTACAATTGACCTGTGGAGTGTTTCGCTGAGTGACTCACTCTTCAGAAGCTGTGCTTTGGCTCTGCACACAGATACTACCGTTACCACCGGAACAGTTGCTATGGAGATGTTGGGACGCTACTAGGTCAGAGCAGCTGTGACTGGTAAGCGAAGACTGGCGAGATCCATGCAATAGTTACGGTATTGAATCTGTTACACCATGTAGAAACTACTCTGCATACTGTTTACTTATGATGTGTGCAGCTGAACAGTGTAAGACACCCTGATTTGGTACTTGCGAATTTCAAACTACATGTTGCACAGGATTTCTGTGGTACTCTTAAAATTTAAACTTTGTAAGGTGGGTGTTATTACTCCTCACACACCCACGAAGAACCTCACTAAATGTGTGTTGCACCTGATCTCGTTTCATGTTATTATCCAGCTTACATCAACCCATTAATAAAGGCACTGTTTATTTTTAGGCTGATCTGTGAATGTGCCTTACCTCAGAATTCAAATTCTCCCCCTCTGTCCTCCAGGAAAAAAAAAAAAACTGATTCTAAAATACCCATTAAAAGAAATTACTACAGCATATGGTAGTAGCTGTATATCTTCCAACATCTAGAAGTGATATATCGTCAGTTGAAAAACATTACATTCACATCTAAAACCATGTGGAGAAGCCACTGAAGTGTACAATGGCACTTAGTGTATTTCTGACTCACTGACTAACTTTATCCTCCTGCTCAAACTGCATTTGCTGACGTTCCCTTTCTGGGTCAGCCACCTCTCTAAATTTTGAAGTACATTCCTTTTAACTCAAGAAGTGTGCAAAACTTTAAAATTCATCCATACAATTTATTTTGTACAATAACAGAATCCCATTTTTTTTGGGGGGGGACTGTGCTTTAAGTTCATAGTCTTTTTTTCAGAGGCATTAAATCTGATTCAGGTAGACAATGGTGCTGTCTGCGTTTCAGCCAAGTCTCACAGCGAGCTTTCCTTTCAGCCCTCCTTTCTGAAAGTCTCATCCGGTTTTCTTCTGACTTTAAGATGTCTGTGCTTCATACAGACCTGCCAGATTATGTATCATTACTGGCCAACAGTTTAAAATGACTATCCCAAACAGGGCCAATGAGAAGTCCACTTGATGATCTCCGATTTATACTGATGAGAAGTCACAGCCAGAAGCAATGAAGCTCTACCACATCTTCAAATGTCACTGTAACAAAGACAAGAAAAGCACTAATGACTGACAACTGAAGTGAGACCTGCACTCTACCCCTTCTGTGTGACTTCTGCAACACAGTAGACATGGCAGCCAGTTTAACCAGGATGTTTTCCTCAGTTCAATCCATTCTGCCACTTGGCAGGCAGAAAGCACAAGGAATTTCATTTTGCATCCGAGTGCAAACCCAAAAGCCAAGGAAATCTGCTTCAGGTCTATCAGTGGATGCTAGGAACAGCAGACACTGCCTATTCTTGAAAGCATAAATTGTAATATAGTATTGCCAACAGAATGGGGATGTGAACTCATACAGTGAAAGACACTTACAAATGTTTCCATCTCCAGTCCATCCTTGAAGATCATGTATAGGCTTGTGCCATCCTCGTGGAAATCTAACAAGCCTACCATACCTTCTGGGTTCATGGACTCACCTGTGAAAAAAAAGGACAGAAAAGGAGAGAATGTGGTTCCCATTCCAAACTAGATAAGTAGGTTCCACTCATAGCACAAAGTAAAAGCCACCGAAGGCATGACAATGCGTTGTGTTTTTACCTGGGAATTCCTTTATGTTGGCCATGATCTTTTTGGTTACTGACTGTGCACCATTTATGAAGGGCTTAACTCAGTCTAGGTTGCACATTTCCAACTTTCCCTTTAAGCTGCAAAAGTCACAGAACAATAAACAGCCTTAGTTTTTGACAAAAATTAAGTGCTAAAAAAACAGCTAGTAACCCTAGCTGGAAAATTGGAGACTCACAATTACGAGTAGTCTTTGATGTATCCTTTGTAGCTCTCTTCTGAGAAAGCGGTTTCCTGTAGTTTGTGGTTTAGGACAATGTCTACCCCAGAGACCATGGTGCCATCACAAGCCTCATCTTGGGCTTCAGCGGAGGTGTTGGCGCCAATAAGGGACCTGTCAATGTCTTCCGTCCTTTTGACCATCTGAGTGATAAACAAGGTGTATTTTGAGCACTTGATTTAGCTGTCTTCTACACAGAGTGGTCATTTCATGTCTCCCCACACCCACAAAACTTGTATTCAAATCCCACCCTGCTGTAAAATCCTTGATCAGGGCACTTAATCTGAACCATTTCAATACCCTAGTACATAAGCCTAAGTGCCTACACAGTGTAAATGAATAAATAATAATCTCACATCAATATAAGAATACACACAAAAGTACATTTAGAAATAATGTACACAAAAACACTGCGTTTCCACGTTGCGATGAGCTGTAGGTGTGTCGTACATGTGACATCACTCTACCCCCCCCCCCGACACAGGATGTGACGAAACATCCCACACTTGCAAAGAACACATTTTTTTAGCCAATACGACTACTTCGCAGTTCTTACATTTCCCTCAACTTCGTACAGCGTGCCGTTTTCAGACTCGTTGATTTTGTAATGTCCGAGAACATCTCGTCTCCTGTTCGAAACAAAAATGAGTTAATTTACAGTGACAGCCATAAGAACTCATGTACATGTAAGAACTCCATGCTAACAGTGGAAACTGTGTGATCGTTGATTCCCTCGTTATTCCCAGTCCAGCTCAGCTTCATACAGGTTTGTCTGAAGCTCCCTTCCCATTTCTAACAGGCGACCTTCTCCACATCACTCCCAGAACAGTACCGCAGGTCCGCGGATGAGACGGGCCGAAGGCTTTGCGAGGAGGCCTCCGCCGACAGCGAAATAAAAAAATAGCCAAAATCATTGGGATAAGGAGCCGCAAACCCGAAAACGGTGCGGGAGACGCAGAGGGGCCTAGTGGAGCGGCTCTCACCACTGATGATGTCCTTGAACATTAGCATCGTGTCGGATGGCACGCGCCCGTCTGAAGGCTCACGCGGACTCGACTAGAAAGGACGCTCACGCCGGCGCTTCTCGTTTAGATAGCCGGGCTCTCGATGACGTCACTATAAAGGACAGCCTAGAGCGCGTCGCCGCCTGAGATGGAGGCAGTCGGGCGAAGGCGGCATTTTTGTCCTGTAACAGCGCTGCGCTTTATGTAGCGGCTTCCCCTGAAACCCGGCCCGCTTGCATGGAAAGATCAAGAAAGCATTGTTTTTCCATTTATTTTTCGTGTACTAAATACATAACACTTACAGAATATGTTGGAAAAGAGAACCTTGTGAATCAGTACATTTTGAGAATTTGGACACAGTAATTTACACGTTTCGCTCTGTTTTACTCCTTTAATTCCTACACGATGTGATTTCAGTCTGAGATAAAGTGTCGAAACTGTTAGTCGGTTTCACACCTACTTGGTGCCATTATTTTAGAATAGATTTCTATGAACTTACTGTAATATCGGTCACAACCCCTGCAGTCCTAACAGACGGTCGTCATAAAAAACACATTTTCATCATCATCAGCGTCACAAGCTAAACTGGAATTATTAGACTGTATTAAGTTATTACATGACAGCAGCGCGGAAGCAACGCATATGAACATTTTATTAAAAGATGTAAATTATATTACCATTAACCAATAGTTTGTTTTGCACCGTCCATAAATTTAGGATGAACAAAGCTTCTGCGTGTTTATATAGGTGAACATGTTCAACAATGGCCACATTAAAGGATTTCTGAAGCATCAGGGTTACATGATTTTGAAGGTAGGATTTTAGTTATATTTAGTTAGGTCTTTTGTATGTTTATGTTTAAAACTCTAAATTTGTATTTTTATTGCAATTATTTAATTGACAGCATTAACCTAAAATGTAATTCTATGGATTTAGTTTAAAATTATATCTGCATTTGTAATTCTTGGTATAAACCACTTGTTTTCACTGAATGTGTCACTTCAGAGAAAAGCTTCTACTAAATGATTATTTACCTTAAAACTTTTGTCAGTTGTGGTTATATGGCATCTTTATTGAAACCTAAAAGAACTAATAATAATACACACATAACGAGAAATAAAAACTAGAATTCCATAGGCTCTAGATATAAGTTATGGGTCATAAGAAAAATGTTTGAAAAAATGGATTAAAAATTTTCAGAACTTAATTCTGAAAAAAGAATCCTGTCATTGTTCTTCAGTCTTTAAAAAAAAAAAAATCAAGTAACATTACTAAAAACAAGTCATAAATATTAGACTTAAGTAAGGTAAAGTTCAGAGTTTCATCATTTATCATGTGAGGACAGATGTGCTCCAAGGCTGTCGCCTGCAGTCACTGTGCCCAGCGCTGCAGTCTGTCTCCACAGGGCCAGCAGGTGTCCACTGCCCCACTGCTGCTTGAGTAACCGTGTGGAACCGGCTGCCCTGCGGATGGAGCCCTCCAGGTGCCTGCCATCAATCATGACACAGCAGTCCCATCCGCAACACAGTCAGAATACTCTGGAGCTCATATTTGTGCCAGCGAGCCATGGTGGCCGACACTGGCACCTATGAGATGTGACACCCTGCGGTGAGCCGTCACAATTTTGGAAGTCAACGTTTTGAATCACAGATGTGCCGCCTCCTAATTTTATTTCAATGTGGCATCAGCTGCATTGTGCATATAATAAAGGGATATATTTGTACATGAAGTTTAATATTAAACGTCTTTTTCATAATACCGTTCCATTTTTAATGATGTTGCTTTCAGTTCTTTTATTGAAATTATCAGTCTTGCATTTAACCTAAATTAAAAATTTAAAGGCAACATCAGTATACCTGATAACATAAGATTTCACAGATGTTCACACAGACATTCTGTTTATTCTTATTTAGTGTAATGAAATAAATATTGTATCATTTATATCTCTTTAAACACTTTTTGTGTTCACTTTTCCAATATGTGTATGTACCTGTATATGGAAGCACTCTGAATAAGATACCAGTCTATCTCAGAGCAGTCACATACATTCATTTTTTCACATTTTTAACGCACTAAACCAACCACCGATTTACCTAAACATGTCTTTAGTCTGTGGGAAGAAACCAGAGCATTTTAGGAATCCCATGCAAGCACAGTGGGAACATACAATCTCACATTTACAGATCGAATCAGATTCAGATCCATGATTCAGGAGCTGTGTGGCACCATCGCTGCCTGCTGAATAACCTTGACACCTCATTTATTACCACCTCAGAAAAAATATAGCACATTAATGGGTCAAAATATGTAATTTCCCTTTTTCTTCTTTTAAAAATTATTGATTACTTATTACTCTGGGTAAGGTACTGGTACAATGTCTGGCCTACTTTCACTAGACTGCTGCTTTGGTTTTATTCCACTAGATGACAGTGCTGAACAAGAAGCAGCATGATTCATTATCCTATTCTTTCTCTTTTGCAGGCTTTCCAAAATGCCCAAAACAGCTTGAAAGTGGAGATCACCAACAATCCCATGTTAGTAAACACTGTCTATTGTTAAAATGAATAATGGCATTTTGATAAATACTTTGAGATGGTTTGTGGACTTGGACTGTATTGTATGTGATTGTGTATTCATTCTGCAGGTACTGCACACCACTTTGTAACATTGCCATTTTACTTACATAATTAAACTGTAATTTGTGCTATAAAATACACACAATGTCCAAAAATAATGTTACTTTGTAACAGTCCTCCTATATTAGCACAAATATTGTGTACATACAGTATCTTTGATGTACTTTATTTCAGCAGGTTTCAGGTGCCCTGATTTGTGGTCAGTTACCTTCATGACCTGGTACAGTGTGTGGGAGAACATGTTACATACTGTGACCTGGAAAGATAATGTCACTCGAAGCTCAAAAGATGGACTGTGAAAAGTTAGGCTGTACAAAGAGAAATGCATATCAATGTTCTCACAGTTAGCAGAAAACCCCAGAAGACTGAAAATACGAGCGCTGCCATTTATTTATCTGTCCTACCTCAATCTGTCTGTGTCTTTTTTATGTTGTGTATATGTCTTATGTCTGTCAGTTAAATGTATTGTGCACCAGGCCCGTGAGAAATTACATTTTATTTTCTTTGTATATCTGTACAAATGTTGAATGAATATAAATTCACCTTGAAACTTTATTAATGGGCAGTACCAAGTCACAATATGTTATACTTGTATCTTGCTTCGATCTGTGTGGAGTTTATATTTTCTCCCTCAGGTTTCCTTTGGGTCCTCCAGTTTCCTCCCACAGTCCAAACACATATTTTAGGTGAATTGGTGTTATTGCCCTGTGAGGGACTGGCATCCTGTCCTGGGTGTACCCTGCCTTGTGTCCTTTGTTAGGGATAAGCTGTGGGCCACACTATTGCATTAGGATAAGCACTTTTTGAAAATAGACACGTAATACGGTATATGGATGCTTCATTTGTTATCTTTGTCTGTGGGAAGAAGCTTCACCAAGTAGACGTAGGATCCAACCAATTACATTTGAATTGCAGCAGAGTTTTATTACATGGCTCCCCCTTAAGCATGATGAGAGCGTAGAGAAACGTAGTTGTAGGTTCAGTTTGACAGTGAGCTTTTTAACCTGTGCTGGTATGTTACTATACATTCAGAAGAACAACCATAATTATGACCATGAACCCTAACAGACACAAATCTTTCAGCAGACTTGGCCAGTACCCAAGCAGCTCTCCCAGAGTGCCATATTCCTAAACTAATTTAAATCTGCCTTTGTTTGGATACACATTTCAGGTAGAGACATACTGGAGTCATTTCAGGAGGCACCACCACGAAACTATAAATTTAATTCTCCTCAAAGGTTTGGTATTGAATAAATGTGGATTAATATAATTATTTAATATAAATAAGAATAAAGTGAGGTTTTAGTCCTTTGGATTTTTCTGTTTATAATTAAAGTTCAGGTTTCTGCTAATTTGATTTTCTCAGCTATATTGGAGGAAATAAAATGTAATTAGAAGGGCCATTATTACTTTCTTGCAGCAAACTTATTTCGAATCAATTTCTCATATGTAAATCTAGTATCCGATGCATCGTCTGAATGACGTGATGAGTTTCACACTTTAGTGATTAGTGACTGAATATTTTATGACACTGCAGTGATGAATTGCATGCTCAAGTACAAATTGACTCTACACATTCCTTGACCTGCTAAACCCTCAAAATTTTTGATCAGTCTTCTGACTGTTTGATTTATCACAAAAGAATTAGAACTACCAAGAACTACCAATTTCTATAGTTTGGTTGAATTATATAGGATGGCACAACCGAATCTTTAAAAGTGCCAGTACAGGTGTCTCTACTGGTTTTATTCCTGTAAGTTTGTTGCGTAATAGTTTTGCAACAGTAAATACAGTAGAGCACAATAAAGAACATAAAGTTTCTTTGCTCCATGTAAGGGCCTGTTTTAAAACATCCATTAATCACATTTGAGACATTTGGTGAATGTGTTGTCAACCCTGATACCAGACCAATAGGTTATGTACTTAAATACTGCTTTACTGATGCTTTAACTATGTGCAATACATACAACAGTATACATAAAATATTAAGCTTTCCTCTTCCAAATTTGCTTTTAAGCTGTAATCTGAGAGTTTTTTTTTCAGAAACAATTAGCCTCAGCAACATTTACTGAAGACTCCAACTTAGTGGACAAATGACCAGTCATATTTTGAAATTTGCTTTTTCATTTTGCAGGGAGATTTTGCCAAAACAACATTCTACTCTGCTTAAACAGAAATGTGTTTTACAACAGACAAAGCCCTTTAAATACAGATGCAAAATTATCAAATCACAGTTTGTGTTTGTTGGATGCCACAGTTTCTTGCTGGCATGAAGCCGACAGGGTGCCAAAGGAGAGGGATAAGGAAAGAATAAATGCAATTTATTTACTTTGCCAGTGGAGTAAATAAAAATATGTAGTGTACTTAGCATTTACACTGGTCACACACTGCTCTAAGGGCTGCTGGTCCTTTATGTGCTGTGTCATCACTATCACAAATTAAACAAATTAAAATGCATCCATGCATTTTGTGAGAAGCTGCATGATAAATGGATTCCCAAGGGGGGCAGTAACAAGAAATGTTGTTTCCTTTCACTAATCTTATTCCCATTAAGACAAGCATTACGCTTGATGAGACTGTGGCAAACCAGGTCAAAGAGCTACCCTCTGGAACTTGGTAAAATGGGAGAGATGTCAATTTGAAACTTTCATGGTTGAAATAGTACTAAGATGCACTGTGAGACAACACTATAAAAATAATTACTTGCTGTAGGGCACATTTTATGGAAGTAGTTTTGTATGGTCTTTTTCACAACTTTGCATCCTTTAATCATCTCCCATAACAGGGATTTGCAGCTAAGAGGTAGTCATGTTTCCTTGGCTTTCCTAATGAGAAATTTTTCTCTGTCAGCACCTGGACAGTCTGATCAAACTATAATAAACATAGAGTAATTGGGCCAGACAGCATAAACCTATTTGAATGAAAGCAGGTAGATATGTTATTGCTGATAGCTGCTGATGCACAGTGCTGAATGTTTTCTCTGGTCTAATGTGGCAGATTGGTAGAGTAATGCTGCAAACAATGTCATATTTAGGAAAACCATGATAAGGTTTAGTAAAACAGTAAACTTTTTTATACTGTGTAAAAGACAAAAGGCAACCTAGGCTGCCAAAATTCTGAACCAGGGTTTTAAAATTAAGGATGCATGTATAACCTCGCACTTCTTTTACAGTTGTTGCACTATTATGTCTGTTATTTATAGAACTGTACTGTACTTTTCAGGCAAATGTAGAATCACAAACTGAACATTATGCTAATCAGAAACAGGGAAGGGACAACATAATTGTGGCTCAAGTAGCACAATAAAACTAATGAACTTAATACAGAGTGTGTTAAATTTACCATCAAGATCGCCTTCAGATGTAGTGAAATTCTATGCCCCATTACTCTGGTCAGAGATTAAAAAAAATCACTTTGATCTGTTCATTAAGATGGGAACATCTAGAGGATAAGCATGTGCCGGTGAAAGGAACATGTGTCTAGGGTACACATCCAGCAGAAGGTACTGTATATACTGGGTTTTTCCAGACACAAACTGAACTTAAGGTGTGTTGTGTCGACATAAGCACGCAACCTGTACAGGTGAACAGGAGTTTTGAGGGCAGTGTGATGTAGTCTGTGGGTCAAAACATCTTGTGCAACAGTGTGAGTATCTAAACATGCCACACGCACTGGAAACAACTGATACAATACAATGACTAACAGTCACAGCATCCACAGCATTTTAACCAAACAATATCCTCTCCATATGAAAACAGAGCTGTTAGCACCAGTAGCTTTTTCAGCTGTTTAAAACTGCTGCAGTGTTACCCACGACAGACTGCTGGTGCCAGCAGAATCTCTGAGAGTGTTGGGGATCACCAAAAACATTACCCCATATCCACTGAAATCCTGCCTGCTAGCAATCCACAAATGAAAAACACACGAGAGAGATTGCATTGTGTAGTCCACTGAGTCATGTTTCACAGTGCAAATTTATTTACATTTTAGGAAGAATAGGTGAGTAAGATTCTACCAGCACTGTTGTCATCCTGTTCATCTTTCCTGCCTGATTCTGTTCCACTGCTTCTGGTTCGTCATGATTTTAGATCCCTCTGTCTGCCCACGACTCAGTCACTACTACTTTCCAGCTTTTTAGGTACACGTATCCACGTACTCTCCGTTTGCATACTCAACTCAACCCCTCTGATCCAAAAGCTGTTTTCATTCACAGGATTATCAATCACTAATATTGTTTTGCTTTTTGCACCATTAACAAATCTTTGAAAAAAATGTGCCTGAATTACCCAGGACAACAGCATTTTGGGAGAAGCTAAAACCAGCATGTCTAATGCCAACTATCATCTCATGTTCAAAGTCACTAAGGTCACCCATTTTGCCCCTTCTAGAGCTCATTTGAACACTACCTGGTGCTACAAACACTAGTCTGCCTTATTTATACTGCACACCACAGTCATGTGACATTTGATTTGTTGAAATGTGTATATCCAGTGTACATCCAAACTTCAGTTTGAAACCAAAGCAGCCAGCTGAATTTTCTAAAATAACTTCTATAAGATGCAACACTAAAGCTAAGAAGTACACTCTCAGACATTCAATACACTACATGATCTTTGTTTCAACCAAAAACAAAAAAAGTTTAAATTAGCTTGTTTTAATGGAAATTTCACTGAACCTTGTCCTTCTTTTGTTATATGTGTACAAGGAGTGATCCAACAGCTGTAAAACTAATCATATAGAATGTTTACTGAAACAGTCTGTTAGTAGAAACAGCAGAATGTTCTTAAGACATCAATACAATACTGAACAGACAGACCTTCTGGTTTCCACATTTAAATCATCCTACCTATAATCAGTTTTACCGTAAAACAATACATACCCCAATCATACAGTCATCATACTGATGCAGACAACTCAACTCAAAGCAGAACACATCTCAAAATCACCAGAGGTGGGATTAGGTGAATGCAGAATGTGAGGAATCTGCATTTTTTTTTCCAACCACAAGTCCTAGAAAGATAATTCATGGTTTCTGCACATTGCAACAACACCTTTGTATGTTGCCATCAACAGTTTTTGGCAGAAAAAAACTACATTTCAAATGGAAAAAATCTAAACAAGGTTGAAAGGAAAGAAATCTGATGACAATTTGGTACTTTTGAAAGCAGCTGGAACACTGGGAAAAATGCACATCATCTGGGGAGATTATGTCACATGGGACAGCACATAATAATGATAAATGTATGTGACCTGACTGACAAAGCTATGAAATGAACACAATGTTAGTGAAGATGAACAGAAGGTTAATTCTCTTTAGTAACATCTCAGTACTATATTTGCTATTTTGCAAGTGTCCCAACAGTAACTATACGAATCTACGACTACTACTGGTGAAACAAAGACCATATTAAGAAAAATACTTTCCTTCTTTCCATTTCTCTGAAATAAGAAATTATATATAATAAGCTGCACCCTCAGCCCATCCATCATTTCAGTTATCATTCATCCATCTTTCAATTAAAGTACAACAGAAAAACTGTACAACATAACATTTTACGAACAGTATTTCTAATTTCCTTCAGATAACATCAATTTATTTATTTCTACAACCCATTTCAAAATGACTCTTCCCCTCATTATTTAAAGAACTGGAACTCTAACAGTTCTTCTTTTTCCATCTTGCCCATTGACTTCCATCTTATACCCAAAGTAAGCCATGCATTTGTTTTTTTTTCCTGTAAAACAACACATTTCTCTATGCATTAACATAGCACTGCATTTTTAATAATATTCTTTTACTTTTACATGTTCTTGCAAGAATTACTTTTCATATATTTGATCTGTGATGCTCACCACTTCCAGAGAGTGCAAAGCTGTCATGTGATTGTGCTGAATTTTACTGTTATCATGTCTGGCAGGTCAAACAAAGATTTTCTTGATTATAAATAATACAAGTTTTATGTAAGGCCTGGTATAAAGAATTATGTTTCAAGTTTTTTGGTGATTTATCCATATTCAAAACTTTCAAATACAGGAGTCCCTTTCAGGGGGGGAGGGACTGGAGTTTCTGTAATATAAGAGTAATAACCAAAAATGGATTTGAATGTCCAATGAAATAGTTCCAGTTCAACGATATGGATTTCCTGTTAGGTGTGAATATTCAATTATATCTCCAGAAACAGATAACAATATAAAATTATGCAAGGAAAATGTTTTGTGGTTTGACTCTATCAGGAAGAGTGCCTGTAGATTTACACTGTTTAGATTAAATCTTTATATGAAAACAATTTTCCAATACTGTGCGCACCACAGTACACACAAATAAAATCATTCATTAGCTGCTGTTCTTATTCTTCTTGATCCGTTCTTATTGTTCTTTATCCAAAGTTGTGTATTGGAATGAGTCACACACTGCTTCCCCAGGACTTTCCTAAACAGTATAAAGCCGTGCTGAGTGACTTGTAACTGCTGGGCTGTGACAGTTCTTGGTACTGGGCTGTAAACCATGGATAGTTCACTTGCTGTTCTGTACCATTAACCAAGGAGTGCATGAGTAAACAAAGGATGTAAGACCTCAGCTGAGGATCAAATGAGCCCTTTGTGACTACAGATAACTCTACACACCTTGTGGAATAGTGCTTTAGCTGGAGGATACTGATGCATTAAAAGCATGAAAGGTGCACAATAAAGTTATTTAAATCTATCCCAGTTTATCACAGGAGTTTTTAATGTGTTGCACTGGTGCTTTACAGCCCCAAATGACTGGAAGCAGTGTTAAATGTTTTGGTTACGTGAGCAAAACGGCAATAAAGTTTATAGATTACAAGATGTCTTTCTGTGTGCATTTGAAAGGTTCTTGTAACATGTGCTTCACCCCAAGCAAAAGCCCTTATGACTTACAGCTATTTTTAAGGATTTTAAAAGCGAGGGATACTTGAGTTTATACCCTTTCAGTCTCCAACAGCTGTTCTTTTCCTTATTATGAGTGTAATTGTCATCACAATTATGCAGGAATGAAATGGGGGAAAATAACGTTTCGACAGCTCAGCTCTATCACCCTCTGCCTGTGGGAAAAGTGGTAATCTTTCAGTTGAAAAACTGTCCCATTTCACTGGCTTCTCAAACCTTGCCAGAGACATTGAAATGTCAAAAGAGCATAACCTCGCGTGTTCAGTATTGAAAACACGAGTGAAAATGTAGCTGTATCTAGGTGTTGACCAGTAAGCAGTTCCTGCTGATTTCGTGGCAGATGCAGTCCACTCATTGATTTATTACTTTTGGGGCAAGTGGCACATATTCATTTCAGTGAATTATATTCTCTGCTAAAAGCTATCAAGCATTAGTGAAATGTTTAAAACATCTCAAATGATTGTTTTTAAGTAACAGCAGTGTAAAGGAGCCTAACTACAACATCTTTGCTGGTTCAGAGAGAAAATGGGAAATGTTCTTTATTTTCTATATGAGTCCATATGAAATGCTAATGCAGAAGACTCCACCTCTGTCCTTGCTCCAGGCTGGAGCCCCACTTTTCCAGTGAGTGGTTTCCTGAGAGTAGAAGGAACCTAGGGAGCATGCTGTGAATGGGGGCGTCAGGGTTTACACTATCAGTGCATGAATAAAACAGAAAAAAATATCAGGAACACGTCTTCCTAACTTTATTGTAACAGTTGCTTTTGCGTCTTCACAGTTCAGCCAGTCTGTGACAGGTTTGCACATACTCCCCGTGTTTCTGTGGGTTTCCTCTGCATGCTCTGGGGCCCTCTGTACAAAGACAGGTTACAAGAGAAATGGTCATTCTAAATGTCTGTATGTGTCAATAAAAGAGTGTGTGATGGCCCTCAAGACTGGTGTTCTGCCTCATGCCTTTTGCTTGCAGGATCGACTCCAGACTAGAGTGACTCCACACTGAACAAGTGGTTACTGATATTGGATCATTGTACGTTGCTTTAGAGAGAACTGTCTGCTAATTTAATAAATGCAAATATAGGTGTAAATACCTGAGTACTAAATACAGTTTTTCAAACAGCTTAAGAGAAGCACAAAAGGGCTGTACTTAAAGATGACTCATGTTATCTTCGACAGATGCCTGTAAAAGTATTGACAGAATTTTAACTTCCATTTAATCACTTTTCATTAATAAGGTTGTTTCTGAATCTTAGTTAATGGACACACCACTTCCAATGAACAGCAAATAAACGCTGCAAAATGCTGTATGCAGGATGAAAATGTAAATAATACAGAAAATCTCCAATGTGCAAATTAAATTTAAATTTACAGATTTAATAATCCAAATATCTTTATTTAAAAAACTCAAAGTCTGTTTCTCTTTATGCTTTGTGTTTCAAGACAGACTTGAAATTTGGCACACAAATACTTCTCACCCCAAGTTAGGTTTTTCATAGTAAAGTTCATTAAACTCCAAAAAGGCCACTTACTATTTTGAAATTTTAAAACTTGGTCTCTGACAAGGCTGACAAGGTAGGAAACTGTCAGTGCCATCCACATGTTCTGTTGTAGGAACCAGTAGTTGTTATATGAGCGCAAATGAAAATGTAAAAAATAATAGGAAATTATACGTAACACACACACACACACACACACACCACAGTGCACATAGTTATGTGAGGGCAATAAAGTTTGGTGATATTTATACATGCACATATACATAGTTTTTTCCTTTCTACTTCACTACAATAAAATGAAAATAACAAGCCAACAGAGATGTGGATCAGGTGAGCAAAACCTTAAAGTCAGTATTTGTTACACCCTGTTCTTTGCAACTAAGACAGGTGTGAAGTCTTCACGAGTTTACATTACATTACAGTCAGCGCTGTTTGTTACAACCACTGACTGTTCCTGCACATCAGATCTCAGCACAACTGTTACTCCAGAATCTGGGTACTTCTAGAACAAAATAATTTGCCGGTATTTGGCCCTGTCATGAAGATGTGCGGTGTGGCAGACTCAGGTGTGGATTTGGTTTATACTTGTACAGTGCAGTGTGGAACCTATCCTGGAAGTGTGGAGTGCAACACTGAGGTCTGTATTGTGCATCTGTGTTGTGGTACCTGCTGGACTCAGTTATCAGCAGCATCTAATGCAAAATAACCTTCTAGAATCATCCTTCATGACCTATTCATTCTTCATTTGACTTCGACTAAAACCTGGAAGAAAATTTAAAAGATTTTCAAACACAAGTCACAAAGAAATACAAAGAATCTCAAACAAGCTGTCAGTTGTTGAAAAAATATGACGAGAAACCGCACAGACGTGTTTGACAGCCCACTAAGGAGATACTGGTTTTATTATTAATTTTCCAGTTCCGCCCCCTCCGATGTTCCTGTCATACTCCGCGTGCCGCTCGGCGTGCTGGGGGTCGGCAAGCTGTCTCCCGTCCTGCGCGTGCATTCACTTTGATGCAGGCGCGCCCCAGACGGAGGAGTGAATAATTCAGGCGCGTTCACGACGGATCTGGGACGAGCCGTAGCCGAGCCGGAGCTCAGCGAAGCAGTCTGGCGGAAAACACACGATAAGCTGAACGGCGAAGAACAAGAGACTCGGAAATGAAGCCATAGGGGCTCGAAAGAGACGGGTCTCTAGCCACATGTTGGCTTGACGAAGGGCTCTTGATCAGTGTTGCTTCTCTTAAATTTCATGTGTGAGAAACTTGTCAGACATGTCTTGTATATATAGAGAAATAACGTAGACGCTACTAAACTTTAGGGAGCGATGCAGGGGGTAGGAAGCGGACAACAGGCGCGAGATCTGTGTGTGCGTAAACTGGGTCAGGGATTATGGCAAAGAAGTTTTCCTTTTAAATATAAAAAGTTGTACTATTCTGTTTTATTTGTTGTGGGAAATTATACGCAGTTCTCTCAGCATCCCAGGACGTTAATATGGACCGAAGAAGGGGGTCTTGCAACGAAACGAGGCACAGCGGAACGCTTTTCTAGCATAACAAAAAGAAAAACGTCATTTATGTGGTAAAATTTAGTATGGAGTGTTACTAAAAGTCTTCATCACATGCCACACAAAGCCACGATTATTAAAATACCGCAAATATTCCACGTACTAAAACTTATTTCAGGTACAAAAATATATATTCAGAATGATGCACATACTGTACATTTTAGGAGTAGAGTAAATGTGAAGACAGTAACAGAAGGAGACAACTAACCTGACTTCTCATTGGCATCGGAGACACCCTACTGCAAAACATTTCTACCAGTACAGTATTTTCTTCAGAACGTGTTCTTATAATCCCAACATTTTTAACTGAATAAAACACAGTTTTTTTTTTTAATTTATTTTGCGCTACAATATATCTTTAATTTTAGCTTCATATTTGTGGGCTAAAAAGCTTTCTAGAGTAATGCTCTGAAATAATGAGTGACGCGTGAAGTTGCTGCTGTAGAGGGGAGCGTCCTGTAGGTGGGGGGAGAGGAAGTTGTATGTAGCCGCTATAGAGGGGAAACTGTGGGAGAACCTTCTTCCAAAAGACAATGCAAAGTAGGAACAGCACACAGGTAACAGAAAGGGAGACAAAAGACATGACTAATGAGCACCCCCATGAGGCCTTTTTCAGTCACCAGCACCACTGTGCTCCTCTCTGTCTGCTGTGGATGAGGACACTGCAGGTGTGCTCACCTCAGCAACCAGCAAGTGTGTGTCACACCTCCTAATTACACAGCTGCGTGGGGAATGGACTTGAATGCTGAACAGCTGGTGTGTCTGCTGCTGACATTTCTAATGTCTGCAAAAGAGCCCTAAAGGAGCAACTCTCCCTTCTTCTTACAAGACACTGTATATAACAACTTTACTGCCATTTCTCTTTGTGAACTTCATTACACTATCAAAATTCAAATCTCCAGCCTATTTTTGTAACGTGAAACCTTATTTCCCTCGGACCGCGTCAGTAACTGCTTGTCCGATGCAGGGTCGGGCTGCTCCAAAGCATGTCCTGAAAACACAGGGTGTGCGGCAGGGTAAACCTTGGAAGCGACAGCAGTCCATCACAGTGCAGTCACACTAATTCATTCACTCGCACAGACACACATCCAGGGCAGTTTAATCACCAGTTCACCCAAAGCACAAATCTTTTGGCTGTGGGAAGAAACCCACACATGG
The DNA here is from genome assembly GCA_900497675.1 of Arapaima gigas. NCBI lineage: Eukaryota > Metazoa > Chordata > Actinopteri > Osteoglossiformes > Osteoglossidae > Arapaima > Arapaima gigas. Next base: position 321,511 of record UFQX01000404.1, on the reverse strand, counting down.
GGAGAACATACAAACTCTACACACCCTGAGCTGCATTTGAACACACCCAAGGAGCTGGGATGTACCAGCCGTACCCTCATTTCAGTGAAATTAAAAAAATTAGTATTAGAAAGGGTATGAGTGCCACAAAAACTTGCATGCACAGCATCTTGAAAGAAAAAGACCTGAGTACCTGTACCATACAACTTTTTTTCTCATGACAATCATCACGTGTACAGCTGCACAGGTGCAGCCCATCCTCCTTCCTTTGGTGAGATGATTTTGTATCATTTTAATGCTGTTTCATCAGATCTTTATGCACAGCTCTGGTCTCATGTGAGTCACAGTGTGCTGACTGAAAAGATGACACTTGCAATTCACCTCCAATTATACTATAATTACCATTTAGCAAGTCCACACAGACTTCATCTAGGGCACTACTGACATCATTCCCAGGCATTCCACAGCAGACCATAAGTTGTGCATGGTGCTTCATCTGAAAATCAACCAGACCATACTGATCAGGGGGAAAGGTTATCTGCAACACTTGCCCAGTGATCTTCTGGTTCAAGGGAGGGAGTGAAAGGGGCAAATGTCACACCTTATGTCTGCAACTAGGATCTCAGCCTGAGTAGAAAGTTAATTTTTGAAACACAGTGTCATGCAGTGCAATAAAAACCAGAGTAATAACAAAAGAAATACAGATTTGAAAAAATAATTCCGGCCATTAACTTTTGAACTGCAAAAGGTATGCTATGCCCTGGGACGCTGTTACCCAGAAATACAGCACCGTACTTGCCCCCAGTACAGAGTCAGAAAATTGAGCACCTTCAGAGTGTCCTCAGTGTCCCATGCAAGGACTTGACCTACAGATGCCCTTCTTGCTTTACCAGTTCCTCATGCAAATAAAACTCATCTGTCACAGCTGAGTAATGGGACAGTGGCTGTTGTGTTTAACCCCAGGGCTGTAGTTCACCAAACACAGGATAAGTATGGCTTCCCCAGCCGATCGTTGTCAGTGTACGACACATGACACATTACTTTTAAAATGGTAAAACCACCTGTAGATAAATGGGTTTTGCTGCACATTAAAACTGTACTAAATTTTTGCAAAATAAACTGAACACTCTCTTCTAACTTGACCATGTAAAGTAATGTTATGTTAATTAAAGAATTTTTGCAATAAAGAATAAAGTCATTACTTCTATTCATTGCTTCACAGACCCTTTATCAAAAGACACTTAAAAGTATTTTAATGCATTTTTACAACTGGGTAATATGTATGCTTGTGAATGGCATAAAATATCGAAAAATATATATTGGCAGAGGGCTCTAAATGATGCCATAAAGGAGTTCAAGAAAAAGGAGTCAAAATGATCAAATGAAGCACGGAATATCTTTTCACTTAGTAACCAAATTTAGATTGACATTATGTCTAAATGCAACAAACTTTGAGCAGTAATCACTCTGTGTCTGAGCTAATGCATCTGGGTATTTATTATGTTTTGGTGGCAAGTGTCTTTGGCACATCTGAAAATCTGGACAGTATAATTTGGCAAAACAGATGTGCAAAGCAGGGTGGGATGTGCCCCGAGGCAGCTCAGTGGGGGTGGTAATCTCTCATTACACACAATCCCTACTTGGCCCTCAGGTCACATTCTTCCCAGGGGCAGATGAAGCGGAGGCACTCAATCGATATATTACCTTCCCGTTCCCAGACCAGGCCAACCCTTGGAGAACCTATCCATCACACCCAAGATGCTGTCCTGTAAATCTCCTTGATGCACGCCAGATTATTCTGAGTAAAACAATAATTCAGCCCCACTGCTTGTCTTGTGTCTGTGAAAGTGAACGACACGTTGCTTCCTAACAGCTATTTAACTAAACATCTTATAAAAGCCATCTTGATTCTGTGTTAAATTATTATTTGTATTTATTTGTACATTGGTTATTTGAAAGTAGGCCATTCTGGAAATTTGTACGACTTTCGAATTTTTTAGATGTTCAGATAAAAACATGGACTCAAAGTGTAAAGGATGCAGGTCTGAGTCTAACTGCCATCACCATTGGTATACCCTTGATCGAAGAACTTACCTTGTGCTTCAGGTTAAACACTACTGTATAAATGGGCAGCTCCGTTAAAAGATTTATCTTAACAAACAATTAATTATAACAAAAACATTTAAATTTCTAAGTCACAAAATGACTTCCTTTTGTCTGCATTATTTTGGCAACTTTTCTGTACATAGTTCTGTAAAATAATAATTCTAATTGAACTCCACATACACTAATCAGAAAACAGCAGGAATTTTATATATTAATAATTTGCCAGCTAATTAAACTGATATGGTATTAGCAGAAATCACTGTTTTATTTACCATTTAACAAGTCAAATTAAAAAAAGTTAATAACAACCATACGTAACATTAAAAAATCACTCTAGCGTGTAAGCCAATTAATAAGCTATTATCGTTTTTTCGACAGTTTTGTCACTTCAATTTTCAGATGAATTTGCATCCCAATAAGGCCCTGTTGATGGTGTCATATTTAAAATGTCTTGTTTGATTGTCTTGGTTAGTTACAAAGCTGCCCGTAAACGTTTTCTGGCCTGAGGCCATTTGGAGAACAGAGGGAAAGAGATGAATGTTTTAGAGGGAATTATCCATATGCACATGCTGTTGCAGATATAAATGTAGTCTGTCTCATTATTGCCCCGTGCAGATAGTCATTGTGCTTGGGGCAAGACCGATCACCGCCCTGCTTTTATCATTAGAAGAACATTTAGCGGCAGTCCCTGTTGCCAGCCTCGTTGACTAGACAAAAGATCTGTGTGATACCCTCAGCCAGAACAGTGCCCGAGGACCCGCAGCGCATTCCTCTGAGGGGCCTGCAAGTAGCACGAACCACATCCCCTCCATCCATCCCAGTGTCACCTGTCACCCTTCTGCCACCTTCAGTCTGCTCTTCCTGCGTGTCTGGAGGAGATATTGCTTGGTTTATTCATTATACCTTTAGCCAATAGTTTCCAGTCAAGTATCATAACATTTAAAACACTGTTTAAATTTCTTCACTAGATATTCATTTTCAGCTTCCTTTATCATATGCATATGATACATACTGTAAAAGGAAAATGGGTTGCAAAAAACACTGGAGAAATGCAAAAATATAATAAATCCATAACTCAAAGAAAATAAAAACACGCTCATACTGTATTAATCAAAATATACTATGTTCAGTGGAAAAGGATCATAGACGTGTAAAAATGAATAGCTTGCTTATGAAAATACAATCTGGAATTCCAGTAGTAACACATAATGCTATAATAACTGATTAACAGTGACAAAATAATAAAAGTATTCCTTAAAAATGTTATTTCAGGGGTTTAATTGTAAATTATTATTAATATCATTATTATTATTAAAATACATTCGATCCGTTATCCTTTTCTGCTGTATCCTTTTCAGGGTCGTGGTGGTCCACTGCAGATTATTGATTATTATTATTGTTGTTGTTGCTATTGTTGTTATAAGGTCCAAGATGTACAAATTTAGTAATTATTCTTCTGATCAAAAAGGTGTTTCTGAGTGTATCATAGCGTTAAAAAGCGATTTGTACGAGAAGCAGAACTCCCTTCGCAGGGGGCCTAACGTGAGAAAAGTGAGAAGAGCGACACGGGCTCCTGAGCGCCCCCTTCTAGGCGGCGCGCTCTAGTGCATCAGCAACAGCAGCATCACGAGCGACGACAGGCACCCTGTGACGTCACGCGCGAAACATCTCGCGGCTGTCATGGCCAACCGACTGAGCCGCTGCAGAGAAACGGTGTCAGAGCCGCGCGGCAGCTCGAGCACGTAGCGCCCGCTGTGCCGTGTGTTCACGCGCTTCCCGGAGTCACGCGGCGGAGTGACACCGCGGAGTAAAGCGCGTGTGTTTTAATAACGAGCTCGGGTGGTGCGGGTCGGTGCGTGTCCCCCGCACGCTGTCTGCGGCAATGGCTTCCCTGTTCAAAAAGAAGACTGTAGACGGTGAGTGATAATTCATAACGTTTATGACGAACCGGCAGAGCCCCGTCACCGGTTATTATGCGGTCTTTGTGACTGCGGGGCCACCGGTTTATAGGGTTCACGGTGACACTTTAGCACTTAGACATAATTCAGAGAGAGACGACCCCAGCTCTTCTGCGGGGGCTGTACTGTACTAAACCATCATGCCGTTATTTATTATTCCTTTATTACCGGCACAACTCACTGTAAACACCGCGGTTTGTTCCAAAATAATATTTGAATAATTTCGAACAAAAATTGTCGTTGTGATTGGGAATGTTGTATTTTTACAATGTAGAAGCGGGGTGACAAGACTTACTGACGAAACACTCGTGTTTATATATATTATGTAAACACAGCTTAAAATAGTGAGCAAACTTTGTTAACGATGATCGTGATGACTAATAAACATATGGATACGTAACTAGTTTTATAAAGGATGGTTGTAATTAAAACAGGAGTAATAATAATAATCATGAAGAATTGTATATTTATGACTAATATTGACATTTGGCAAGTGAAAATGTTACACCAGCAATTCCTTTAAATTGTTTTTCAAAAGCTACGCATAAATTTGCTTGATACACAAAAGTACACTGCTGTACACAGAGTTGGAAAAAAGTCTGGAAACATTAAGGATGTGATGTTTGTGTTTTTGCTCTCCTGGTCCTAACAGGTCCTGCTTAAATTGCTCAGTGAGCGGCATGTTGGCACAGCTGAACACTCCTTCCTCACCTCCTTCACTATATTCTGAGTGGCTACAAACTGCATAGTAGAGTGGATAATAAAAAAGAGAACCACCCCCCACACTTTACACAGAATAGCAGATAAATATCATCAAATATATAGAAAAAACATGAAACTATAAAGCTGATTGGGATGCACTTAACTACTGGGTGTATCACCTCACATGCGCTACAGCACCAGTTTCTTGGTGAATCTAGAAACAGCATCTGTCCGCCATTTTCACAAATCATATCAGTATTAATGTCATTAAGCCCGAAGCAAACAGGTTCTTTAGTGGCTGTGGTGTAATAATGAAGAGGAACTTACAGGTGGGACCTCTCATTACTTCCCGAGGAGAATTCCAGGGCTCTCTTGAGTTCCATGGCTGGCTCTTGGTTATGCGGCAACGTGAGAAACTGCTCAGTCCTGTTCCCATCACACAGCACGGCTGGGATAGATAGAATTTTGTCAGGGATGTCCCTCCTTATGTAAGACGTTAACGAACACGTCATCCTTTACGTAGGTACATTAGGGTCTGTCCACACAGCTCGGTTAGCGGGGTCGGCTCGATCAGGCTGCCGCGTGCAAGCGATTGTACATATTTAAGCCACGACTTATTTCTGATCAGTTCGGTTTCTCTTTTCACTGATCCTTATTGATTATTATTAGATTATTTGAGAATATTGAATTTCTATTAATCATTATTGATTATGATTAGCTTATTTGAGAATGTTAAGTTTGTATTACTGAGTTATTTGAGAGCGTTGAATTTTTATTATTATTTGATTGTGGTGAATATGTAAAGCTATTCACTTGTATTTGTATTTTATGCTGAATCTAGTAGTCCAGTGGATGATGGAGACAAGAGAGAGTGATGCATGCAAATGCATTTTTGGCAGGCTGTGAGGGAAGGTGCAATATTTCCTCCACTCTGAAGAAGGCAGTCACCTTTTTGCAAACTTCACGACAACTGCAGGTACTAATGGAAGAAAAAAGTAAACGAATGGTGTAAATGAGCAGCTGCAGTGATTGATAGTGGACTACAAGGCAGAACTGAAGTCACCTGGCTGTGGGCCGCCCTGGGAGCTCTGACCACTGTCGGGTGGGGGCACGTGGCTTCTGCGGGGGTCCGAATGCTGGGAGGAGAGCCTGCTGCTACCTCCACCTGTTCGTAATGTCATCGTTGTTCCTGAGGGGCTGGGCAGGGGTGGATTGTGGCCTGATTGCGGTGCAGGGAAGCGTGTCCCCCCCTCCACCCCTTTGCTCCTGGGTTCGGATGAGATGTGAAAGCTGAAGGCGACGTGTGTATCTCATCTCCATCATCTACATGGAAATGTGGTGTGGAGGAGCCTTCCTGCATGGCCTCTGGGCAAACCTGACTGCTCTTCTGTAGATTCTTACTCAATCTCATAAAAAGCAACAGACCATTGCTTGTATGCTTTATGAAAATAGTTGACTTCATTTTACTGACAGTGGTCTGTCTCTGTATCCATGTCTCTCTATAAGAGCTTTTATTGCAATTACAATGTAAAGCAATATGGATCTATGCTCCCAAACACAATGGTGTCAGCTTACCTAAAAACCTCTCTGAATGCAGGATTGATCCTGTGAACACTGGCAAACCTGTATGACAAAGGTGCTTCTAATGTTATGGCCTCAGATTGAACCCCTGTGGCCCACACGAGACCTGATCTACAAATGGTTTAGTATTGTACTTTTGTCAGACTTACAGATCCACTAGGCACAGAACTCAGCATGACATCAAACCCAAGGAATGTCTGTCACCACACCAGATACGAGGTCATCGTCACTGTTTGAAATTGTCGGTAATATGAAAGTTGGTCAAACCCTGTTTGCTGAAATGAAATATGAACAATGTTTGATGTGAAAAAAGTGCAACATGCAAGGAAGATGATGTGATCAGCCTGTAATAAACATGTATTTTCTTTCTCTGTGGTGAAGCCCGATTAGTTGAGTTTTACAACTAGTCAAAATTGAACTGAGCAAGATAATGGTAAGTGCTAATCCCTCTGCTCCCGACACAGATATCATAAAGGAACAGAACAAAGAGCTGAGAAGCACACAGAGGCAGATCACCAGGGATCGAGCCATGCTGGAAAAACAGGAGAAGCAAATGGTAAGTGAAGAGGGAGTGGGGTACGAGTGGCACTGCCTAGGGCTGAGCAAGTGCTGGTCTCTGCATTTTGTTCATACAGTGAGTGTTCCCCCTCACTCCTCTGTCTCCCTGCTCTCCTCAGGACTACCTTCATCCCTCTGCAAATCGTATTTTTAACAAAAACAAATCGGGCAAATTTATCTGTGTATATATTTTGAACGTCAAGTATATAGGAACAGGGTAGGTGGATTTCCCAACAGTTCATTTTGCTAATTAAAAATCGAAATAGCCGTTTTTAAAACATGGAACAATGACTATAATTACCTCACAGGGGGATTGTCTTTTCAGTCATTGTTTTCACCTGATAAATTTAATTATATTCCTGCTGGGATCACAATAAAAATCAACATAAGTGACCTATATTGAGAGAGTTTAGCATAAAAAAAACTAAGCAGTGTAATTTCTTTTTAAACTTCTTTTGTTTTTTGCCTGTCTCTTGGAAGGGTTGTGTCTGTCACTTTCTTCAGCTTCAGTCTAAATAAGAATATGATGGCACAGCACGTAATGCTGCAGACTCAAAGTTCCTGGGCTGTTGGTTGGATTTGGTGTTGTAGGTTGAAATGTGTCTCAGTCTGTGTGGAGTTTGCATGTTTTCCCGGTGTCTGCGTGGGATAATCCTGGATACTCTGGTTTTCTCCCACAGTCAATATACATTTTTCTGGTTAATTGGTGACCCTATATTGTCTGTAGTGTCTGTGGCTACTCTGAGATTGATTGGCTTCCCATCCAGAGTATATCTCTCCAAGACTAGTGACCACTGATTCTGGGATAGGCTCCAGACTGCTGTCACCCTCACCAGGACAAGCAGTTAATGAAAGTGTGAGTGACTGTTGACCAAAGGTAATTTAACGGCCCTGAAAAACAGCTGTTCTCACTAGTACAGCCGCATTTTAATGGAGTTCATCCTTTACTTTGAAGCGATTAAAGGATCATTATGAGGGTGGTCTTCAAAGAATTCATTATAATATGGATACTAATTGCAGGGTCTTTCAGTAATCGCTAAGATGAAAGGGTTATTCACCGCACATGAATTTGACTGTTGTTTTGACATCTGGGTTTTAAAAATATGTAAATAATCTTGTTTGCCCAGGCCTGTGACAGTCCTATTGCCAAGTTTAGGTTGTAATAAAAGCATCATTCTCCATTGATGAAAAGGCCTCTGCTGTACATCTTACTTGGATATAAAAACAGACAAGATGCATGGTGCACAAACACAGTTTGCCCGTAAGGCCTCATCAGTTTTCACAACATCCTTATGAATGTGAGGCCCTGTCACTGTCTATGCAGAACTTTATGGGCGTTAAGCCTAATCTGTCATTTTTACTTCAGTATTTTACTTTAGTTGACACCATGGGCTGGGTAGTTGACACACCACTAAATCATAATCAAAGATCACAATTTAATGTCCAGTATTTCATGTTTCTTTCAAACAACATGCTTCTATATTATGCTGACTGATTATGTCACAGAATGCCTTATCATAGTGTCAGACACACTGCAACTTATGTTGCTGCTCCTTCTGAACTGTTGGAAGAGGAGGAGTATTGATAACTGCTATCTAAACAGTGGTACTCCACGTGACAGCTGTTTTCACTCACCAGGCCAAAGCATTTCTTCTTTAAGCGTGAGACTGCCGTTACTGTGGGCAAAGAGCTTGTTCAGCTGGTCTCTAGCCAAAGATCACCAGGTTTTTACAGGAGTCTTGTCAGGAGAGCTTACACCGTTTCATCAATTAAAAACCCATTCTCTGCTTTCACAAACTGATGTGTGTCATGAGCTGAAAATGGCAGGGTCTGAGCTTTTTGTTTGAAAAAAGGGCCGTGATCTTTTTGCTAAACAATTAGTAAATTGTTTTTTGGAGAATTGTCCTGTTATTTTGTAGTTTGATAAACTTAACGTTAAACAAGTTTAGATAAAACTAAAGGGGCATAGGAATTTGCCTATCAGCCAGTAAGAATAGTTATCTGTGGTGCAATGGGGTTGAAATGCACTGAAAGCTTTCTTTTAGTGCAGGCAAAATCAGATTATATGCACTGTCTGTTGTCTTCAGTGTCTGAGTGCTTTAATGGAATGAATTTCCATCCACGATGAAGAATGAATATCAGGGCACCCTCTGTGCAAAATGACTCGTCCTTCGACTACGAGAAATATGGATAAATGCTCAGCTGGGTAGTCAGTGGGAAGTACTTTGTGTGCTTTGTGTTTAAAGGATGGGGTTATGATCTAATGTGATGGCATAATTAAGGTAGCACGATGCTGCAGTCCCAGTCGGTTTGTGAGACCACAACACAATTTTCTGTATCCATCTGCTGTCCAACTTTTATGTTGTATTATGTGGTCCATGAGGAGATCCACTTTTCACATGTGAAGCACATGGCCTTATGTGCACAGCTCAGAGCACTTTTGGTTCCTTTACGTACGCAACTTGGACAAAGTTTCTTGGGCTATGCAAACCCTGTTTTTGGATTTCCTTAACATCACATGTCCGTCGGTATCTCACTGGGCTTTTTTAAACCTGTATGCACTCGAACTAAGCTGGACACATGTTTCTTACAGGAGCTGGAGATCAAGAAAATGGCAAAGACAGGCAACAGGGAAGCCTGCAAGATCTTGGCCAAGCAGTTGGTTCAGCTCCGAAAACAGAAGAACCGCACCTATGCAGTCAGCTCCAAGGTGACATCCATGTCCACACAGACCAAGGTGATGAACTCTCAGATGAAGATGGCAGGAGCCATGTCCTCCACAGCCAAAGTAAGAAATCAGTCTTGATCTCTTTCTCTCTTCCTCCTCATTTTTAAAGTTCTTCCTCGTGTGCACTGCACGATCAGCAGATTAGGCTTTATGTAAACCCAGGATTGTTCAAACCTCTTAAGAACCATGAAAACATGTTTGGATATATTTTTAGGATTTCTAGCAAAGTGTTGAACTCCACCTGCAATCATTGTATTATTAAAATTAGGGAGATACACTTACAAATATGTCTTCTAGAGTGGACAAATGAAAGGCTGGGTCTCAGGAGGTTAAAAGTGTTCTACTTCTAAAGAATATTTAAGAAGGGTATAATTAATGTGAGGCTGCAATGAGTTTATGTAGGATGTCTTTGTTAAAACCGTTTGTGTCTGCTGGGAACAGATTGGCTTGAGGACGGCTTTTCTGTCCTCTGTGGTTTTCTCTTCACAGCTATACTCTGTGCAAAGATGCTGACAGCCTGCTTTTCCTCTATCAGTCCCATTGACTGATATTACCTACATACACTATACCTGGGAAACACTTTGCTTTTGCTCTGTCCAGCTTCCCTGCTTCCATAGTCAAAGGCACAATAGTATAGCCGTGCTGTATTTGATCAAGGTGCAGATATTTTGGTCTCCCAGGCTGTTGACACGGTAAATGGAACTTTTTTTTACTGTCACATTTAGTATTGACATGAAAGTGGGTGAGAGATTGGAGACACTCTGTGCACATCAATAAGATGGATATGAGTTAGAGACATGGCCCACTTTACAAACTAGGAGTTTACATTGCTGATGTAAAAATAAATATGATGTTGCGTCATTCCCAAAAGTTATAACATTACAAACATGCGCTTGGCATGTAAAAGTACAGACAAACACATTAATATATAAATTATGGATTGTCCTGGCACATTTCACATTCTGTTTCGACAGTTTATTTTGAGTTCTTATAGGTATTTATTAATCAGTGTCACCTGTCAAAGGGGTATTATTTAATTTATGTTTTTGTGAAAAAATGGGAATTATTTAAAAGAGGAACTACTTTGTTTTGACTGTTTATCGGTTTGAGTTATAATGCATTATGTACAAAGAAAGGATTTCATCAAATATTTATAGAAGGATTATTCTGAGTGCTAATTTCAGAAAAAGAAAGTAAAGAGCTGTGATCAGATTTTGAGATGATAACCTTTAACCTCTATACTGATGTGGCTGGAAGTGGACAGTACTCAAATGTTACCTGTCGGGTTACCAGCGATAACAGAGTTTGTGTTCATTATTAATATAAAACAGGGCCACGTGCTGTTTCACCTTCGGTGTTTTTCAGGACTCAACTAGGTCAGCTTTTGCACGGGTCGGTCAGCTCATCGGCACCAGGAAGCAGTGTCTTTTTGCCCTGTCTCGGGTGATTTACCTTGGGAGTTTTTATCAGTCATCAGTGACTGAGGCAGTTGTGGGGAGGGGGGTGTCTGCTGATGTCGAAGCTGAAACAGCTGTTGTCTGTAAACCCTCCTCTGATGTCCCCTCTAAATAATTCTCTGTGCTCAGATACAATGTGTTTATTTTCAGTGGGGTTTGTGTGTGAATGATGTACACAGAGGGATTGTTATGGAGGCTCTGCCCACAATTTGGTTTCGTTCCACTGTTGTGTTCATGGTCTGATGTTCGTTTTATTGACTTACATGATAAGAGACGTGTCTTTAACTGTGCTGTGCAATTTGCTGAAGGGAGATAAACAAAAGATGCACATACAGCATACAGCATAAAATAAGGTCAGTGTTCAGCAGTGTCTCTGTAGTCAGTAGTCTGTGTGGTTATTTCCCCTAATACACTGAACTGTTCTTCAGACTATGCAGACTGTCAATAAGAAGATGGACCCACAAAAGACCTTGCAGACCATGCAGGAGTTCCAGAAGGAGAACTTGAGGATGGAGATGACAGAGGAATTGAGTAAGATTAGATATTTTAAAAATGAATTTTGAAACTGGCTCCTCAAAGAGCCTCTAGAAGCAAAACATCTGCTGCAGCATTACTTGAGTGCTAGTGGCTATTTTGCTTCAGAACACTTCCTGTGTATAAAAACTCTGCTGTGCTGCACCACTTACCTCAGGAGAAATTTTCGATGGGAAAGCTATGAATATACATCCATAATAATAACTGAAATTGCAGGTTACTACTGGGCTGACTGTAAAACAGCAAGGGGTGGCCACTGGGAACTTGGGATTAACTCTGAAAACACTCTACTTTGTTCAAGCTTATGTGTTATTGTGTATTAATGAGAAGTTGATTATTCTGTCTTCAGTCAATGACACCTTAGATGAGATCTTCGATGAGTCTGGTGATGAGGAGGAGTCTCAGGACATTGTGAACCAGGTGCTGGATGAGATTGGTATTGAAATTTCAGGAAAGGTGAGGCAGTATGGTCCTGTGCCTTCATCATCATCATCATCATCATTATAATCATTCACTGAAATCAGACTTTCTACTGGGCACTAGCTGTCTCCACGGAGCTGGTATCAGCTTCTGTGCAGTGAGATCTAAAAAAATTGCCCTGATGTTAGTTGGATATTAATAACGCCTCTTCAGTGCATCACTACCATTAACTAGGCTGCATGCTGATGCATTGCTGGCTTAAGCCTCTAAAAAATAGCAGTTGCCCAAGGAGGTAGTTAGTCTCCAAAAAAGCCATTAGATACAATCACTGGCGAGAAATTAGCCCTAAAAAACAAGGTGGTTGACCTGAATACCACTGGTGAAAATCCCATGTCTGTAAACAAGTGTTTTTTTTTATACAGATGGCGAGTGCGCCCTCTGCTGGAAGCAGCTTGCCTGTCGCCTCTACATCCAGAGCTCGGCCCATCTCGGATGAGGAAATTGAGAGACAGCTCAAAGCCCTCGGGGTGGACTAGCCCTTGCAGGCCTGGACTGAAACACGCATGTGCGTGTGGGCACACACACACACACACACACACACACACACACACACACACACACAACCACAGTAAGTATTACATATGAACAAATGTGATTTTCTTTGTAGGGAACACTGTGCTCTTTCCTGGGGAAAGTTGTTCTTGATCTTTCCCCACTGGATAAGCGTGCACTCTTTGCCTATCCGCATGTTCTTGAAGGAGCTGGTGGAGTCAGAATGATGCCATAGCCCATAGGCACAACAGTGGAGAAAGTGTGTAGAGATGTCTGGAGTAAAATAATTCTTATACATGTCCACTGGGGTTTGTTTTACATGTGTGGCTTACAGGATCAGTTTCTCTTTTTGAGTAACTATTATGTTTTTGTTTTTAAGACTAACAAATCAGAATCCTACAGCTGAACTCAATATTTTTTTGGTGTTTTGTGCCATACAATGTCTGGAATCTGTTCACTCTTTCACATGGATCACATTTTTTCTTGCTGGATTGGCAATGAAGATCATTTTTTTGCGGTGGTCAATATGTCACTGTTATGCACTATATGAATAATAAGTATGGCAAAATACAACGATGAAAAAAGCCACAAATATTTGCATAAGAAAAATGAAAAATGGCTCTTGCATGAATCATCAAAATGTAAATGGCTTCATGCTTAGGTGCATGCTGCTCACGTTAATGCTCATTGCATAGTCACTCCTCAATAACTCGAATAATCTAAAAGTAATAATACTAACCATTAACTCAAATTAATTTAAAACAGTTATAGGATACAGATGCATGATAGTGCTAATGATTATGTGCATTTTTTATTAATGTTTTCATATACAAAAAAAATCAAAAGTTTTGCCATTCAATTATAAATTTGCATTCAAACCTGTCCTGTTCTGTGACCTTCAGGGTCTAGTACTCAGGCTATAAATGTGTGGAACTGCACAGCTTGTTTTCATGTGTAGATGTTTAACCTTATGGGTTAAAAAACTTGTATGACAAAATCTCAAAAAATCTTACCTTCAGTTTTTTCCCAACACAAATTAATTGTTTTTATTAATTGGATCTGTTACTTATTCAGAAAGTCGTGGTATGTATGACTTCTAAATTTTTTGTAGTTTGTATTATTTCATTTTCTGTAATTGTAATTTTGCTTTTATTGCTTCATTCTGGATATGTTTTTCACTTTGTTTATAAAACCACAAACACTTGAGTGCAGATAACACACTAATACACAGTAAGGCAGGAGAATAGGGTGGCCATTGCATCAGCAGCGCACCTGAACTGGAGTCAAATTACAACAATGTGCCTTTAGAACAGTTCTCTCCTCAGTGGGGGGTCAGTGGTTTTCTATTTGGTGATTATTATACTGTTACCTCTTACTCAGTAAAGCTTTGGGAAGAGAAAATATCAGGCAGTCTGGCTCTCATCATCTACAGTGGAATAACTATGTTCTTTTACATTTGTCCACATGAGAAAGTTGTGGTTTAATAAACTGTTTTCACTGGTAAAAGCATACAGCCTCTGTGGAGTTTTGTCTATGTGGATACAGATCACAGTGTCCAGTGTAACTTGGGTCTCTCACACATTGTACTTGCAGGGTGCAGTACTGTGGTGCTGTACAGCTGCCTGTACTGTCTCTGCTGGTATTTACTGTGCTGTGCTTTTGCTCAAAATGATGGATTTTGAATTTGTAAAACAGGGCTCTCTGAATCCATACACTCATCTCCTTATAGGTCCCATGCAGCCTGTTAACTACTAGAATATGTTCTTCAACAAATATATACTTCTAGATTTGAAATATGGAACTTCACTGCAACCAAGTTTTTCTCTTTTCTCTGAATTTATAGTTTTTCCAGTTTCAGAACACCAAGATCATGTACAGTAACTAGTTTATCAAATTCTTTGACCATGCAGATTTAATAAAACTGCTCATTTTTCAGTGTTCATGTTCAGCCAGTTCCTTTTGGAAAGAAGTTTCAGTTGGATTCAAATCTGTAGTTACAATGAGGCTTTTTGGTGCTTCTGTAACCACTCTTCCCGTTTCTGACAGAATTATTGTAAGATTTATACATATGTTTAAAATTGCAATTCACTGTTTTGGGTATGGATAAGCAATATCAGTAGATGAAAAAAAATTTAATTTCTAATTATTTCATGCCTTGTACAGAATTTGATTTCTGTATAGAAACAGCTGGATTCACTGTGTAGAAGTTTATGCTCGGTTTTCGATGAATAAATAACGTATCCTTTACATTGCGACTGCAGTTATTTCATGTGTTTTGAGCACTTGTCCTTTAAAAATACAATAAAAAATCATCTATTACTAGCCTCATAGATGTGCTATTAACACATTAACTGGTATTTTATACATTCATAACATTAAACAGTATTAAATATATTTTTATGGTTAATTAGATCTCAATCAGATTTATTTACTGCAGATAAACTAGTTTTCTGAGAATATTAGTATCAGTCATTGTGTAAGTGCAATTTTAAATGAAATGTTTTAGAGAGAATGTGGAAAAATTCAAGTTTTGTCATATGAAGAACATTAATCCTCTATATGAAAAGGATAGGGAATTTAAATCACTGCCATGTTTTATAAAGTTTAGAGAATTTAGGAAAACAGGTAAAAAGAGACTGACAGATTTTATTTGAGATAAAAAGACAACAGTGTCTTTATAAATCATAAAATACTGCAACTGGGACATTAATATTCAATACCTTGTGTGTTGCAGTGCAAAAGTGGTTCTGCACATTACACTGACATTACACTATATTACATTTGTTTTCCCATCTTTTCCATTAGAAATCTCTTCACTGTAAGTTAATGCTCAATGAAATTTTGACTGTGACCAGTGATGGACTTTGGGTTTCTCTCCACATGTCAGCCATGGACACAAGCACAGGCTAGCAGATGGGCGATCTGAAGAGAACGTTTGGCCAATTAACCCACCTCCAGGGCTGATGTAACTGAAATAATATTTGACGTATTAAACGCTGAGAGGCAGTGTTACACCATGCAACACACAGAGCAGGGAACCAGTTTGAAGAAGCCAGGAATGGAAAATTGTTTCAAATTTTAGTGCAAATGGAGATAGCAGTAAACTGATAATTAATTCTGCAGTGTGGTATTAACACTATTACAGTGTATTACACCATTCTGAAACTAGGCCACATTTCAGATGGGTCACTTTCATCTGCTGCAGACCTACATTCGGTGTGTAATGGCAGCCACACTAACCAGTGTGGGAGCTTCCTGAGATCTGGCAAAACGCTGCACTGCCCATCACAGACCACATGCTGGGCAAAGTGGCATTTTGAAAGCATCACCAGAGCCAGTCAGAGTACACAGACTCTGTCAGTCTTTATTGCTCTGTCCTTCTCACACAACTAGGTGAACATGTGTTCATGGGAAGACTTGTGAGGAGAGCACACGCAGGACACGTGCAGGAGGCCTGATAGCAGCATCATAAACTGCTGTACGTTGCCGTCTCACTCGAAGCACATCTATGCCCTAAAATACATATAACGTATGGTACTGCACCAGACTGCATAACCTCAGTAATTTCACATAACCTTTCCACCTCTCATAGGTCATCCTAGTGAATTCAACACAAATCTAAGAGTCATGATGTGAGGATCTGTGCTCTGGGTAGAACTGCCATAAAAGGGGTGAACATGATTTTACTAAACATCCCATATAACTGCAGTCAGTTGTGTGAAACAATAGGAGTCTAACTGTGACCACTGGGGACCCTTTTCTATTAAGGCATTTCTGCTCATTCTCATCTTGGTCACACATGTGATCTGGTGCCTTTATAATTGGGCCTTTCTGTGGCTCAACAAGTAGCGCTGATGTCTCACAGTGTCCAAGCTGTGCGAGTTTGAATTCTGCTCAGCCTGTGTGGAGTTTGTAGGTTCTCCTGTGTCTGTACTGATTTCTTCCAACAGTCCAAAGCCATGTGTTTTAAGTTAATTGTTTGCTCTAAAGTGGCTGTTTGTGGCCACTCTAAGACGGACTGGTGTCCCATCAGATGGTTGTGTTCTACAGTAGCACCCAGTGATTCTGGGATAAGCTCCTGACCGCTGCAACTCTATTCTGAATGAATGGATGTTCTTTGTTTTTTGCTCACTTGCACAGCAGAAAAGACGTTAAGGGTTACAGTGTTTGCTCCTTTTCCTTTTGCAAAGATTTAATATTCACTTATAAATGTGAATGCATGACAACCATACAGCCTTCTTTTAGATTTCTGAAGGTATGCTAATTTGTTCTATTGTGCTTAACTAAAAAAACTAATCCAAAAACTGTGAAAGTTATTTTGGAACTTTGGAAATATTTAATATGTTTTCCTTCCATCACTTGGTTAAATGAGACAATCAGACTGTCTATTTTATGTGAAATAAAATGCCATTTGATCTAAAGCATATATATTTTTAAAATTAAATTTATGCATTATGTATAGTTTAAAAGGTGAGAACACATTTTGTAGACATATTTATATAGCAGTTAGGAGACTCCTATTTAAACTTTCCGTGCTTTTTAAAAAAGTTCTCCCTGCCTACTCTAAATACGTAGCTTCTGGTGTAGCATATGATGGTAAAAACAGTGGCACTGTACTATGTCTCTGTATCTGTAGCTCTGTCTGTTGTTGTAATGTACTTTTGTTTTCTCTGAGTTGTGCATCCCTTTGTAAAAAAAAAAGTGTCTGCTAAATGAATAAATGTAAATTAAGATGGTTCATGTGTCATCGGCGTAGAACTGTGTGTTGGACCGGTGGACTTGAGGCACTGGGTTGCAAAGGTCTTTTTCTTGGTGTGGGGTTTTGTTGAGATTCAGGGGAAAGCAGTTCCACAAAAGATCACCAGGAGGCCTCAGAACATCAAGGTTTGATGGATCATTCCATCAGCCACAGCGACGCTCTGTTTCTGCACATATATTGATATCATACAGTCAGCAGACACTTTTCTCCGAAGTGACGTGCACTGTTTACATGCCCTCTGTAGGTTTGCAGCCCAAAGACATGCAGAAGGTGGCAATCGACTTGATACACTGCTTCCATACCCTCCCTTACCCTGAAAACTTTGTAAGCAAATAGCATGAGTCACAACTGACTCAACAGCAGTTACCCTCACCTAAAAACTGTGGAGTGTGTCCAATTTGAAAGCACACAGCAAGCCCACTTCCATCCAAGAATACCCAACTAAGTGTAATTTTTATTGTTATTCTTAGTATTCTATTTAGACACCAGTAATACCTTCATTTTCAACGTTGATTTCAGCAGCTAATTTTCACGTCTCTCTAGAGATGCTGGTTATTTGCCTCATCAGTTTGGCACTACTGATCATACTTGTAAGTAAATGTCTATGAATTCAAGGAAATATAGTTTATACTGTATTAGAAACTGCTGATGTCTAAATTAAAAAATAATTAGAGGCATGGAGCCTTCAGGTGTGTTGATGGCTCAACTTTATGCAGTAAGTTTAAAAAAGTGGGAAAAAGTGCACCTGCACCAAAAGAAGTATTGACAAAGTTCAGTCAAGATGAATTTTAAGGTTCTTGCCTGAACTGAACAGGTTTTTAGTATTTATGTAAATGAACAGCCAAATAGATAAAGTGCACATGAATATCAAAATGACTCTTTGAAATAGTTCTGGATTGCAAAATTGGTTTATTGATTTATTCCTTTACAGCAGGTTGCTGATGTAACTTTCCCTGTAATTGAATTCGGACAACTAATCCATCTCTGTGATAGGATGAAGATATTTGAGATGTTTTTCAAGTCCTTGCCATCTTTCACAAGTCTTTGCTTATTGTAGACTAGATTTCAGACTGATAATCCCTCATGTGTGTGCCTACACGACATCTAAAAATCCTGAGTAAATCCTGAAAAGGTCAGTCATTCGGACAAACATTTCCAACCGAGGATGCCCTAAAGTTTAAAGAGCATTTGCTCTGTAAAAAGGGAGACAAATATGACAATCCTGAGAGGGCTGATAGCCTGAGTTAGCTGCAGTAAAAGCATGGCGATTGCTTAGTGTACTACGGTAGCGCTGCAGAGAACACACACAGAAAATCCTCAGTGGCCACAGGCAGATATGTTCTACAATATTACCTGCATAATACATAAAGCAATGAAAATCTAAGTAACACAAGCTCTACATAAACAAGGTTGAGAATGGAAACTTTTGCAAACAGGGACACAGAGTCAACCTGCAAAATATTCTTTTAATATACTGCAGTGTTTAACATTACTGTTTATAAAATTAAACAGGCAGCTTTATTATTTTATCACCATTAAAATTTACTAATAGCGAGAGATTTATGATGGAAGGAGAACTGATACCATCAGTTCCGGAGAAGCCAGTGAAGAGCTTAGGGAGATGGTATAGTGCTGCGTTAAATGATAGAGACCAGGTGGGGCAGGTGAGGGAGATGATAGTGAAGGTGCTAGATACTATTGATAAGTCCTTCTTGCCAGGCAAATTAAAATTGTGGTGTTTGCAGTTCGGTTTGTGGCCATGTGTAAGGTGGCCGTTCACAATATGTGACATTCCGATTACGGAAGTGGAGCGGCTTGAGAGGGTAGTAAAGAGATCTATTAGGAAGTGGCTAGGAGTGCCAGGCTGTTTAACTAGCAAAGCGTGGTCTGGTAGAGGGGTATTGGAGTCACCATTAACTGGCTTGGTGGAGGAGTTTAAATGCGTGATGGCAAGTCGGGAGATGCTGATAGTAGGGTCAAGGGATGCGTTGGTACGGGTAGTAGTACCAAGCACGGGAGCAGGAAGAAAGTGGAAGCCGCGAGAGGCGGTTCACGTGGCGAGGAGAGCGTTAGAACATAGAGACGTAATAGGACGAGTGCAGAGGGGGACGGCGGGGTTAGGGTCAGGTGACCTATGGAAGGCGTTTAGTAGGGCCATGTCGCCGGAAAGAAGGTGAATGATTGTTGGCTTCCTGCGTGAACAGGAAGAGGAGACTCGGCGTGTGAAGGCGGCGTCGCAAGTGAAGCAAGGGCAATGGTTGAGGTTGAGTGGAGTAGAGAAACGCACGATCACCTGGTGAGAGCTGTGGGCGATGCAGGCAAGCCATCTGAAGTTCTTGTTGGGGGCAACGTACGATGTACTTCCGACGCCACAGAATCTTGGACAGTGGGCAGGTGAGGATTCATGTTGTAAGTTGTGCCCAGGGAACGGGACGCTGAAACACGTTTTGTCATCTTGTAAGGTTAGTTTAGCGCAAGGGCGGTACACGTGAAGACATAATCAGGTGCTGCGTTTTTTGGCAGCAGTGATTGAGAGGAAGTGGCTAGAAGTTAACTGTATGCTGGCTGCGGGTAGGGTTGAGAAAATTGCGTTTGCGGGGGCCAGGGGAAGTGCAAAAGGCAGCGAAGGGTTGGAGTAGGTAGTTGGTTAGGAGCGAGGGATTGGAAGCTAGAGGTAGACGTGGGGAGGAAATTGCAGGTACCGCGCTGTATTGCGGTGACTGCATTAAGACCAGATATGGTGTTGTACTCAGGCTAGGCGAATAGTATATTTCATAGAGTTGACAGTGCCGTTTGAGGATGACATGGAGGTAGGGTATGAGAGGAAGAGATTGAGACATGATGAACTAATGGCTGAGGCTTGTGACCAAGGGTGGCAGGCATATGTTAAGCTGGTAGAACTAGGTGCCAGAGGCTTTGTGGCAGGAACTGTTACCGCGCTGTTGAGTGAGTTGGGAATTAGAGGACGTAGGTTAAGGGAAGCGGTAAAAGAACTGTCACAAGTAGCTGAGAGGGGTTGGCAGTGGTTGTGGTTGAGGAGAGCGCAACTAGAATGGGGGAAGGTGAGGTAGTATAGTTAGGTGAGAACCTTTGACCTAGTAAGCTTGGGGGGCGGTGGGTCTGGGACGCCAGGCTGCACTGCTGAGCCATCCGGAGGTGTCGTGGGACTAAGTCAGCGAAACGCCGATGAAGGATGGTGCCTACCTGATGACCCTGGCGAAGAGCTTACAAGGTGGTGTATTAGGGGTGGAGGGGGGTAGATAGGTAGGGCGTTAGATGGGTATGGTAGGGCTCTATGCTACATCCCAGGCTGCAGGATATCTGTCAATTTATCCTGTATATTCGTAATTAATTATTGATACAAGAATATGGAAAGTATGTATTACTTTTCCATTCTGCATAAAGCTGAAAAAATATATTATGGTTGAAATGATAGTAGAATAATGACATACTGTTGTATATATACTATTTTAAGTGAGACTCCATTTACCAAAAACAGTGTTTAGCAATGTATTTCATATGTGAAAATATATTTTATTTAGTAATATATAACAAGATGTTCTTGCATTTTATATATATAAGAAAATTGTTTTATTTTAATATACCTTTCTGAATGATGTCATGAAATACAAATTTTAGAAACTGAATGAAATTTGAGTTGTGAGTATCCTGGACTGAGAAGGAGATGCATAACTTAAGAATGCTCACTTTGGGTCATAAATTAATTATATTTGCTTTTTTACACTCATTTACCAGCTGAATATCTCATAAATTTTCTTCAGTTACAAAACATTTCTAGACATATGTACATAAAAACCTATTCTTTTTGTCATATCACCAGTCCTGGAAATCCTCATGCTTGGCTTTCACAGTTTTTTAAAAAGTTCTTATAGAAAACATTTGACTTAGTTGCTAGACAATGGGATGAGAGCTCTACATCACTGTCAGACTGGATGGACTTTTTAACATGCTTGTGTCTGAGTGGTTTCAAAATGTGTGCACCATGCTAGTTATTACATGAAGGCATTATGGCAATGTTGTGAAATGCAACTTCTACAGCATGCTTATATATATATATAGATTTGAAAAATTATTATATATATGCAGTACTATGCAAAAGTCTTAGGCATGCAACTTCATTGTCTGTTGAGAAGTACAGGTAGATTCTTATCTACCAGCAGGGAGGTTTCTCATTGGTCCCAAATTCATTCTGCAGCCTGAGAATGACCTCAGACACCCAATCTCAGTCATACACAACTATCTTCAGCAAAAAGAAGGAATCCTGCAACAGATGGTATGGTCCCCACAGAGCCCTGAAGAACCTACCAACCTCTACCTTAAACTGCATGCAAGTTTGCATAAGAGAATTGATGGTGTTTTAAAGGCAAAGGGTGGTCCCACCAAATATTGATTTGATTGAGGTTTTTTTTCTCTACTGCACTTTTTAGAAGGTTTATTGATTAATAAGTATTCATGGCATTATTTTTGGACCCATCCTTGCTTTATAGCATTTTTCCCACAGGTGTCTAAGACTTTTGCACAGTACTGTATATAATTTTATTTAAAAATTTTAATTTGCTTTGTATATGCATATAAATATATATATATTTAAAAAATTGTATCACCTTTAAGAGTGTTGTAAAAGTAGAAAAGTTGCAAAAAGTATAAAAAAATTACAGTGCCATTGGATGTAAAGTAAACTGGATGTGAGCATGAATGATGCCAAAATGTTTGCAATGGTCATACAACATGGAAGCAGTGTGTAAGTCAGCCATGTGCCACGTCAGCCCCGGGGCCTCTTTGGCGGCCTCTGTTTCCATCAACCAGCTAAGACAGCAGTTTACAGTCAAGTGCCAAAATTATGTTGTCTTCCTGCAGGTGTAGTGACTCACTGTTCAAATCATTATTTTGATCAGGAAAAGAGCTGTGGATGAATAAAAACAAGAAAATCACTTGGTTCCCCTCTGGAACCCAATAAGTTCTGCCCCTCTATTGTATTCCACAGCTTGATCAGATAGATTTTTGAGAAAATGTTCTTAATTTTCTTGATCATAAGCTCATACAAGCTCCATATGCAAATCTTTTGAATAGCCTTAATCTCCTTTGCACAATCCATGAGGAAATCAATAGGGAGTCAGAAATATACAAGGTAAAACCCTGGGTGAGCTGGAAGGTGCTGTATTTCCATCCTCTTTTGTTCTTTCAAACTGATCCTCTCCTACAAGTCTGCTGTGTTTGCTAGTGACTGATGGAGGGATATTTAAAGAACATGAAGAATGACACTCACTGTGCAAAAACAGTACAGTTTCCACAAGAAAACAAGGAGACGCAACCTGTCAGTGGTCTTGTGATTAAATAAATGAACGATCAAAAAACAATAAATTAACCTAGTCTAACAAAATTCTGTCATTGTGTTTCAGTACCTGTAACACAATGTGGCAGTTATAGGTACTCCTTATGTGCATGTACTGTATAATACATGTGATAAATGGCAACTGCCCTGCAGTTTTTCTGTGAACTCAGCCAAGTGATGATATGATGTGTGTAATAAGGACAAATCATATAATCCACTCACTTGCTTTCTTTCCTTAAGCACCTGATCTTGCCCGGCGCTGCTACAGTCCAAAGCCGATCTCAGAATCCCCAGGTGTTTGGCTAGCAGGGCTACAGCCTGGATGGAACATCAGACCATTATAAGGTGGCCGCAAATACACACATTCATGGAATGCAGGCAAATTATTATCAGTTATTAACTTGAAACACAAGTCCTTGGACTGTGGGAGGAAACCCACATAAATCCACACAGAACACGTAAACTTTATTGAACTGGATTTGAATTTATGCCAGAACTGCTCAGCTATTGTGAAGTGGCTGCTCCACTGTGCTGTCATGCAAAATAACATTTTACAAAACAATGCATTTGTTTGGAAATTGCTTTTATTCAGAGCACTTTATGTACTACAGCTTATTGTTTAAACCCACGATTTATTCTTCTGCATATTGTATCTATTTGGTTGCTACAAACATTTCTTAATTGTTCATCAGTTGCTTCCCTATTTTAGTTGTTGTACCTATATTATTCTGATCAGAAACATTTTTCACTAACTGTTGTGGGTGACAAATTTTTAGCTTAGAGAGCATGTTACTATGTCAAAGTTACCATATCGGTATGGTACTATTGTATAAATAGGGTAAAGTAATACCAAATACAATCACCAGGAGGACTCTGAACTCAGGGTTTGATGCTGAGCTGCTAAAAACCCAGAGAAAATAAGTCATATCTGGGGTTTTAAGCTGCATGTTTAGAAGAAGTGCAAGTATAATTGAAAAGACTAAGGTCTTGAGGAATAATTTCAGCTGTTGTGAACTGAAGGTTTATATGAATAGTTCATCCATCTAGCCATCCATATTCAGAAGAGGGAAATTTTACTATTTTTTATTTTAACATTTTATTAATTACAATATTAAAACACTTAACTGACAAAATTCCCTTTCCCTTATTTCATTTGTTTACTTTTCCCCAAGTACAGGGGATTAAAGTGTAGTTTTTAGGTAGTAATAGATTTGTCCATGGTATACATTCCTGCATAACAAGAAACTTTAGAAATAGGTTTTGGAAAGACCAAAGCATGGACGTCTCATTGATTTGCTTAATAAAACTTCCAGGAAGCTGTTCTTGACTATCTGATATTTTATCTGTAACAAACATGGTGGTTAAACTTGGTGGATGTTCATATTCAGCTTCTGGAATTTTGGAAGCGTGTAATCCTTGGTAAAAAAAAAAAAAAGGTTTAAGGGATTTGGATGTAAATTTTTCCCTTAAAAGATGCTACATTACGAAATGACAAAAATGATACTTCCTTGATTAACTAACCAAACCATTTAAACACAGAAAGAGCTCATTCTGACTGATCTGAACTCAACTGTAAGTCAATGTAGAGCACTAAGATGTAGTGAGATTCACTCATCCAGTGAATAGGAGCAGCTTTTTATTTTTGCTCCATCATCTTACTTTTTACTTTTTTATAAAGCATCAGTGCCTAACTTTCATTATGGCCTAAACATGACAGTAGGATTAGTAGTTCCGCTTCAGTGGTGGACCTCTGTGCAGTATGTCCAGTACAGAATGATGCTGCTCTAAAATAAAGGGAGACAAAACTGAGTTCTGAGTTTAGCTGTGGATGTGTTGCCCTAATACACAGAGTTACACAGAGGGAATATCACAGACAACATTTTAAATATCATTAATTACTGACAGTTTTTAACCCTAACCCTGGAAAAGCAGGACTGAAGGACAGTACAGAGGCACGAATCATGCCAGCACAAGAACAAGCACTCAAGATCAAGTCAGTCAAAACAGAAGTACCATATCAAGCAAGACCCCTGAGACAACCCAGCACCTAGTAGTGGCTCAAAAATATAGGCAGGGACAGCGTATACTGAGAGGCACAATAGTGACAGGGATCATATGCAGGAACAACTGTAAGGAATATGGCTTGAACACTCCCAAGTCTAAAAGGGAGGTACCACAGAGAGTGGTGGAGAACAGAAGAGCCAAGATCATGTGGACTTCCACATCCAGACAGATAAACAGTTTCTGGCCAACCAACCAGATACAGTGATAATAGACAAGGAGGAGAAAACAGTAATAGTAATAGATGTGGTCATTTAAAGATAGAAAAATCAGGAAGAAGGAATATGAGAAGCTGGAGAAATACTAGGGATTGAAAGAAGAACTGAAGAGAATGTGGAAGGTGAAAACCAAAGCAAATCTCAACATTGGTCTCAGTCCAGAAGTGCCCAAGGAATAACAAAAATACTGCACTGTGCCTTCGAAACTTCCAGGCCTCTGGTAGGAGGGCCGTCTCTGAGGAAAGTTACCACCCACAGGGGAAAACTGGGTGAGAAAGACAGCATTGTTTTTTATTTTATTTTACACACACATCATTTTATTAGGAACACCATTCTAGGGTGGGACTCCACCTTTTCTCCCAGAACTGCCTGAATTCATGAGATGATTCAACAAGGTGCTGGACACATTGCTTGTTCTGGTCCATGTTGACATGATTGCTGGATTTATCAGCTGCACCTAAATATTGTCAATCTGCCATTCTATCACATCCCAGAGGTGCTCTACTGGCTTCAGATCTAGTGACTGGAGAGTTCACTAAACACATTATCAGTGTTTTGTGACATGACATATTATCATGCTGGAAGTAGCCATTAGAAGATGGATAAATTGTGGCCCTAAAAGAAATCACATGGTCAGCAACAATACAAAAGTATTAAGGGGCCTAACTTTTGCCAAGAAAACATTCCCTACACCATTACATCTGCACCACCAGTCCGAGCTGTTTGCACAAGGCAGGTTGGGTCTATAGCGTCATGCAGTTTACAGCAACTTCTGACCCTACCATCAGCATGTTGCAGCAGAAATTGAGATTTATCAGACCAGGCAGTGATTTTTTTCCCCCATTTTAAAATGTCCAGTTTCAGTGACCCAGTGCCCACTGTAGCTTCAGAGTCACGTTCTTGGACGACAGGAGTGGAACCCGTTGTGGTCTTGCAACCTGTGGGCATGCGGTTGTACCCATCTGACAAAGTTTAATGTGTTGTGCATTCCGAGATACTTTTCCAACCACCACCAAGAGTGATTACCTCCTCATTATAACTTCCAGCTGAATACCGGGTCTAGTGTCAGCGGCAAGTCATGCAGATACTGAAAAACAGTAAAAGCTGTATGTTTACATATGAAACAGTATCTTTGGTTCATGACAACACACGATTTTATCCAGGGGGCTTTCTGTCCTACTCCCGCTGTGCTCAGTATGCATCACCTTGCAGCTGAAGGAAAAACCTGGGAAATCAGCGCTGCTGCAAGAATGACAGTTTGTTGCTGTAGTATGTGATATTCTTCACAAGATATCTAACCAAATAAGTGTTCCTCCCACAACCCTTTTAACATCATGGAAAACATTTTTGTAAGCATACTGTTCTTTATTTACTTTATACATATATCAGAATTTTCAAGAAATCACCATATTATTTCCATCTGGCTGTCATGATGAATCATTTTCACTTTAAATATGTTATGTATATCCTTTATATGTATTAAATTTGTTTGTCAAAACTTTCATTGGTTTCCATGGCTGACAGTGGGTGAATGCTCACAAATAGCCTTAGTTATTTTATGTCTAAGAGGTGCAATGTGTTTAGTACTTTTCTTATGTTTGTTCTTATGTTATGTTTTAAAAACAGAAGGACTTCAAAAAATAACCTGATTTCCCCTAATTTTTTACAAAGTGGCTGTTTTGAATTTACATTACAGTGGGGAAAGAGGATCGGTCTGCCAAGGCCCAGGGCCTCCTGGGAAAGCAGATCTGCAAGGCAGACCAGAAGACACGTGTTGGGGTGTGTGCTTTCATTCTCCTGGGCTTGTGCCTCTGCCAGAACTCTATCTACTGGACATCACACTACAGTCCATAATCCACCTTTCCATAACACTCAGGCAAGTCAACCCCTAATGCACCTCATTGTCATTACCCACTGCAGATACAGCTTATATGAGAGCGTAAGCATAAACATTATTCTACAGGAACCAACTATTCTATGTTTACCTCAATATTTGTATGGCATGTTCGATTATAGTCTGATGAGCAACATTATCTACTGACTCATTATAACGCCATGAAACATCTCTCATAATGCAACGATCATCAGCCAGCTCTCGCTCTACCTCTGGGTTCTGTCACTTCTACATAAATATTCGTTCCCTCTAACACAGTAAATATTTATCACTTTACAGGTGACAGCAGCCTTACCTAGTAAACACACAGGACAGAAAACTTTTAGCAGTCTGTGAACGACTCAGTGGTGCACACCGTGTTTATAAACCGAGGACAATCAGTAGGCACATGTCAGTGTTGCACATTCCCTTGTGATAATACAGCTTCTGCTTTCAATGTTTGGCTTCGTGCACTTCCTGAAATGTCGGTTTCTGTAATGTTGCAATACTGTGGAGTGCAAGACCTCAGCAGAAGTCATGTGCAAACGCACCATCCTGGAGACACTGCAGCAAAGCGTGGTCTGTTGCTGGAATAAAAAATGGTCCTTTGGAAATCTGGTCCACAATGTTTCTGTGAGAATGGCCCCTACTGCTTCAGAGGCTTCTCACTGGTGTGAGAGATGAAAGCTAATTCCTGAGTCCTTAGTGCCGCTACTGGACGACCCCAGCGGGAGGTCCGCAAGGGACCACAAGACCTCTTAGTGCAGACTCCTCGGCTGAAAGACCTGAGCAGGGCTAATGATGGATGCTGGGAATTACTGTATTACAGAGGGATGAAAGGAAGATGAAAGGCACCGCTGCACTCTGAGCGCTCTTCGAAAAAGCAGTCTCTGAAAATTTACATCTGCCAATTATATGTTTCATTCATAATTGGAAAATGCGTGATTTGCCGCAACCTGGGAAGCGAGATTCACTCATCGAGAAATAACTGGCTTGTTTTTTTTAAGAAGCACATTTACGTTAGCCTCTGCCCCATTTTCTTTCTACTGAGAAAGTCAGTCAAATCTGTTCTCATGATCAAATGCTGTAAAACTCCCCTTTCATTTGGCTTTTGGGGCAACCAGCTTCTACGAGACTAATGCAACCAGCAACAAGTTGCAATAAAATTTCTCATCGCACACTATTTTCAAATCTAGAACCTAATCCATTTTTGCACAGTGAATGATGGGCAAGGGCTGGTGAAAACAGACCTCTGTCAGATAGACCAGACTAAAACAGTGATACAAGCAATTTGTAGCATCATTACCTGATGTGACTGGCAGCTGTACATATTAATACTAACAGGGGCTCTGAACCTATGAAACATTTTTCTTTCCCTGTAAAATGGTTTAAATTTATTAAGTGTTCAGATTTTTGCTGAAAAAATTAATGGCTTAACTATTAAGTTGTGTTTATGCTTTTTTGGGTATTCATATATAATATTCACTGTTTAAATCTATTAATTGATAAGCAGGAACTAAGAATATCTACGGGGTCTGATTTTTTTCAGAACAAACCTTCGTGTAAGCTAGCTTTGCTTTTGTGCAATTTATTCAGCAAGAACAACATATCTGAAAAATGCATAAATCAATAAAGAAAAACAAAATTCTTATCACTTCATTTTTTTAAGTTTTCAAATACGGCTATCATGTACGTACCTTGTAAAAAATAGAAGATGTAATGATAATATAACTAATACTGAATGGTATTTTATGTTTTATAGTAAGGGTCTAGAAACAGCACTATATTGCAACAAACACAAATCTCCTACATGAACCCAAGACCTAACCAGGTTCTTATTTTTTTACAAGTAGCTACCATTATGTTTATATATTTGTACGTACCTGTTAAGTATTAACTTTGCTCTATTTGCTTATTTGTCTAATAGTTTTCGGGCACTCGCTGCCTCTCTGCATTTACCTACTTTCAGTATGGATTTCTACAGCAAATGAGATTCGAACACTATATCAAATCCACTGGCGCTGACAGATCGGGGGCTTTGTCTGTGCGCTGCAGTTGCGAAATACAATAAGAACCACATCTGGTTCCACAAAATTATGATGCATAAGGAATTTATAATGATGGCTCTATGCTGCTAAATAGAGAAGAACAATTAGGAGATGCTGAATGTATCTGCTGGGAAGCTGTGGAGGGTCCCATAGCTTGGTTGATAGCCTAGTTAGTTTGGGTCAAATGCATTTACAACAATACAGCTTGTGTGAAATTGCAGTGGGGGTCAGCCGAACCTTTTTTTATAATTTAATGATTTTATGATTAGTGGTCACCCAACTTAAACTGTCAGAAATTAAGAACAATTACTTCTCTCTTTCACAAAGCTGTGAATGCTCAGTGAACTGTGCTCTGAGGGTATGCATACAAGATTAAAAAAATTAAGCTAAATTAAAACTGACAGTGGTTGCATAGCATTCATTTAAGTGCATCAAACACAAACGCAGTGAATTTTTGATATTTCTAATAGCAAGAAGTGATTGATGTGATCTCCTGAAGTGATTCTGAAAACACGCTGATGTATTAGATTATATTTGGGTGGAAAGCATGTATAAGGCATACATTTTCTGCGTTGCTGTGGAAACTTTGTGCTGTAGTAGGTTGTGTATTTTGCAGCTGCTGAAGTGACTTGAGAAATTTGGTTTAATATTATTTTAGTAATATAATAAACCATATATAATATAAACCAAATATAATATTTATTTTATTATTAATTACACAAGTGGGTCTCTTTTCTGATGTAATGCACAGTCCTTTCTGTGTTCAATAATATGTGTTAAATAACTAGTTAGATGATAAGAAGTGGTTTGCTTTGGAATCAGATGTGGGTTAAAATCCATCTCATTTAGTGTGAGATTCCACTCCTTATTCATTTGGGCTTCCTCCAGGTGACCTAGGTTACTCCCACAGTCCAAAGACATTTTTTTAGATGAATGTGTTGCTCTGAATTTCCATGTTGGTGTATGTGTAAGTGAAAGAGAGTGTGTGAATACCCAAAGATGCATTATGCATTATATATACAACAAAAGTCCTCTTATCTAAGTGACTTTATTGTGTTCTGCTACTTTAGAAAAGACACTTGTCTGTACAGTTGTGCTGGGAACAGAGCTGGTTTGATCTGTCCTGCACTTTATTTTTTCAGCTCTTGTCTAGCGGCAGGAATTGAAGACACACTTTTTAATTATGCAGATCACCTGAAGCCTATCTATCAAGGCTCTGCCACGAACAGTTTGCATATTACAAAAGGGTTATGTGAGAGTCGTTCCTAGAATGGATGGGGTTATTTCAGGCTGTCACTATTCTAATTTGCATGACATCAGAAAATAGTCCGGACCAAATTAAAGTTAAGAAAATCATTTTCAGAAACAATAATGGGCCATTTCAGTTATGGAGGAGGTCATCCAATGTTTAATATTCCACACCAATGCAGATGTGTTTCACAATATATCCAGTTTTGTGTGATTAAATCTTAACATTTGTGATCTTTCCAATTATAGCTTTTTGGCTATCACATCTATATAGATACTAGGATGTAACAATTGACAGGTGACTTTTGTGTTAATAGTTGGTGGGTTGAAGTGTTAATAGAATAGCACAAAATGTTTTAAATCAATATTTTAATATTTCTATAACACAACCATTATGATTAGCTTGAGCTATTTCAAACTGAAGAACACTTGAGTTTTTACCTTAGTATTTTTGGAGTGAGTGAGCAGTAGTTTCAAGTGACACTGAGGAACTTTAACTTCATGCTTCCACTGTTATACAGGATATATTTGGCTTAACCATGAAATTTAATATCTGCAATATATTTCTATTCATGCTCACATCTGCCCATTTTTTAACAAAGGCATAAATGTATGTATATAAATACTGTGCAATCCTGTAGGACAACCTTACAAATGTATCCTAGACACTTGCACAGATACACCGGCACAGGCACAAACACACACACACTTACTTCATATTGGTGGAAAAGGTTGTTGTTTGTCTTGGATCTTTCCACGAGGCCCATTGTTACTATGTGTAATTTAAGGTTGGCTTTATGGAAATTACACTCACATAGGGAACTGTTTGTTATTTTCTTTGCTCTCCGTGTCCAATTAAAATAAACTTTTGAAAATTATGCAATTTGCATCAAAGATTATCAGATACTCCACACCTCTTCAACCCATTTGGCCTAAAGCCAACATTACTTTACAGATCTAGCTGTCATTTCCAGAATTTTTTAGCAAATTGCCGTCGGGTATGAGCATCCTCGCATCTTTTCTTACCAAAGTGTTTGTCTAGGGGGTTTCATGAGCTTACTGTATTGCGCTGATGCTATAATGTCCAACATGTGAACAAAATACAGAACACAGATTTGACTGTGAATATTAGACACATGTTATGCTGGGAAGTGCAAGGCTGACCACTGGAGGCCTGTACTCATGTCTTTACATTGTTGCAATTCCTATTAAGGATTTAAATGTAGCATGTAACATTGGGATTAAAAGGCACAGTATTGAAAATAAAAAGCTAACAACTATTCGTACAATTATGTTCAAATGAAATAATTACTCCAGCAAGTAGAACGAGGCTGTAATGGTGCGAACAGATTTTGTGTAATACAGTTTAGCACCTACGTCTGAACATTTCCAGTCTATTTTAAGACATTTTCCTCGGAACAGCTCAAAATTATTCACAGACCCATTAAGATATTCATCCAAAATGTCAGTGTTTTGTAATGTGCTGCAACGGTTGTCACATTGTTTTGAACAAAAAACATTTAGTGTCTCTCAGGCCAACAAAAGCTGCTGAATTAATACAATAATACAGATGTGAGGAGGGTTATAACTGACCAGCCTTCTGTTTTGGGGATACAATTTTAGTAAGGAATATTTCTGTTCTAAATGCTTATAAGCCTTCTTATACGGAATATGATGTTACAGTCTCCTTGGAAGCAACAGTGAATCTAAAGTTTTAAAGTACACCATATTTTATACGTGACAGGTTACAAAAATAATGTAATCTTTGCTACATTGCTTCTGAGGCAAACAAAAATAATGAACTGCTAGGACAGAAATTATACTTTTCAAGACAGTCTTTGCTTTCCTTGCCGCAGACTTTAAGGTAATGTGAGATTAAGGGAAATGTAAAATACAGCAATTTTTTTTTGACACAGAATGATACACTTGAAAAGAAAATGTAACTTGTACATATTCATCTTTAGTCTACTGTAAAAAGGAGGAGTCTTGAAAGCCTGATGCTGTAAAATGTCTAAATAACTTTTAGAAAAATGTATAAATACTTTACTATCTTTATCCATCATATTCTGTAGACTTGAAAATTATGGAAGAACCTTAGTGAAAAAATATTGAAGTCTCATATTTTTTTGGCATTTTAGGTTTTTTTTTAACACTCAGCTCACAACTAAATTCTAATTCTACTAACAGTGACTTATGAACAGATAAAGGTGGATTCATAGCTTGATTATATTCTTGATAAAAGTCCGAGTCTAATTCATCACACCAAGCCAAGATTTGTCTGTATAAATCCAAACGGCAGAAACGAACCAGGCAAAAATACTCCTGCCGCTGCCTTAGACTTCAGTGATCAAACTACAATACACACCCTATTTTTGGCAAAGCATAAGCAGCAGAGCAGACACACACACACACACACACTATAGCAGGCTGCTGGAACACCATACTGACCACAAGTAACATCCTGCTTCCTCAAATCACAGCCATCTTCTAACAACAGCATCACCTACCACAAGATTTGTCCCTTATCAAAAAGCAAATAAATATTCTATTTATCACAGTATCTCAGCTGCGATGGTAAGTTTGGAGTGTGTAGTGTTGACTCAGTCAAGGAAATGACATTAATTATGCCATTTGAATGATTTGGATAAGTAATGGCATGGATGCGTTTCATGAGTAAACACGATTGGCCACGGGGGTTAGATCTTCTAAGTTTTTATTTCAGCCATTTAGTTTAGTTTAGTTTGGTTGCCAGAAGCAAATACTCCTGACAAATGCCAACATCTCATGAGCTGAATTGCTTTTTTCTTGCCTGAAGGTCTTGCCAGGAAAATTGAATGCACACTCCAGCAGGTCAGGGTGTGAGGGATCATCAAAGTAATGTGGACCTTCAAAAAGATGAGAACAAACACTTTGATTTGGTTCAGCAGCAGCAACAACAAAATCAACATGACAACCTAATCATAGCAGACAGAGTGGGTAATATCAGGCCAAACAAATTTCCTCTTTCAATAAATGTGGCAGGCCTTGCAAAAGGCTTGTGGAACAAAGATGGTGCTACTTCTGTGAAGAGACGTCAGCGTTAATAAACGGATGCCGCTGCCTGCAAACAAAGATAGAGAGGACAGCCACTTTGAGAGAAGGCTCCAGTTTGTCGGCAATAAGAGACTGAGATGCCTTGAGGATAGATACCAGCTCAACGTTTAGCTGTGTGTCAGCACTGCTCAGGTTGCTTATCAGTGATGTGCTCAGTGATATGAAGAGTGGAACTTACAGCACTGGTCTTGAATACAAGGAGAAGTATAGCAGAATGTTTAAATGTTTTCTGCATGTTCTTAGTTCCAAGTTCTTAGAACTATTTCATGTCTACTTTATTTATTCATTTAGCAGATACTTTTCTTCAGCATGAAATTTCTACTCAGTCTAGACATGTGTGCATTCCAAGACAGGCTAAAAAGTTATGGATGTGGATTTGCAATTGTTCAGTTACTTTGTCCAGTACTGCATTACACAGGTAGTTACATATAGAATTGGTATGAGAAATTAAGATGATTGTGACAGATGGTGTGATACAGCTTTATGAAGCAGTTAGAAGATCTGGAAGTAAGTGAATCTGTAAGAGACGTGTTTCTGACACCCTTCTTGAGTGTGGAAGGGGAGTCACCAGTTCTGAGGGAGAAAGGAAACCCATTCCACCACATCAGAGTCAAAAATGAAAACCTACAGACTTTTCATATATTTCAGATTTTTATACCTAATTTCATAAGATGGATCACAGTATGCTCAGGTGAGAGTTCAGCACACTGAAGGTATGCAGTGCAACCCTTCACCTCCAAGTTCATTATAATTCACACAGCGTCCTGCATTAGGAGGGTAAATTCACAGTAAGCTACTAGAAACGAACAAAGCAGCAGTGATGTACTCAGTAACTACTGACATTTTCTTAAACTGGTAGTTTTGCCTGAGTTTCTTCATCTCTATCCATAATTGGATCACAACATGTTGAATTGGTATCATTTTATTATGAATTTGATGTAATTATTAAATAAATTAACCATCTCCAAATGTGCTGCCAATTTTCCTTAAACAATTTTATTCATATGCACTGTACGTGCATATTTCTGTATTTAAGAAGTATCTTAATTTATATATACAAATCTGTAAACTAATGCAACTTTTAATAGGCTATCCACATTTTTATTGTTCTGAGATAATCTAATCCATGTTAGATCAGTATTTTGGCCTGAACTATCCACACATACAAACAACACATTTCTACTTATTTCAGGTCTCCATTAAATAATAAAAACAAAAGTGTAAGGATGGCTCAGCACTATGCTATTGATCTTACTTCAGTTCTCAATGTCCATCTGCTCTTTGATGGGTCTGCAGGTTCTGAGTAAAGAGGACAGATGTCCACAGCTTCGTTATTCCCAACTCATTTCTTAAGGTGACATCAGGAAAACACTGAGGGAATTTCAGTTTTAAATGCCATCATAGCATTTACTGGCACAGTAGGTGCTTTGGTGCTGCAGTGACTATTCAAACATTCAGTTTTTGTGGAGTTGGCACGTTCTCCCCGTGTTTCTGCTGGTTTCTTCAGCAACTCAAACATTTTTCAGATGGATTGATGAATCTAAATTACCTGTTGGATGTAACAGGGTATTAGATAGGAGGAGGGATGGGATAACAATATGACGTGGTAAGCCAGTTACTGCAACCCCAAAGATACCCCACTGAGTACAGAAAATTAAACAAATACTGTTCTTTGCTGGTTTTTCTTACAACTGAGTTCTTCATTTTCAGGTGTTGAGCACCAGACTGAACGCATTAGACAATTAAAACACATCTGAATGTGTGACAGCTCATTAAGGTTTTTGAGTCATGAGAAACCAAATTTATAATCGGCTGAGAAAACCGGGTTTTGGCAGCCTCTGTAATACATGCTTCATTTATAATGATCATTAAGGAAAAATGGAATAGGCCAAATCAGTGTCTTTCACTTATTTCAGTCCCTTAGCTCCTTGACTGTCAAAAGGCTTAGCACAATGAAGTGTGCAAGCTTTCTAATAATGGATTTATCAGTTTTAAGGAGTAAAACATCTTTGCAAATATTTCTGTCTTTTGGATACTTTTTTCAAATTAAATATTCATAATTAAAAATGATAATGAGTCATCAGCTACCACATTTACTTTAAAGTCATTTGAATCATACGAGGCATTTAGGCAACAGCCCAATGAAGGACAATTAATTAAGTGCTGGTCTTGAAGAAAAAGCAGGACACACGGGGGGCCGCCAGGACCTGGGCTGAGATCCCCGGATTAGGTAAATGACTAAGGCCCTTTCACATCAGGAAGAGTAAGTAAGTACAATGTGCTAAGAATTTGGTCAGCAAAATATATGTTTCAAATATTATCTCTAACAAGGAGCACAGGAGAAATATTAACAATTAAACCAATTTTGCCTGTTGTTGTCACAATCAAACCTATTTATTTTGAGGTTTTTGTTTGCGTTTTATGGTGCTCAATATTAACACGTTCACCTACCTGCCCATTATCGATAGCTATGCAAACTGTGGGGGAACAAGCAAGCTCCACACACCTTTTGCTGGATTCAAACCAAAATCTGAACAAACATGAGCAGCTCAGCCTCCTGCACTACTGTGCTGTTCTGCTGGAGTTCAAGTGCAGTGCAATATTTCCAGGCACATACATAAGCAAAAAGTAAATTTGAATGTGTAAACATACGCTCAGTTTTAAACATACCAAACAAACAATTAATATTGTACCAGATCCTTAGAGATTATAGTTTTCCCCAAAAATCAATTTTAGACAAAAGAAGCAAATAAAAACAAAAGTGAAAATGTTACTATGTGGGCTCTGTTAGAAAGCGATCTGAGCGTCACACAGTATCAAGAAATTTCCAGAAAAACGTGGAAACTAAACCACATCAACTAGAAATTAATTAGCTATGGATAATTAACCAAATTGCCTGGGTGCCCCCATTGTTTGTATGCACCTTCCACAAAGCAAACACAAACTTCATCGAGGAAATTGGGATTCTTCTTGCATTTATAAGTTGCCCTTGAGTCTCACTTGAGATGTAGAGCAGCTGGTTAAGCTCTTAGTCACATTGCTTTCATTTCCTTCCAACAGTGCAATTTTGTGGCATTTACAATTCTGCAGTCCTCAGCTTTCGGTCTGAAATGAATAGCATTACTTAATCTAAAACAATAAAAAAATAAACTGAATAATTTTTATTGCTTTTTTTTCTAGGACATGAATGCTTTGACTGGAGACAAACAAACCTTAGAGAATTAGTGCCACGACTTCTAGTGACTTTTACTTATTGTGGTATCCGTATCCTTCATTATTTGTTAACTTGCCACACACACACACACACTTCACCCTGCTTCTGTGCATCATGGACCCACAGATCTTTATTTCATGCTCCTTTGTATACCTGTTGTATAAGGGTGCTCAATACTAAACAATTCTTGATTCTTGATGTAGTCTTAATGAGTATATAATATATATGAAATATACATTATATCATGAAATAAAGATCTGTGGGTCCATGGTGCACAGAAGCAGGGTGAAGTCAGGAGAATGACAAAAATTTAAAGAAAGGAAATGAAAAGATTTAACAATATAGATAAATTTACCATATAATGTAAAAAGGGTAAAAAGTGCAGTAGTAAAATAAGTATAAATGAATAAACACATACATGTGAACACACATATAGACGCATAAGCATGACAAACATACAGAGGCACATTCAAGTGGTGGACAATAGTATCTATAGGTAGAGGCGGTGGTCACTAGTAGTGGTGATAACAGTGCTTGGAATGACAGAGTTCAGTAACCCTGCTGTAGGAAGCTGTTCATATGCCTGGTGGTTTTGGCTCTTGGGCTGCGATAGCCTCTCCTGAATAGCAGTCCCAAGAACAGATGATGGAGAGGGTGGGAGGGGATGGTGGTGATTTTCTGACCTGTCCTGACACACTGTTTGTTGTAGGTAGTCTGGATGGTGGGTAGTGAGGTCCTGGTGATAGACTGGGCAGACTTTACTACTCACTGCAGAGCTCCCTGGTCAGAGGCAGTGCAGATCCCATACCAGACTGAGATGCAGGAGGTCAGGATGCTTTCTATGGCACATCTGTAGAAGCTGGTTAAGATGGGAGGTGGAAGTCCAGCTCTTTCCAAGCTCCTGAGGAAGTGGAGACACTGTTGTGCCTTTTTTGTGTTTTGGGTCCAGGAGAGGATCTTTGTGATATGCACTGCCTGGAACTTGAAACTGTGCACCAGCTGCATTGCTGAACCACCAAAACACAGAGGGCTGTGAACAGCTTGAGTCCTTCTTCTGAAGTCAACAATCATCTCCTTAGTCCTGTTGACACTGAGAGACTGACTGGTGTCTTTGCACCAGGCTGCAAGCTGCTCCACTTCCCTCCTGTAGACTGACGCATAACCGTTGGAGATAAGGCCCTCAACTGCAGTGTTATCAGCATACTTGATGTTGTGGTTTCTGTCGCATTTGGCAACTCAGTTATGGGTTAGGAGGGTTAATAACAGTGGGGTCAGCATACAGCATTGCAGTGCACCAGTGTTCAAGATAGTGGTGTGGGAGGTGTTGCCCTGGACATTCACAGCCTGTGGCCTGTTGATCATTAAGTCCAGGATCAAGTTGCACAGGGGAGTGTTTTGACCCAGTGAGGACCATTTAGCTGTTGGGGGATGATGGTACTGAATGTTGAACTGAAGTCAATGACCAGCATTCTGACGTAACAGCCTTTACCCTCCAGGTGGGTCAAGGCCGAGTGTACTGCAGTGGCAATGGCACCCTCGGCGGATTGGTCGGGGCAGTAGCCATACTGGCAGGGGTCTAAAGTGGAGAGTGCAATGCAGGCCTTGATGTGTGATGTGACTAGTCTTGTAAAGCACTTCATGATGACTGGGTTGAATGCAATGGGACAGTAGTCATTCAGGCAGGAGACAGGTGATTTTTTGGGGACCAGGGTAGTGATGGTGGATTTGAAGTACCTGGGGACAACAGCCTGAGCCAGCAAAGTCTCTATAGGCATCATACAGTAAAAAGCCTAAACCTTAGGTTTATATAAACACAGGAACATATTCTGTTATCAGTGATGACATGGGAGATTTAGCTTGATGTCTGATATGTATGATACTTGAAAACCACAATGTTGTGCGCAAACACATGCATATGCTCCACGCTCTCTATGTCTAGATACAGTTGTCGTCCTCATTTTGGTTTCATAAAGCTGAAGACATCATTTCACAAACTGTTATCCTGGGTTTCATTCTCATCTTAACACACTCATCTTAACAGTTTTATAATTTTTTATTGCAAATATTTATTTCAGTTTAAAACAAATTTAGAAAAGATCACTAAGTGCATGTTTGAACATATTTTTTTTGCTCTTTATACCTATGTTTTTCAGTATTATTTGCAACATTATATTTACTTTAGGTTTTGCTAAAACCTTTCCAGCCTGAATACCGTTATGTAAAGCCTCAGTAATAAAATGCAATAAAAAGCATTTTTTTAAAAGAACTGGATTAATAATTATCCTGTTGTACTGTTGTGAGGTAAAAATTAATTATGAGGAACTCGTAAGGTGCCAAGTGAATGAACACAGTATAGGATGCCATTAAAATAATATTTAAAAGCTAAATACCTTTTTCAGTGTCACAGTACATGAAAACCTGCTGATTTTGAAAAGCGCTGTTAAACTGAGAGGCACACGATTATCTTTATGGTACAGTTTTTAGCTCTTATGAGTTATTATAGATAAACTACAAACAGATGACATGAGTACTGTACTAAAATTCACTTGTCTAGTGGTCAGTAGCCTAATGAAGGTGGAAGGCAGGACACCTTTAGACAGAATTCCAGTCCATTTGCAGGGAAATCACAGTCACACACTAAGGGCAATTTAGGGTCATCACTGTACCTGAAACACAGGTTTTTGGACTGTGGGAGGAAACCCAGGTGAACATGGAGAGAACATGCAAACTCTGAATGGGTTAAGCAAGATTTGGACTCACATTCAAAAGGCACAGTCCAGGAACCGTGATGTTACCTGCTGTGTAATCATGCAACCCCTGAGTACTGGAATTACTGTGAAAAATGCAGAAATACCTCAACCATTCATCACACAGCTATACCATGGCATCGAAGAACACTGACAGCAGAATGAGCTGATCATGCAAAGCCTTTAACAGGTGATTTGCATCTTTTAAATTGCCATGTTTTATATATAGTCAATGGCTACTTTATTAGGGACAAAATTCTAAATGGATGGGAATCCACCTTTACTCTGAGCCTGAATTCTTCATGGAAATGTGCTGGAAAGATTCTTCAGAGATTCTGCTCCATGTTGAAAAGACTGCATCATTTAATGGGAACAAATTTGTCAGCTGCATGTTCATGCTGCCAATCTGCTGTCCTACCACATTCAAAATTTGCTCTATTGGATTCAGATCTGGTGACTGGGAGGGCCCCTGAAGTTCACTGCACTCATTGTCATGTTCATCTGACTAATTTGAGATGACTTGTGTTTTGTGACATGGTGCAATATCATGCTGGAAGTAGCCATTAGAAGACTGGTAAATTGTGGCCATAAATATAGCACATGGTCAGCAAAAATAATCACTCTGTGGCATGCAAACAATGCTCAACTGGTATTAGGGAGCCCAATTTGTGCCAAGCCACACCATTACAACCCCAACACCAGCCTGAACTGTTTACACAAGGCAGGTTGGGTCCATGGCTTCATGCAACAGAAGTTGAGATTCATCAGAGCAGGCAATGTTTTTCCAACCTTCAACTGTCTAGTTTCAATCAACCAGTGCCCATTGTAACCTCAGCTTCCCGTTCTTGGCTGACAGGAGTGGAACCTGAGGTGGTCTCATGTGGTTGTAGCCCATCAAACTCGAGGACTGACGTGTCTTGTGTTCAGAGATGCTTTTCTACATACACACACACTCCTGTAATTATATATATGCAGTCCCTTTCTCACCCAGTTTTCCTCTGTGGGCTGTAACTTTTCTCGGACTCGGCCTTCCTACCAGAGGCCTTGGAGTTTGAGGGTGCGGTGTAGTCTTTTTGCAATTCCAAGGATTGTATTCTTCTGGACTGAGACCCATGTTGTCATACCTAAGATCTAATGGAGCCACTTCTCCAGCTTAGGGGTCACAGCCCCAAGTATTCCTATCACTAACGGGACTATCTTGATTGTCACCTTCCACGTTCTCTCCAGGTCTTCTTTCAAGTCCTGACATTTCTCCAGCTTCTGATATTCCTTCTTCCTGATGTTTCTTTCATTGAATTGCCACATCCATCACCACTGCTGTTTTCTTCTCCTTGTCTAGTGCCACTATATCTGGTTGGTTTGCCTGTACCTGTTTATCTGTCTGGTTGTGGAAGTCCCACAGGATCTTGGATCTGTTTTTATCCACCCCTCTCGGTGGAATCCCTCATTTATACTTGTGAGGGTCCAAGCCATATTGCTTGCAGATGTTCCTTTATATGATTCCCTGTTACTTGGTTGTGCCTCTTACTATATGCTGTCCCTGCCTGCATCTTGCAGCTTTCTACCAGGTGCTAAATTGTCTCAGGGGCTTCTTTGCACAGCATGCACCATAATTCTCTAAAGAAAGTCCTGGACTAAAGGCCCATTCAGACTGCGTTTTGGAAATTTATGGTAGCTGAATTGCAAATGTGTTTTCAGCATTAACAAAGCAAGCCTGCTGCTACTGACACCATTTGTTAATCCTAAGCAACATTTTCTGACATGCAGTATTGGAAGTCTGATGTAACTAAGGTAGCATATTCTTAGTTTAGATGTTCCCTGCCAAACTCTTCATCTTCCCCTCATGCATCAGTGAAAGCCAAGTCTCATTAGGAATTCATTTTTATAACCAAATAGTCCTGTTGACACAAAAACCTCTTTGTTATAAAATACAATTGCTGCGTTATAATTCTGTATTCTTCTATCATCATTAACAGCTTGTTCAACTGAGGGTCACATTGGACTGAACCCTATCCTAGAAACACATCCCACACACTGAACTTGACCCAAACCAATTATCTGAACACCCAGCCCAGGGCATACGAGGCAGCAGTGCTACCTGCTGTGCCACTGTGCTGCCCTGTTTTGCATTTACTTTGCTCAAAATTTGTTTGCGCAAAACAATTTCATGACCAAGATTTGGTGTGCCGAAAAAAAACGTCAGCCCTTAGAGGGGAGTTTATAAGGGAAAAATTTTTCTAATGTTGTTTTCCCTTCAACTTCTTTAAATGCCACCTGAGCAGATGATGGCAGCAGGTGCTTCTTTAGCAAAGGGAATAAGCAATAAATGAACCTTAGTCTGACCATGTCCCCCTATGCGTGTCTTCTCTAAAGGAACCTGGCAGAAAAGCTGGGGTACTATTTCTCCTGTATGGCACTGACATTCCCTTTAAAGATCATGCTGTGATAAATAACATTCTAATTACTGATCATTTTATTATGATTTGTTCCTTAGCAAAACAAAGAGGCTGCAGTGAAAAAAACAAAGGTGAGATTTATGTCTTTATCAGACCAGGCACTGATGGCTGAGCTGGTCCCCGTGTGACACTCAGCATAGAGGAGAGCAGTCCTGAACACACCCTCACTACCCTGTACACCCTCACCATTGTACACACCCTGTCCCATTCGCCACCCTGCACACCCTCACCATCTTACACACCCTGTCCCATTCACCACCCTGCACACCCTCACCATCCTGCACACCCTCACCATCGTACACACCCTGTCCCATTCGCCACCCTGTACACCCTCACCATCGTACACACCCTGTCCCATTCGCCACCCTGTACACCCTCGCCACCCTGTACACCCTCACCATCTTACACACCCTGTCCCATTCGCCACCCTGCACACCCTCACCATCTTACACACCCTGTCCCATTCACCACCCTGCACACCCTCACCATCCTGCACACCCTCACCATCGTACACACCCTGTCCCATTCGCCACCCTGTACACCCTCACCATCTTACACACCCTGTCCCATTCGCCACCCTGTACACCCTCACCATCGTACACACCCTGTCCCATTCGCCACCCTGCACACCCTCACCATCCTGTACACCCTCACCATCTTACACACCCTGTCCCATTCGCCACCCTGCACACCCTCACCATCCTGTACACCCTCACCATCTTACACACCCTGTCCCATTCGCCACCCTGCACACCCTCACCATCCTGTACACCCTCACCATCTTACACACCCTGTCCCATTCGCCACCCTGCACACCCTCGCCACACACGCAGCTCGTACGACACTGAAGAGTTGAGGAGAAGCGCAATGAAGCGGCAGCTTCAGCAGGACAGAAGCAGCTCGGCGCCGGTGACTTCCACTGTAACTTCGCCTGTGTCCTGTGTGTTGGGTGAAAGTGAAGCGCTGCCTGCTGGAATTTACCAACTGCGAACTGCTGTCGAGCATCAGCCTGAGAAATAACGGTATTTCTCCGAACGTTTATTACATTCGTATTTCTCACACTGTCACACGGGGTCCGCTGGATGCACTTCTTCTCTCGTGTTTTCAAAAATAGTTTAGTTTTTGTTCACGTGAGGGAAAAATGTGCTTTAGGGTACTTTTGCCTGGATATATGATGTTCTGTATTTCAGTTACAGCGAAATGTGTTTATTTTAGTAATAATTTCGGATGTAATACAGGCGACGAATGTGCTGGATTGCAGTTGGGTTGTTGGTGAGCTGGAATTCGAAAACAGCGTTTTAAAATCGGACAAGTTCGCCTTATTTTTTGATAATGTTCTGTCATTTTTCGCTTTTCATCTACTTTCTTTCGTCTTTCTTTTAGTTGAATGTCAGGGATGTGCGGGGTGTTTGTCTAACGAGATTACGTCTTGGGGAAAGGAGAGAGGAATTTACTTTAACTTGGGTCAGATTTAGGATGGTTGAAACCAACACTGTTCTGACAAACATTAGCTACATGAAGGTATGTTTGTTGCACATCTATATATTTTGTAACCCAAGTGAAGTTTGCATGCTGTTTGCATCTGCACTCCGGAAAAGAACCTACACTGTGCTTCGCTGTCTTTTGACAACCAAAATATGATCCTATCCACCAAACCAGCATTTCTAAATCAAACAGAAACTGTTAAAATGTATGTGAGATAACAGTTTGTTTAATAATATACAAGACACAGCCCTGTTGTTGAAGAATGCAAGACTGTTTACTGAGAAGGATTGGACTGTCCTTTATCAGGTTGTAATATTTACATATAATGTGTTGCAATATGTTCTGTAGGTCTTAATCTTAAGTTTGTCTGAATTTAGCTTTAGTGAGACACCTTTTCTTTCATAATAAGGCTTTGTAATTCCTCTTTTATATGTATTAGTTACTGCAAAAACAGGTGTCCTGAACTAGCTTAACAGTATTGAGGATTACAAGCGGATGACTGAATAAATTCATTTTATTTTCATATGATTTTAATTCTGGCAGCTATTTTAACCACTTGAATTTTAAAACCATTCTGTGAAAAATGTTGATGAGTCACGGACACCAGGAAACAATAGTAAAATATAGTCAAATATTTACTGTTATCTGAGATCTTGGATCCTTTGATGTGCTTTCCAACGAGAAGCCTCTTTGTGTTCATGAGACTTTCTCCCTGGTGCTCTGGTTTCCTTCCACAGTCCAGTGACATAATTTTTAGGTTAACTGGGGACTCCAAATGATCACCATATGCTGCATATGTGTGAGAGAATGAGTGTGTGTATCACTGCCCTGTGATGGACTGACATCTTGTCCAGGGTGAACACTATTTTGTGGCCTCTGCCTCCAGGGTAGACTCTAGCCAACCATGACCCTGCACAAGACAAAAAGGCATTCATAAGAATTAGATGGATGAACTGTAGTGATAAAACTCGACATAAAGCAATGCTACTCATAAGTTTCTGTAAGGTACCAGAGCACTTAATCTACAGACTATTTGCCAGAAATGTCACTGTCCTGAAGGAATTGTCGTGGTTAGTTGTCTTTCAGGTGCTAAAATAACCACCTCTGGTGCTGGACCAGTTCTCATGACAAACCACAGCCAATCTGTTGAATTAATGAAAGCTGATCTAATTAAGTAAAGTCGCAGAATATAATTGTTAATAAATGTGTTTTAATATGTGTTCTATATTTAGTAGAATATACCAGTTGTGGTTGGGATCAGTGGAGGCAGAATCGCAGTACGTTGCTGGGTCTCATAGGATGTAGTCAGCTTAAGGAGGTCATCTCAGGAACCCCTGGAGACATGAGCAATGAGGAGAGTCAAACAGGGTTCAGTTTTCCATAGAGTTTGTTATGATGATCACAAGTTCATTAACTGTATATTGAATTTTAAGCATGATAGTGTTGTGATGCTTTTGAGAACAGACCCCAAATTAGTAAAGAGATGAAACCAGATTGGTAAAATAAGAGTGGAACTAAAAGTAAATCTGGTTTGTTAAAAGTGTTACAGTTTGACATGACACCTTGAAAATGCAACAGATTATGATCTCAATACCTTAAGAGAGGTTTCAATTATTATATTATTAAGTGTAATATTCTGGTATTACTAAAATCTAATGAGCAGTCTAGTGGGAAAAAATATAAGGCTGTAATTTGTCAGTTCATTTCAAATAGCTTTCTATATGCTACATAAAAGGAGTGATCTTGCAAGTAAGTATAATACATATTAAATGTATTTTAATCAAAGCCAGCTGAAAGTGCCAAGTTACTGTGAATACAGCAATAACTTAGATTGAGTTATTTTTCATGTAATCAGAA
Source organism: Arapaima gigas (assembly GCA_900497675.1). Classification (NCBI taxonomy): domain Eukaryota; kingdom Metazoa; phylum Chordata; class Actinopteri; order Osteoglossiformes; family Osteoglossidae; genus Arapaima; species Arapaima gigas. The sequence continues at coordinate 276,524 of UFQX01000404.1, read as the reverse complement.
GACAAGCTTATTGGGTATAAATCTGAAATAATAAATAGCACGTACCTTTGAAGGAGTTGTTCCTTTGCACTTTCGTGGATGAAAAACAGCAGGAGTGTTTGTTTTGTTTTGATTTTGATCATAGTGCTTTCAAGGAAAGTCTCATGCAAATAAATATGCAAAAGTATTATTTATACCTGTAACACCATTTAATATAGTCAAAACTATGTATATGATGCACTGCTGATTGGCCTAACATATCTGAAGTTTCCAAGGCTGAGTGGCAAAATGACATTTTATTTGCATTTATTATCTAAAAAGACTTCTTGTTGCCCTCTTCGATATCTGTAATCTTTACCATAAAGCTAATGGAAGTGTTAATATCTAATCAGTGGTATCACTCTGTAAGTCAGTTTCACATAAATATAAGGTAAAGTCAATAACTTTTTAATATGCCAAAAAGGCATATCAACATAATTTTCCTGAACTACTGTGCAGTTTGAAAAATTCAGGTAGAATTTTGTCTAAACTCTTTGTTGTGAGAAAAAATGATGCAACAGACGTTGCTTGAAAGGGCTTTGGCTTATGTAAGAAGACGTGTGCAGCCTTCACACACTGACTTCCCTGCTCATAACCTTTACATAACCTTTGTAAATCCAACAAGCCTTGGAACATTATGCAGGTGTGGAGAACTGTCACTGCTTGTTATCACAAAAAATCACACAAGCTTTTCAGTAGTTGATGATTTCAGCACAGTTTTTAACATGAAATGTTGCTTGAATGTACTTTTTTGCATGAAAGGTCCTGAAATTAGATGATCATGCCAGAAAAAATAGAACACAATCGGTGCTCTCGGTAGTTTCTTTCAGGTGTATAACATGAAAAAAGGTGTGAGTGAGAAACACACCATAACCCCCCCATAGAGAAGGACACATGGATGAAGACATTTTAAGTGTTCTCAGGTATCCTTTATATCATTCATAAGCTATGGTAAAATAATTTCTGACTATGACCTGATTTAATCTGATATAAAGTCTGTGTAATATTTACTTTATGAAAGTTGCTGCTGTTATGTCTTTCTTGCTATAATTATATTTTTAATACATTTTTCTATCATGTATGCATGCAGACATGCCACACAAGGGAACGAGCTTTTGGTTTTCTTCATGTCCCAACACTAAGCTGATTAACTTAAACTGAGTCAACATGTCTTACGCTTTGCCCAATATGGGTATACCTGCATAACATTTAATGATGAAAGGGAACAATCCTATAGATAAGATGGGCTCCATCTTAGGTTCCACAAAGGCTAAGTGCAGATTACTTGACAGCTGTCACATTGACTGCAGCATTACCTACATATAACCCATGTGAGACTATTGTCGGCTTCTCCTGAGGAGGCCTTTTGCTGCCAGTGTATGGCTCACAGGGCCACATTTGCTTGGAGAATGTCAGTTGGTCTTTATAGGTGTGAATAATGTGCTCAACTTTGTAGTCATCAGGTGTTTTCTAGCTTATTGATGTTATGTTGACTATTCATGTGATAACTTTAATTGATCATTGGAAGGCTGGGACACAATGAAAATGCATAGAGCATGTAAACCTCACAGAGCAGGACACAACACGGTGTCATTATTGCATTGTTCTTTCTGTTTGAATATTCTGAAATGGAAAATGTCTGGGGACTCAGATAAAGAGGATGCCCTTTTATGAGTTTAATAAAACAGGTGCATCCCATTAGCCACATACAAATCTAGTAAAACTGTGTCTGTTTCTTTAATCAAATTTAGTTATATTCAAACCAGTTCAGTTTTAAAAGAGCAATAAACAAACAGACATGCAACAAAGAACATTAGATATAAAAAAAGATACACAGTTAAATATGTGTGGGGAAAAGGAAGAAGCCTATACAGGACAAGACACAATACTCATAAAGGTGGTATAGAAGAGGTTTAAAAACATCCTGGGCATGCTAAATGTACACAAGCATAGAAAAGTGCTAGGCTTGTTTTTCAGAAGACTTCCACTGATCCTCTTAATGCTCTGTATCGGGTCTGGGAGAGCGCTTCAGTAAGTCAAGAAATAGAACAGCCAAAACCAGTTCTGAGGGCTTGCAGGTCTTAACCAGGCAAAGTTTAATTTAGGTGTCACACGAAGGGGATATGGCAGATTATGACAGTTATTACTCATAACAACAGACAATAGCATGAACTTTAGAATTCCACTACCAAATGGTTAATACTTGATGTACTGCCCAGCAGTAATGTAGAGAATTTAAAGAATGTCATTTTGTACCTCTGAACCTCCCTGAGAGGATTTTTTCTGGTCTTCTGTTGCCCTACGTTGTGTGATACAACAAATTGCCTTTAATCTGACTTCCTACCAATTTCAGAAGATAAATTGGTTCATCTGTGACTGAATGCACTTAAAATCGACACATTCCATGGGGATGTCTTTTACCGAGCACATTGAGGCATGAATTATGTCGCACCTTAATTGTCCTTTTTTCTCAGAATGTATGTTTTTTAATCTTTGTCTTGATGCCATCTCAGGTGAAACCTCAACCAGGTAAACTGTGAGGTTAGCTTTCCTGGCTCTGCAGTACTGTTCCACTTAATTTTACTGCCATTTCAAATAGATGATGACAACTATGCACTTTGGAGCCTGTGTAGTTATTTTTTCAAGGAGTGCATGTTGCTTCTGAAAAGTCCTTCAGATCTGGGATCTGGAGGTCTCCAAAACCTTTCTGAAATATATGCTGCCTGAAAGGGTATAATTTAGTTCCATAATTCTTTGGGTTTCCTCTGTTTGTGCCCACTTCTTTGACATTTTCCTTTGATGAACACCCACTTTATTATCCAGCAACAAACAATCCAGCTTCTTCATTCCAAAGTATTGAATCCTAATAGTGCTGCACTTCAGGCATAGATCAAAGTGAGCTGCAGCTATTGGTATTCAATAATGCTGGGAACATGCTGGAAAGACAACACAACCCTGAATTTGTTTGTTTATAAAACAAACAGGCAATGTTGGAAAGCAAAGTAAGTACACACAGCACCTTACACTAACTTACTTCTTTAAGCAAAAGACATTTGCCTAATTTGTCGCTAAATATAGTCATAACCCAGAAAGCAATATTGTGAGCAATGACATACTACTGTATAAATCAATTTAAAAGTTTAAGCAAGTTTTCATTCACAACTGAATATAAGGACTGGATTGTCAGAGAAGGACTCTGGGTCTACAGGCTTACAGCTAACTAGAAGTACCACCTCCCAATATTATTTCCCTCAGTGGTGTAAATGACACATTTCACTTCTATAGGTCCGCTTTAAGTCATCCTACGGATTGTATTTGATCTCTGGAGCTCTGGAGCTAAAATGGAAAAGCTTCACTAGAACTTTGAGACTTCTTGCCTCATAAAACCTGTCACAGGACTTTTTGGACTTACTTGAGTTGTGAAGTGAAGATCAGATTGTATTTTTTATTTAACCTTTCCTCAAAAAAAACGGATGTATCAGGTAAGTTCAAAAGTTATATGCTCTGTATATGCTCTACTTTTTGATATGAAGAAAGATTTCCAAAAAATGTAATGCATTTTGTTTTCTTTTGTCATTATTTTTCTTCATTAATAAGACTTTGTTAGCACTTTTCCCTCTTCCAGGTAACTACTTGCAACTGGCCTGTAGGAAATAAAGCCTACCAGTATAATTAGTTCAATTGTTTGAAGTTAAATCTTTTGTTATTCTGTTCTTTAATACCCACTAAAGTTGGTGCAGGCTGCCCTGAATTAAAAACATCAAAAGCAAGTACTGAGAAGGCACAGCGTACTTATCGAATGAGATTTGCGTTTTCCTGCAGTTATACAGTGATAAGTAAACAGGATAAATGTCATGTTGAAAAGTTCTCCTTATGAAATGTACAAAATTGTGTTTGGGTACATTGATTTTGAACCACATAATGAAAATGGCTGCCTTATGACCTTCGGGTGGTTTTGTTATTTATAACATTGCCTAAAATGCCTTTAAATCTTTTTATTTGACTGCTCTGCATTGCTTGACTATCAAGAACTATCACAGTTCTTAATACTATATTACTTTACTACTGGTTAAACAATCTTTGTTCAGAATATCCTTGTTGGCTTGGTTCACTGAGCGCACCACTATGACTACTTTCTCACTATTTGCTTCTTATTAATTTATATAATAGTTTCAATAATTGCTTTTTATTGCCAAAAGTTAAAAGATGTTGCCTAACAGTCTACTTTTGTGCAAACACAGCAGCCATCTGTGGACTTTTACTGACAGTAAAAAGGTTAGAAAAGTATAAAACGTGTGCTTATGTGTGTGTTTTTGTATGAGATATTTAAACCAGGAAACTGTGGGTTCCTCTTGAAAAGATATGGAGATGTGGAGGAAGAATAAAATTGGGATTTTTAAAATTTCTGTAAACAAAAATCTATTAAATCACAGAATTAAAAAGTTCAATAAATGCCACGAATATTTATTGTAGGATAAAATGAAATATTTGTTAACATATCACATATATGTGAAGCATAATGAGAGTATTCTATAGCTATTACAAAGGAGAGCTGACATCTATCATTTTTTATATTCCTGCTGCACATATTCAGTTTAAAATCCTTTATAGAATGACTTGTTTCCTGCATTTAACCTTTTGATTTTGTTTAGCATAATATTAAATACAGTCCATTTAGTCCATGTGTTTGCAAAACAAAACATATACAGTCAGGTGGGGTTTCTGTAGCAACCGTTATCACACATGTATGAAGTGAAAGAAAGGGCGAAATGTGGGGAAGGGACATACTGGCTCAAAGAAATCAGATTTTCAACAGCAATGTTTTTCCCATAGGGAGTAGCGGGGAGCGTGAGTTCAAAACATCATGTTACAGCGAATCCGCTTAGGATTAATGTAAATGATCACAGCTGTGCAACGCAAAAAAGTCAGCATTCAATTCATTATCAGCGATAAAATAGTAGTTAGTCATTTTGTTACGTTTCTGTGACTAGTACTGTCCAGAAGATCTGCCTTAATTGACTTGTGCATGTTAGTGAGCCATGTCCCCATCTATCACAACCAAACCACATAATGTACCTGGCAACATCTCAACCTTGAGTGCCAACTGCAGCTGTTTCTATTCAGCTTTTTACAACCCCTTAGCAATGTAGCACAGCACACAGTGCTCGAGGAGATCATCTTTTGAAAATATTCAGGAAAATGCAAATAAGTGTAGCACTTTCTGTATCATCAATTATTGTATGTAATTGAGCAATTCAGTTTTCAGTTAAGACTCCAAGAACTGATCTCTCTTCCAATTTGATAGTTTTCCCTCTGGTTGAAAAAAACTATGCAGAGAGGGAAAATCCAAACTGTAATGTGTTGTGCATTTTAAAGCAGTCAACCTGAGAAGACATTATCTGGAAGTTCTCTGCCTTCTTTTAATATCAGTGCTCCAGTGTGTGCTTTGGTCCTACCTTCCAAAATTTCCTTTTCAAAGCCGCAGAAATTCCGCTACTGCAGGTCCCAGGGTTCGCTTTGATCACTGACCATGGTGGAGCTCACAGCATCAGTATTCTATTCTTCTGCTTTTTAATCAGGCAGTGTGTACCCATTCTTCTGTTTTTGTTTGCCTGCTAACACACACTGATATGTCTGCATTTACCCTTCTCCAGGCGCTTGCTATGAAGTCCTGAGTGATGGTCAACTCAGATGGGCTTGAAAGACTTTAAATGATATGCCTAGAACATGGCTTTGGCTGAACTTTTATGACTAATAAGAGCTTCGTGTAAAGGTATGAACGCACATATGTAAAACTGCCCAAAAAAGAAACAAAATAATAACCATTAGTGCTTAGTGCCATTTTTTTCTAGACAGATAAGATGTAACAGGCACCGAGTTTGCAAAACAGGACTTTAAATGAAGACAAAATATACTGTGTCGTTGAAGGGATCATATTATAGAAATTGATTTTGGTTAAGATGCTGGAATTGCTTTTGTAGTTAAAGTGCACACAAAATGCAATTTATAACTAAAATTGTGAAAATAACCGGCCGGTTAAATGAGTGTTCTTTCAACCTCAACAGCATGAATTTCACCAGCTGCACAGCTGTGAGTTTTTCTGCTGACGCTATGAGTACAAGCACCTCTGGCAAGACTGTTCTCACGCTGATCCTGTCGTTGCTGACACTGATGACCACAGCCATGAATTCCCTGGTCATCACAGCCATCATCGTCACCAAGAAGCTGCACCACCCTGCCAACTATCTCATCTGCTCGCTGGCTGTAACTGACCTCCTGGTGGCTGTCCTGGTGATGCCCTTCAGCATCATCTATATTGTAAAGGAAACTTGGGTCATGGGCCAGGTGGTGTGCAACATCTGGTTGAGTGTGGATATCACCTGCTGCACGTGCTCCATCCTGCACCTGGCTGCCATTGCCCTGGACCGCTACCGTGCAATCACTGATGCTGTGGAGTACTCTCGCCAGCGAACCTTTCGGCGGGCAGCCCTCATGATTACAGCGGCCTGGGTCATAGCCATCTTCATCTCCATGCCACCACTGGCCTGGAGGTTCTACAAGGTTAATAAGACTGAAGAGTGCTTCATTGAGCATGATCACATTGCCTTCACCATATACTGTACGTTTGGAGCCTTCTATATTCCTCTTGCTCTCATACTCATCCTCTACTATAAGATTTACCGTGCAGCCAAGAAACTGTACCACAGGAGGGCAACTAAACAGCTCTTTAAGCAGAATACCAGCACCACCATGTTACCAGCATCCTCTAACATGGACCTCCAAACCCCTAATACCCTCAGTCAACCAGAGAAGTCTTACTCAGAGCCTTCCACAGAGGCAGACCGTATGCACATCACCCCAGAGAGTCCACGGCCAAAGACTTTGAAGGTCTGTCGGGTCTCCAACAGACGGGAGAAGAAGGCAGCTACCATGTTGGGTTTGATCTTGGGGGCTTTTATACTCTGTTGGCTGCCTTTCTTCCTGAAGGAGGTGATAGTGAACATCTGCTGTACCTGCAGCACATCCACAGAGGTGGCCAACTTTCTGACCTGGTTGGGGTACCTCAACTCACTTATCAACCCTCTGATATACACAGTCTTCAATGAGGACTTCAAAAAGGCCTTTCAAAAGCTGTGTGAATGCAGACATTGTGTGTGACAGAAAAAGATTTTGTGTAGATGATCCCTTTTGAATCAGAACAGAATATATGTACTGTAAAAGCTATTTTGTAGTACAGATTTCTTAAAATTTAACCTTTTTATATTCAGACAAAACAGAAGTGAATCACATACTAGATAAATGTCAATATCGTGGGTAGTTAAAAAATTGTAAGAAAAAATATGTAACCTGTGATTGGCAAATTTCTTTTCTCAGCAACGACTTTGATAAGAAAGTTTTTTGGTTTTAATATGTGCGTGGTTTCTTTTTGGTTTTTTTCATACATTTAGAAGATCAGGATAACCAATCAGCCTCTTGGATAAATATTTGTAATACTCTTTACTTGAATTAAATTTGTAGCTGGTTTCAGGTCGTGCCACTCATATAATTGCAAAACCAGATTTTTAATACAAATTTTAAAGTTTGTTGCAGGGTATATGTATGTCTCCTCTATAGTGCAGTTGCTGCAAATATGATTCAGCATTTACCTCACACCTTAAACCTACAACAACATATATTACCCTAAGATGTGCTGTCAGAATTTGTATGTTTTTTATTGCTGCATCAAAAACTTTATGTGTTTCTTCTGACTTTCTTGTAGTCTAATTAGAAGCATACGGGGAACGATCCTGAATACGGAGTACGTCAAATAGCCCATATATCTTGCAAAACAACTGCAAACTGTGTCTTGGCTGACTGCTGCTCAACAAGTCTAAATGATCCCTATAAATAAACAAAAACCCATGTGCTGTGGATTAGCATACATTAATTCTGTCTTTGTAATAAAAAATGAAGTGTGACAGTAAAGTGACATGTAAACTTCAGCACTTCACAGAAAATTACTTTGTGCTGACAGGAATGGGTGAAAATATGAAAAGAGCTTGAATGTATGAATATGGTCATTCCTTTCACACTGAATCACACTGGTGGACATTGAGATGAATTACTTATGAAGCTAAGCCTGTGGGAGTTGGGAGTACCTGTCATCGTGCAGGGGAACATTTTGGACCTGAACTTTATATGCATGTATTTATTAAGTCATGGCATCTACAATATTAATCTATGTATTAAAGTTATATGCCAAATTTGTGGACACGCATCCATTCATTCTTGTTAATGGTTTATTTCTTAAAAGTCACAGTGGTGTGTAAAAAGCAAATTAAATATGTTATAAATTAAGTTTTATTGGACCTAGATTTTGAAGAGAAGCTCAGCTTCCTGACAAAATTGCCCTTAGTGATAACCGTTAAGTTATGGAAGTGATTTTTATTAGAGTATGTAAAGTAGTACGTCATGCAACTGCGTACGATGCAAGAGGCAAATAAAGGTGTACTAATGGAGACCCCTGCAGGACTGGAGGGAAAATACGCTTTGGCTTCACCGGTCAGTTTCGCAGGAACAATATCGGAAACGATTCCTGCTGAACAAGTGCAGTGAAGGCGCTCGTTTCCAGCGTGCGATCTTTCTAACCGGCGCCCCTCGCATCATTCAAATATCATGAAAATATTAAGAGCAAACAAGCATATTTAAATGTCATATCCTTGTTAAACTCACCTGTTCATTGACAGACTTCTTTAAAGTTAATAGATAGATACAACTGTTACTGCTACTACTAATAATTTTTTATTTTAACCATAGAATAAAATAAAATTCTAAAACACTGAGTTAAACAGAGTTAAGGAAGGTATGTATAATAGGCAGCAAAATTATGAAAAATAACACCCCCCCAATAAAAGGCAGAATATAGCAAAACTTTGTCTAAAAGCTACATGACTCGTTGTGCTCATATTTCGTTATAGGGCACGCTCAGACGTCACCTAAAGTGCAGAAAAGGTGCCTTTTATGATCAGAATACTGTCACATACTTTCACTACACAGAAGGCCACCACGAATTTGCGTGTCATCCTTGGGCAGGGGCCATGCTAATCTTTCCTTTACCGTTCCAATTTTAGTAGATGTGCTACTGCAGCGAGGACAGCACTGAACGCCACCAGCTCCACAGCCAGCAGCGCTCGCCAAACAACGGAATTCAGCCTGTTACGCTGCTTTGCTGTTTATTTGCGTCTTATGCTCCAATTCATGACCAATCAAACAGTTGATAGGAAAACACGTGTGATTGTTTGTGAATGATCCTGAATTTTATCCAATCGGTGATGAGTATCAATGAGCCAAGCAAAGGATTTTATCCAATCGCATTAAAAGACAGGCTGTGCCGGAAGTCGCTTTGTCTGGACTCTTCTGTCGTAACACCAATCGTTTTATCCCGTTGCGTCACAGGTGGGCCGTACCGGAAGTCATCCTCACCACGGCCCTGTGGTCGTTGTTGTACGCGCAAGGTGAGGTGAGCAGTATGGCGGTGGAAGAGGGCGACTCGTACTCAGGAAAGCTTAAAGAAAGGCTGGATAGTTTATTGAATACTAGCGATAGCGATGAAAACCGACTGGAAAGCAAGAACTACTGCTCCAGGTTTTGTGAGGTAAGAGAATTGTTGGTTGGAAGCTTTTCTGTCTTGATAAGGTGTTGGGAGTTACGGCTGTTTTGCCAGTTCCCCTCCCCCAGTAACTACTTGATCTTCTCAGCAGTCAGTCAGCAGCTCCTGTTCACTTTCTGCGCTCTTTTTGTCGTATTTTGTTTTGCTCAGACATGGTTCTAACGATTTCTTTTCCGCGTAACATAATAGGTGGACTATGGTAATAAGGAGCGCTCCGCGAAAGTAACGAAAATGACAAAGTTAGGCTTAGTGTTATTTCTCTCTCTCTCTCTCGGCTGTTATCAGGTATCAGTAGCAATAATAGTAACATATCTATTTGTACATTTATTTATACAGGAGTAAAATGTTGCACAGAACTTTATAGCAAGCGGTTAAACTAGCCGTGCTAAGAAGCAGTTTTTTTATTGTTTATTCTTAATTATACACGTCGAGAGCATTTTATTTGTCACACAATGCTTTTAAGACTATGCTGTTTTGACATTTAACTAGTAATAATTATTATTTACTATCTTTCATCTGAAGCCTCTGCCCAAGGCGACTTATAATTCTTACAGTATTTATTCAGGGTAAGTACCTTGCTCAGTAAAAGTCCAGCAGGAGTAGGATCTGATCCCAAAAACCTCAGATTATGAACCTTGGTTATAGTTCTAACCACTGTGCCACCTGCTCTCTTAGACATTAGTTGTATGATCTGAAAGCATATGTCCTGATAGGTGAATGTTAAGTATTTTAAAGTCAAGTCAAAGCATTACTGAGTAATTTTATCTATTTGTGCAACTTGTGAATGTTTATTGTTGCACAGTCTTTCTGGCTGTGGATACCACTGTTCAGTCATGTTTTGAATACTGAATTTGTTTAATATTACAAATCACTGATTCCAGGGCCTCATTATGAGGACACGTTTTCCTTTAAATGTGTGGGGGTTTCTGTTACCATTCAAAAAAATCCAGCGACAGTCTTTCTGTGTTTTGATGGCTCACTTCCTCTTTTTGCAGTTGGTGAAGGAGTACACTGGACGATGGCGCATGCCGCTGTCCCGGCTACAGGTGCTGCGCACAGCCCTGTCCTCCTTCAGCCATGGCATTGTGTCCTTCCCCTGTGACTGCGAAACTGTGCGCTATGTCCTCAGCAGCCTTTCTCTGTATGTACATTGCCCTCTCAATCCTATTATAGTACCGCTGTTGGCAGTCAGTAGTGCAACTGTGTCGAGCTGCATTTGCAATACGTGCCAGTTGGGCTAGGTGGTGGTTAAAAACTGAATTTGTAGCTAGAAACTTCCAGATTCTGATCAAAAAAGCAGACACACCTTCATGTATTACTACAGAACTTGCTCCAGTGAAACGCAGAGTAAGAACTACCATACTCCCAAAAAATAAAATAAAGTTGCTTATTGCATCAGTTTTTTAAAATAAGGATGTGTTTACCAAAAACTATAATAAAACAAGGTAGCTGCACTGGAAATAAATGTCTCAATGTTAAATTTATAATCAATAAATCTGTAAAACACTAAGGTTATTTTTTCTTTCTCATAGGAGTTTTTTTGAATTGCTCCTTTTTTTTGGCAAAGAAGATTTCCTCAAGGATCCATTAAGAGGTATACTTGACACCTTTCAGGTGAGAATTATTTTCAATTTAAGAACCTAATAAAACTGATGTAACGTTTTCCTTTTATTTGTTTTATTGTGTTATAGTTTATATACTTCTAACCTGTAAAGCTCTGCACAACCTTCATCTTTCCAAATGTCTGTAATTATTTGAACAAGATGCCTGAAAAATAAAATTAAAATGTGGTACTAGTCACAGAAAGTTACACTTTCTGCACTCCACACTCCCGTTCTATCATGCAGGAATGTCATTCCCACCTAGTGCAACACAGGAATGCCTACCTGTTGCTTGTTAGTAAAGTCATCCAAGGAGGAGGACCGTGGGAGCATCCTGTCCTACAGGCCATCTTGAAGGAGTCTCTTCAACCTCATGAGGAAGGTACAGTGTCCATCAATCTAATAAAAAAATGTGTACACGGTACTCAGTGTTTCTCTTTTCCTGAATGTGCTGTAGACACTTTGGTATGCTATGTTTACTAGGCTGTGTGAGGTGGCCATGCAGCTCAGGTTTTATGTTTGAATCGGTGAAGAACTTGAGTTAGGTTGAATTCAGTGAGACTGGCTTTCCAAGATCGGGGATTGTTGACTTTGGATATCAAGTTATTTTTCTGTCTGACATGCATCCATGGGCTTCTTCATTTTTTTTTTTTAACAGTGGAGAAGTACCTGAGCTCTGAATGTCCCATCTTCTTTGAGCTCCGGGTTCGTTATTTAATAGCCTGTGACCGTGTCCAAGAGGCTATAGCCTTGGCTAAGTGCTGTGTAGCACATCCAGAAGTGGGGAAACACCTCTATTTCCACCAGGCTTATCTGACATGCCTCTTGAAAGCCTCTTACTATGATCATCTGTACAAGGGGGTAAGATGTGTATACAGTTTTTTGCTCTAGGATACAGCAAATCCACTAAGGGCATAACAACCATGTTTGCTTGTAGCTTTGTCCTTGACAGGTCTGTTGATAAAATCTGTGCATATAAGTGCACTGGGTTGCCAGTTTATTAGGTACATCCCTTTTCTTCACAGAAATTGTGAATTCAAACAAGTAGTATGTCACGTGAGTGTGGCATAAATCAGGCAGACCACCATATCTAGGATCACTTAGTGTTCAGTGAAGCATTGGAATGGACTAAATGAGTGACCTTACTTATTTTGAATGTGGCATGATGGTGCCAGGTGTGCTGGTTGTAACATCTCCTAAATGCCTGTCGTTGTGGGCTTTTTATCTGCAACCGCCTCAAGGGTTTACCGAGAATGGTACAAAAAGCAAAAAACTACTATTGATCGGCAGTCGTGTGGACAATAGAAGCTTTTGGATCATAGGGGTCAAATTATGAGAACTGTGCAAGCAAACAGATGGGCCACAACCAGGCAAATTACATCCAAATTTAACAACGGTTTCAGAATGCCATCTCTGAACATACCATTTATTGGACTTTGTCTCAAATGGACTAAACAATGTTGAGTGCCAGTGCTGTCAACGAAGAGCAAGAGAGCACATCTCCAGTGGGCAGAGGAGCGTGAAATCTGGACCTTTGAGGAAAAAGTTGTGTGGCTGGGTGAATTCAGATTCCTTTTTGCATAATGCTGATGGAAACACTTGATTTTGTTGCAAGCAACATGCATCCATACAGCCATCCCATCTGGTGTCAACAGTGCAGGCTGGTGGTGGCGTGAAAATGTAGGGAAAGTTCTCCTGGGACACATTAGGGCCTTTCGCACCCATTGACGGACATCTGAATAGCACGGCATATCTGAACATCATTGCTGGTCAAGTTCATCCCTTCATGGCTACAGTTTATTCACACTCGCATGGATGCTTCTAGAATGATAATGCACATGTCACAAGGCATGTATTGTCTCTGAATGGTCCCTTTAACATGACAGTGAGTTTTCTTTGCTTCAGTGGCCTACAGTGTCCAATCTCATCAATCATTTTTGGGAGGAAGTGGAAAGGCATTCAGCATCTTGTAGAAACAATGCCCAGATGAATTTGTGCTGTTCTGAATGCCAAAGGAGGTGCAACACATTACTAGATTAACGCACCTAATAAACTGGCAACTCCGTTTATAGACCCCACTAGCATATAATCTTTCTCTCAAAAACCTGTTGATTGCTCCTCAGGTAACTGACTGTGGGTTATGTACATTAAGTAGGGTTAATGAATTACCAAATGTTAAATGTATTTTGTTTGTAATATAATTTTTGTAATGTCATTGAAATCTGAGTAGAAATAATCAAGCACTGAGCATGTGAGATGTGGTTTGCCTGGATTCTTTACAGATCGCAATGATTGATGGCAGGGATGCTGTAGACATAATCTGCAACAGTGAAACTGAAGAGAAGGATGAGTTGCTGTTGGTGCTCTGCAAAGCATTTCTTACACATCAGCTGCAGACTGGAGATATGTACTATTTATGGTGAGTTTCTTTGTAAGTGAGTTATTGGTGCTTTTTTGTACACTGTATTAATTGAAAGTTACGGTTTTACCTAGTTAGTCATTTTTTTGTGTTGTTCATGTTTTCTACAGGGACCTCATCTTCATATGGAGCAAACTTCATCTCAGGTTAGACCCTTCCAAGAAAAAGTTCCTGGGGGAATGCCAAGAGCTGATGATGAAGGCAACCAATGTCAGGTCCATCTTTCCGTTTATAAAAGTCATCAAAGCTGAGGTGAGAGGAGGTTTTTGTTCTTTGTTCTGAGATTATATTTGTAACAATACACTGGTTCCTAACCTTAAAAACAGAATGGGAATTGGACTCAATAAAGGGCACCCGTGTGAATAAATAACGTATTTTTAATAACACATGAAGTTAGTGTAAAGAAATTCACTGACACACACACACTGGATTTTGCCTGCAGAGTGCTTTATTTTCATCAACAGCAGGAATTATTTTCCTATTGCTGCTGTGCTGTCTCAGCAAAGATGATGTGTTTTCACTGGATTCATTCAAATGGTTTTCTCTTTGACAGCTTGGAAGTGAAGGCTTGGAGTTCTGTGTGGAGTTATGTGCTCGGGCTCTTCAGATGGATCTTCGGCACGACCCTGTCACAGCATCACTCATTTACAAGACCATTGCGTACCTGCTGCCCAATGACCTGGAGGTCTGCCGAGCTTGTGCTCTTCTGGTTTTCTTCCAGGAGCGTACAGTGGAGTCCTACAAGACGGTTTACCTTCTCTATCTTCATCCTGACCAGGAATACCACGTAGACTCTAGTGTAATAAAAAATCACATGCGCTTTGAAATCCTCCAGATCTTAAAAAGGGGATTGTGTTTTGATCCTGAATTTTGGAATCTTATCACCCTGAGAACAAACTGCTTGAAGCTGATGAGTGAGAAGGTGATGAAAGCTGCTCTGATTGAAATCATGGAGGAAGACAAATGGGTACCAAAATATTACATGAAAGAGCCATATGAACTGAACTATGATGCATCAGAACTGTACTTGAAAAAAGTGCAGCGGTCTGTGAAATGCAAACATAAACCTCTAACTAAACTCATCGTCGTGCCACCTGAAGTAACTGTGGCGTCTCACGTGAAGAAACGGGGTAGGAAACCTGGATCACGTGTTATTAGAGTGGTAGATGACTCCCAGTTGAGGCAATCTCAACGACTGCTTGATGTGGCTCAGGACAAAACTGTACGATCATACACCAGGAGGAATCTTCCTGAAGTGGAAAAAAATAACAAGAATGCACTAAAACGACGTGGCAGAAAACCACGATGGCTACTACAACAAGCTGCTGTGGAAAAGGGAACCCTTACACAGACAGAAGCTCTTGGTGACAGAACCCTTTTGCCTCCAATGGACATTAAGAAGCCCATGTCTACCACAGCTGAAATGATTGATGAAATGGAGAAAGTTGTAGAAAGTTCTCAGGCAGAAGCAGAAAACGGCCAGTTTCTTTATGTGGCAATAGGAGGGATTAGAAGAGAACCTGACTGTGTTCATGAGGAAACATTAAGTGTGGTGCCTATTCAAGGTGATCCACTGATCACTCAAGTCCATAGTGCAGTACTAGATTTTTCTCTTTCAGACAGAAATGTGACCAATGCTGGATCCTCAGAGCAAGAGGGGGACAGACCACTACTTGTGAGCACGCCTCAACAGCATTGCATTCTTAAGGATACTACCAGGACATTGAAAATGCCCACAGAGGCAGTGCATTTCGAAAAGGTTCAAGAGTCTTGTGAAATGGAAGTTGACTGTCCCACACAGTGTGTAGTGGATTTGGAAAGAAAACGACTGTTTTCTGTGGAAAAAGCAAACATTTGTGAGGAATCAGCCATTGAAGTGGACATTGCTATCATACATCAACTCCATAACTATTGTAAAGTTCCTGAGGCTGCTGTTGGAGAAGATGTTCAAGTTTTAGTCACTATGCCAGATAAATTAACCTCTGTGCCACTGGAAAAATCTTCAGCAAGCACAAACTCTGTAGAGGAACTGTCGGGGAATGTCTGTGAAAGTTCTTTGCCTCAAAAAGAAATGTCCCCCCAACAGGCCCTAGTGGAAGCTGGGATAAGTTCGACCAGGGAGTTTGACATTCCAAAACCAGGATGTGCGGCTGCGGTTCTTGTAGAGGAAGCAAAAATAGTTGAAAATAAGATTGTTCAGTGTGAAAAAACATGTAAAAAGCCGGTAGAGATTATCCCTGACAATATAGCTCAGAATCCTGTCACAGTGAACAGTCTTGATGATGTGAAGAAAAGTTCTGAAACCCAGGCAGAAGTTTCTCAGAATACAGACAGGACTTCTGATAATACCGTAAACCATCCTGAGAATGTGACATACGTTTCTGAAAAAATAAATTGTGTCATTGGGAACTCAGGCAGTATTCCTGATGATACAGCTGTTGCCCTCAGTAGTACTAGCTCTGCTACCGGAACTGTGTCACAGATGTCATCTACACCTGAGCATGATGTTGGGACTTCGGTCAGTATTCCTGAAGACACAACTGTTGTTCCTAGTAGGACTGAATCTCTGATAGAGGCTTCATCTGCTACACCTGAGCCAGCAGTTGGGAATTCGGTCAATATTAATGATGATAATACTCACCCTCTTACTGACAGTATGACACAGACATTATCTTCTATGCCTGAAGCTGATGTTGGGAACTCTGGTTTTCCTGATGACACAACTTCTGCCCTCTGTAGCACCGACTCTCTGACAGAGTCTACCACTTCTTTTACACCTGAGCAGCCAGTTGTGCCCCTACTCCATATTCCTGACGACTCAGCTGTTGTGACTAGTAGCACTGACAAGATTGCTGACTCTTTGACCCAGGCACCATGTTCTATGCCTGAAAAAGCAGCTAGGAACTCGATTGGTGTTTCTGATGAAACCACCATTGCTATTGGTAGCACTGATGCTGTTTCTGATATTGTGTCACAGACACCTTCTTCTCTGACACATGATGAAGTAGTTGTGCAACCTTCATCTTTGTCTAAAGCTGACAAAACAGGGTGTGCAAACCCCTCAGAAGCTCTGTTATCCAGTATCCTTCCAAAAACTGAAAACTATACTCTAAGACATCGTTGCAGGCTATGTAATGAAGAATTACGGGGTGGGAACATCATGCGGCATGCAATTACTCACCTGCAGAAAGGCAAACTGAAGTGTATCTTCTGTGGAACACTATTCAATCGTCGTTTGATTGCAAAAAAGCATGTTTCAGAACACATTGATAAACTGAAGATTTCCTCCAACAATATACCTAATGTTGAAAATAGAACTGAGTCTTTGAGATGTGTAGCAGGACCATTACCTCCAAAAGGAAAGCACAAAAAGAAAGCTGCATT
Source organism: Arapaima gigas (assembly GCA_900497675.1). NCBI lineage: Eukaryota > Metazoa > Chordata > Actinopteri > Osteoglossiformes > Osteoglossidae > Arapaima > Arapaima gigas. Next base: position 259,453 of record UFQX01000404.1, on the reverse strand, counting down.
GGGTATGCAGCTGAGGGCTTCTTCACGTAAAAGGAAATGCCGTCGTGAACAGAATCACCTCAACACATCAAAAAGTTCAAATCCTGAGAATGTGGGAAGACTTTTGCGAAATGGGTCTGTAAACAGAAGGGTAAACAATAAGAAGGAATACCGCTGTCCTGCAGATGGGTGTGCAAAGACATTTCTAAGGAAGGGGTTCTTGGTGATAAAACATGCAGTGAAGTCTCACCCTCATGATGTTAAAGTGCAGGAGTATGCCTTCCAGTGGAGAAAGGGAAAGTGTGAGTTTTGCCAAAGACAATTTAAGAATTTGCAGCATTTTCAAGACCACACCAAAAGGCATGAGCATCCTCTTAAGCATGTCTGCTATCATCATGGCTGTAAAGAGAGGTTCAAGACACACAATGAACTCAGGAAACATATGAAGAGCCATCAGCCACTAAAGGCGCAGTGCAGCTTTGCCGACTGCTTTCAGCATTTCGGTCAGCTCTCCAGGCTGCACAATCATGAACAGAAGCACTATGCCCCCTCTAAAAGAAAGAACATGTCTTCAAAAATTCCCCCTGATGATACACGTGTCCAAAAAGAAGGCAAGCGGAAACCCCTTCCAGATTCGTGTGAGCCTGGCCACAAAACTCTTGAAGAAAATACAAGTGCAAAAATACCATTAAGTTGTCAAGATGTTAAAACTGTTAATGAAAACACTGCAGAAGGGAAGAATGAAACAGCTGCATCTGAAGTACATACAGAAGATACACTGCTGACAGAAGGCACCTGTGTAGAAGGCAGCACGTGTGCGGAGCAACTGGTAAACGGACTTGGCAGTCATGAGGATGCTCTCCTTGCTGTCTTGGCCCATGTAGAGGCTAAGGCTGGAAACATCCAGGAATGCAACGATGGAACCAGAGGGGGGCAAAATACTAAATCAGAAATGAACAAAAGCCTTGAGGAGCATCCCACCCCGGAACATAAAAACGTCAAGTCTGAAGGTCAGAATCCCTATGGACGAACGTCAAACAAGCCCTTTGTGCGGCCTCCACCCACAGCCTACCTTGATGAGAAGTTCATAAGCATGCCTAAACGCAGGATGTCCTTAGCAGATTCCTCCTCTGCCTCTCAAGAACACAACAGCTCTACAGATGTCCTTCAAAGACAGCGATGTCCCAAATGCTTCTCCTCCTTCTCCAGTGTTGAAGCCTTGCAGAGCCACCTCTCCTCTAACAAGTGCACCTCACTCTTTGGCTTCGATTCCGATGAAGAAAGTAAGTGTGCTTTTTTTTAATGTTAATGTGCTTTGCAGTGGTGTTATAGTAATGTGCAAAGGCATGTATTTGTGTTTCAACATTTTAAATGCCAGGGCCAGCGGGTAGAATAGTTTTTAGAGCTGTCACCTTCCATTTTAAGGACCAAAGTTTGAATTCCACTCCTGCTGTAATACTAGCAAGCAAGGTACTTGTCCCGCATTGAATCATTGGAAATTACCCAGCTGTGTAAATGGGTGAATAATTCTTGGTAGCTTGGTAATTAAACCTAACACTGTAAGTCACTTAGAAAAGTGTAGTGAATTATTATTATTAATAATAATAATAATAATAATAATAATACATTTACATGACATGTTTTTGTTCATTCCATTTTGCAGGTGCCTCTTGAATAGGAGCATGTTGTGGATGTTGCATGATGGGAAGAGATGCTTCTGAAATGTGAACTGTGCAGTGGATTAAAATTTTTTTTCAAGGCCAACAGAGTCCACCACTGACACCTGTGGCACTAAGACTGTTAATACCCCCCTTAAACAACTACTTCTGAAAGGTGCTCCAGCTGTTCTTGGAGCGGGACATTGTTGCCCCTTCTGTGGAGAGACCTCAATCAGCCTGAGGCTGCTATTTCAGAGCCAAATGGAAAACATGATTTTCAGTGATATTTAACCCCCTTTTTTCTTAGAAGTGCCTGATCGCCATAATGACATTTTGTCTTAATTTAAAATCTTTTGAAATATGCCACTAGCATTGGGGATTTTTTTGAAGCCCATTTAAAAAAGTTTACATGTTGAATGCACAGGCAGTTTGGTGTTTGTAGTTCCATGTACTGAGCTACACTTGTCTGATAACTGTTAGCTATGAGGAATTGTACTGGAAAGCTCTCATTGTACCAGTGGTGTTGCAATTTAACTTTTGTGTTACATAACTGCAAGAGATTTTGCGTATTATCAGTGACAGACTGGCAACCTGAGATACTTTTTGCTTGCGAAACTTAACAGCGGAGAGGTTTGAGCAGACAGTACAGTATTCTGTTTTGTCCTTGGTACAGGAACTTTTTTGAGTTCAGTGAGTTAGTAGATGAGGAACATTTTTATACCCTTTCTTCCTGCAAAAACAACATTGCAAAGAATTTTTTTTAGATTTCTGTAAAAAGCGCAGATAATGTATGTTTTGTTGTATAGTTATAGTCCATTCTGTGTGAGCGCAAAGGCGGGTTTATTTATTCACATTGTTTATCTTCTGTGAATTTCAGATTTTTTGAATGGGAAGAAAAAAACAGTTTATATAAACTTTTTTTCCTAACTAATAAAACACTAATTTGAAAGAAAGAGTTCATAATTTAATTTGTTTGGGTTTGTTTTAGGAGGACTGTAGATTGTTAGAGAAAATGCTTGTTAGACATGAATTTGCTAATTTAGCTGCAAATTACAATTAGATTTTTTACAAATTAGAAATGACCCAGTCACATTAATAAAGTTATCATAATATTTCTTTGGTGCTGTAAAATGTATATGAGAAATAAATGTTGTGTGAAAAATTAAATATATATGGACTGGTGAAAACATGCTAAAAATTGTCATTTTAGTTCATTTTACAAGCAAGTTATTTAAAGTGCTATATGGTACATTTTTTCCCCAGGGGGAACTGTAGATACATATAAAGTCTGCTTTCTATTGATTTTGCTTTATATGCAATTGCCTTGATATATAACATTGTTTTTACAAGGTATTTTAAACTCTATAAAACCTAAAATGAGGTGGACCACTAGTCCTCAGTGTCGGACATTTCTTACTGGAGTTGTTTTAATTTAATGATGTGTGAGCTTACATTACATATATAAAATACAAAGTCTGATTTGTTTCATATTCTATCTAAACAAATATTGTGTGACTATTTTTCCTGAATGTCTATCTTTTTAAAATGAACTTTTTTTAAAAACCAAAGAACTTTAAGAATATTTTAGTAGTTATATGACATCAAAAAGTGTGAACGTCACTTGTAAAAAAGAAAACATTTCTTTTCAGTCTCACTGCTAATTGTAGTTTTACATGGAAAAATGGCTATGTTGTTTAATACATTTAAATTATTTTATAAAAGAACTAATTTTAATGTATGGGTCATTCTTTAAAATTGATTTTGTTTTCCTGATTTAAACATATATTTAATTTTGAACTATTAATCTATAATGATAAGAGCACAGCAAATTTTGAAAGTATAATCTTTGCAAAATGTAAGTTTTATTTACAGCTCTGTAAAAAGACATTTTTTACTCTGTCAGAATCTTTAATAAACTTATTAACAGAAGATGTTCATTGTCCATAAATGTAATGAGAAGTGTGTCTGAGCAGGTGAAAGTGACTCGATGTATCTTAATATGAGGTGTTTTCTTTGCACAGAACTTTCAGAAGAATTCAGCCTTAGTGTTGAGACATGACAGTCCATCATAAAACATACTTAAAACACGTTAGAAATCGAGGTCATGTCAAGTGGCCATTTTGTGAGTTCTTGTTTACTTACTGAAGTTGAAAGCATTCCAGTGCATAAATAGCATAATATGTTACCTTGCATAACAAGCATAGTCGGTGATTTGCCAGGTATATGCCTGTTGAAGAAGGCTGCAGATGCTTTGCAGGAAAGTGTAGAGCCTATATTATTCTGGCCGTCAAAGGAGGAAGGGCATAAAAATAGTTTCTGAAGCTGTGGGTACGGAGACACGAGTGGTGAATTCATAGTAGCATAACACGGATACGGGGCTGTAGTCTGATCAACCCTGGTTGGGGGGCCCTGGGTAAGGAAGTCTCATGTTGAAAGACCCCGAGTTACATCACTGATGATGTGTCCAGGTGTATTGGTATAATGAAAAATTTTACAATACTAATGAAAATTTGTTTGTTAGAAGAAAGTCTTTTCTATCAATTAATTTAAATGGGAAAAATGTGTTCCTAAGCCACAAAAGGAGAACCTTTAAAAAAAACTGCAAAACCCTTACTCTTTAATTCCAGGTTTAAGACCCATGTGTTCAAAATCCCATTTGCATCCATGTACATGCTCCCTTTTTTCTTTCTCCTTTCTGTGTGATTATTTATCTTGGTATAGCTTTCTCTTGTCAATCTGGTGTTTTGTGCTGTTCTTAGGCTGTGTGGTGTGTGTGTGTCAGTGAGCACGTGTCTCATTGCTCTGCTGTAAAAACAGCTGAATTGTTGTAGCGTGGAGCCGAATGGTCATGTGTTATTGCCCTACAATGGGCTCATGTTTCCTCCAGGATGCAGCCTGTCTGAAGCCTTATGTTTCCAGGATAGGCTCTGGATCACTTACCTGGACTGCTTAAAATCTTGATATTTCTTATTTTGGTTTGTGCTCATTTTTCCTGTACTGAAATGTATGGTGTTAGCATTTTTAGCATTACCCATATATATTTCTTACTTAATTCACAGCATTTTCACCAGCTGCATTTGAAGGGCTATGGGTGAGACACCTGAGCTCTCTGCAGCCACTGAGCCTCTACAGACTCAGAATGGGACTTCACACTGTTGATCATAAAGACTAGATCCACTGAAAAAGCCACAAAGAGATGATCTGCAAACATCTTTATATAACTGAAAAATGATAAAATGTGGAATGTTATGAGTGATAATACTTTTTGGTAGCAAGGTTTTTTTCAAGTTTTTTCTTGTTATATACTTACAAACAGAGATAATTACTCTGCTCGCTCTCTTTACATCAACAATACAGGTACATTAACATAGCATTCATACTTAGAAAAAACTGTTTTTAACCTAGGTCTTTATTTACTTTCCTGTTTTTCAGACATATCTTGAAGTCTCAACAGTGTTGGAGTTCAAAGGTAGTTGTAAGTTCATTATTTGCACTCTGTGTGATTCTGTACACCGTGGACTATGTGCAGTATTTTGAAAAGACTCCGATGTCATTAGATCAGCTAGGCAAAAAGTAAGCTACATTAATAAGAGATAAATTCATTATGTTTAGTTAAATTGAATACATTATAATCATCTGTTTGGCCCTTCAACTCTATTGCCTGTGTAGCCTGATCTGTGCTCCTCAGAGAAGATCTGGAGCTCACAGACAGTGGAGACTGCACCTTCAGGCTTTTCCTCTTTTACGAACACCGCAGCAGGACAAAACATGCCTACTGTATATAGCATATCCAATATAAAATAATTTCTCATTAATGCATTCAGCAAACACCCATCAGATGTCAAAGTACAATGTTTTCTTCCGATTTCTTACTTGATTTTCCAGTTTTTAGACGCTCTGAAAGCAACATGGTCTATGTTTTTCATCAATTCCACGTTAAAGTCAAATTTTCTTCAAATAACATAGCTCGTACAACAAAATATTTAAGAATAACATCACATTTTATCTTGTGAAGACAAACATACTAATGGGAATATTCTTAGTGTTGTGAATCTGGTAGAAGCAAATAATGTATTTTCTCAACTCAATGTAAAATCTGCCACCTGAGTGAGAGAAACAGATCAGCAGAGTAGCTTATGTGGTCCAGCATGGCGCTGTCCATGGAAGCCATTGTCAGAAAAAAGGTTTAGATCAACACGGTGAACCATTTCTCTATACAAATATATATTTATTTTGAAGCGCCAGTAAGTCTGAAGTCAGCCCATACACTCTGATATCAGTTTCACGTTCCTATATATTATTAAACTGTAATTTACTCCAGTTTGTTTGTTTCACAAACATAACATTTTTTATTGATAGCATTTCCATAAAATGTTCATATTCGTGTGTGATATGAGCTTATGACATTATTTTTATTACATAACTCATTGTAGTGTCATTATTTGGCTATTTAACCAACTTGACAACAGACGAATAAATCCACGCATAGCGGAGCATTCAGCTATGACTGAAACATGACATTTTATATATTATTCTGTCAAAAACAATTACAGTCGTTACACTTGGACCAAAGTGGCACAGAACTGTACAGCGCCAGCCCGTTTCCCAGGAGGAACGTAAGTACTCTGTTTATGTTTCTAGTCGGCTGGTTTTAGGGCGGACCGAGGAACCGGAAAGAAGCGCTCGCTAAGGAAGTTGTATATGTGCTCTTAGAGTGAGACTCCAACATGTCGGGACTGTCGAGCACAGAGCGCCAGGGCTTCGCGGAGATGCTGAGGGACCTGTCCGAGAGCGACCTGTGCTCCCTTTGCGACACCGTCACCAACAGGATGATCGGGGTGGAGAGCGCTGCAGGTTGGCTGCCGTTCCACTGGCTGCTGTCGCTAACAGTTGTTCATTTTCATGCCTCGAATGATAAGATTCTAAAATATATATTAAAAATGCTTTAATTTTTAAGACAAAATCTGGAATTTTATCACAAACTTAACATTTCGACAAATATGTGTTTTTGGATTTTTCTTAAAATGCAGTTTTGCTTTGAACAAGATTCCCACATAAATTATACGATTTTGATAAACAGACTTTGATGTACTGGCTGGAAGCTTTTTTACAAACATCATCACACACATACAATCTGGAGTAACAGAGATATTACTTATAAAAGCAAAACATTATGAAAACAGTGGCCTAGCCTGTCAATAACCAGTCATGTATTTGGATACTCTGAATTTCTTGAATTACAGGACCTTAGTCACAGCCAAATAACCAGCAGTTGTTATGGACACGATTACCAGTGATGTCTGTCACCTTGGGCTAGAAAGTACAGGTGATACACACAAAAGGCCCCATTTTCAAATGTGTAGTAGCCACATCTCTGACAAGATATTCAGTAATGCTTTTTTAAGTGCGCTGTGTAAGTAAAATACCTTTCCGTGATGTAAATCATTTTGGCAGGCAAAATATTATGCTATGTAGTATATTCAAAAGAAATCTGCAGTCTGCCTAGTAAATGCTATATCACGAGTCATAGTCCAGTAGAAAGAAAAAAGAAACAAGGCTTGTATCACCAACTTTTATTACCCTTTCCTCACTGAAGTTCGCAGCATGTGTGTGTCATGTATAATTTCTTATTTTTTAAAATTTTCATTGGTGAACATATATCAGCTACTGCCTTCTGTGGACAAACATTTGGGTGGTACTGAAAGCAACAAACATGCTGGCTGTATTGACATACATACACTACATACATCACCAAAACTTTATCTGTAAACTTGTTGAATTTAATACATTTGTATCTGCTTGTGGGGGAGAATGTGTGTGTGTGTGTGTTGCATGTATGGACTGACGTGCAGACAGTAATACAGTAAATTATATGCTACTGAATTTGATCTTCCACTTTGTGTGTCTTTGAATGAAAGTATAGCTTTATGTGTACATGCAGCAATAAAGTCCATCGTCTTTACTTGCGCTCTGCATGTGATGATGCTGTGTTCTGTGTGTCGTGTCACAACTCCTGCTTCTCCGCGAATTGTCAGAAACCGAATGCAAATTTTTAAGTAATGTTTTTGGAGTTTAATGAACTGTATTCAGCAAAAACCTCAATTAGAGTGAGAAGTCCCACTGTGCCACTGTGTGTGCATTCTGTAAAAAAAAAACATGCCTGCTTCTTATACAGTGTTGTGCGTTGCTGTTGTAATTATGTATACCTATGTATTTCCTTTCATGTTAAAATAAAATTAAAAAGGCTATCAATGAAGAGGTCATGACTGAGTTCACGTATGTGCCTTGCCCCTCTGTAGAGGCTCTGGAAGCCATCCTTTCATACACACAGAGCGCCGAGGAGCTGCTGCGCCGGAAGAAGGTGCATAGGGATGTCATTTTCAAATACCTCAGCAGGCAGAAGGTAGTCATGCCACCCACAGCAGAGAAGAGCCAGCTGGTGCGCCGCACGCTGCAGCTGTGGAATGGAAGCAGGGTAATGGAGCCTGACTGAAGCAAGGGCCTCAGTGTGTTTACCGTGGCTTCCTGGCCCCTATATGGTCCCACTATATGGCGCCCAGTGTGTGCTGTTCAGCAGATACTTCACTCCTTATTTGGAGCTCTATTTCATGTAATATAAGTTGCAAGAGGAAGAGGGATACATTATAAACATATTTAACACACAAAACACATCTAAACATAATTGTCTTTAATGAATATAAAAAGCTGTTTTTGAAGAAAACGCTACATTTGTACCTAAACTACATACACAGTTGGGACTGGAAGTCTGTTCATAAATCAGAATTGTTAACTGTGCATCACAATTGATAAAAGTTTAATTATACAGTTTTCTGCAGCAGTGAGAAAAAACACTTGTTCTCTACTGTTACTCTACTGCACCTGATTCTCTGTCATGTACATACAGCATCCTGCTTTATACATGGTTACCGTGAAGCTGTTATACCATTACATGTAACATATATGCGCTGATGGCTTGAACCTACACCAGCGCCACACTGAATTAACTACTTATTTTTTAACCCTAGAACTAAAAGAGCTTGTTTGTGTGAAATATGTAGGGTTTTTGGATACATACTGATAAGGACATTTAACTCCAGGATGTGGAAAATCAGTGATCCTCACTCCACATTTATAATGCTTTTCTCAAATGTATTTAACTATACATTGTTTTGCTGTAAGATGTACTTGTTTAGCCTGTATTTGTCTTGTAAAGCAAAAGTCTCCTATGGCTAAAACATTAATTGTCTGTCACACAGAATTGTTCAGTTGTGTTCACTTGTGTTGCCTATTGTTTGTATTGTTGTTATGAAAGGGGTAGTTGAAGAGCTGTGTTTTATTTTTCAGGTGTCAAAGCCAGCTGATGACCAGGACGACATTACAGGCAAACAAATGATCCTTTCTGACCATCTAGCACTGGCAAAGCAGTTTTGTCAGTGGTTCTTCCAGGTTCTGAACTCCCAGAACCCCATTCTGGGTCAGGTGCCCCAGCCGTGGGGTCCACAGCACTTCTGGGAGAATGCAGAGCTGATGCTCCAATCGCAGACAGAAGAACAGCAGATGGACACGTTCCATGGGCAACAGTTAGTCAGTCTGCGTCTCTTGGCCCTGGTTCAGGAGGAGAGGCTCCTGTTCTGTCCCAACCTGGAGCCCCCCGGACTCAAGTATGTCTCATCACCCCACGGGCTGGTGGTTGTGGCCGTCGCTGGAACCATTCACAGAGAACATGTCTTTCTGGGGATATTTGAACAGGTTTTCGGGCTTGTTCGCTCCCCTCTGGATGTGGACAGCTGGAAGATTAAGTTTGTCCATTTGAAAATAAGAGGACAAAATGCACTGACAGGAGTAGAGGAAGTGAAGTCACCAGCTTCAACATATGACTTGAGTGAACTGCAATTGTTGTGTGACGAAGAGCAGCACTTCATGCATAGATTTTGACAGAACAAAAATGTATTTAAAACTGGCACTTTATGAGACCTTGAACTATACTCATTTTCTGGGGACCTGACAAAAGAGTTTTATTTTTTTTTATAAAACTGGTCTTTGAGCTACATTTAATTTTGAAGAAAAGGCTTGCAGTCCATTAACAAAGTTTTGTATGTACTCTGCCAAGATCTGCATTTCTGTTACAGAAATGTTAACTGAACATTTATCTTGATGAAACAAACAGTTTATTACTTTAGGAAATGTATCTGCAAAAATTCTTACCTTCCTGGCACCATCAAAATTTTGCAAGTACAAAAAAACCCAACAAAAATGCCACCAGAATGAATGTCCTGTTCATATTTTGTATTATATTACTTATTAACCTGTGGGTACAATACTATAACGTCTGGTGGGATTGTGGCACCACGCACGCGACTGTCAAGAGCCCCGGACTCTGAGGAGCAATGGCCGCGGACGGTGCGTGGTCTTGCAGAGGACCTGTGCGCCCGCCACCGTGCAGGAGTGCACGCTTGGGGACTCTGACCCTGACACAGGGCGGTGGCGAGGAACAACTGGACCGAAACCAGGTGCGAGGCAACCCACCTGGGCTGAGGTGGCTGCCTGCGGGTCCCCAGCTGTGCAACGATGGGAGCGCCACGTTACCCCCTGTCCACGGACACTGTTTGGGCTGAATGTGTGTCGCCGGGATGGTCTACCCTTAAGAGGAAGGCTGTGCAACATCTGGTGGAATTGTGGCTCCCATCATGCAATGTTGTGTAAATAGTTGGTTAGTCTAACCATGAAAGGAAGCCCAGAGCTTGGCAACAACCCTGAGGCTGTATTGGTTGTACGATAGTTCTGTGGGTGGGCGTGTCGTTCAACATGCCGCGGAAGAATAAAGTTTGTGTTCCCACAACTCTGCCTTCCAAGCCCTTTCTCCGTAACAATGCCAACGCGGATTGTTACAATACATTAGCACCTTTAAATTTAAATGTTGATGGTTCTGGAAGGTTCTAGTATCGTGGCTCATAAACTGGTTAAAAATAGTTTTATTCATGATAGATTTGACACCTCAGTTGTGCCTTGATGTAAATAATATTTTCTGTTACCAACCTGAAGTTAAACAGTCTTTTAGAGGGCTGTGCACAGACTGATTGATTTTGGAAATGGGCTATGCTGCCATTTGGCTGCCAAAGAAGATGGAGATATCAGGGTCTGTGCTGACAGTCTGATCCCTCAGTGGCACCTGCACTACAGGCATGTTACACTCTGTGATCCTTCATAAACGGATTTATCCCTGCTGTATTGCCCCTGAGCAATGTCCTTACCCTAAATTGCTCCAGTAAAGACCCAGCTTTATGAAAGGCTAAATCACTGTCAGATTCTTAACATTCTTTGTCAAAGTTGCTTTGAAGAAAAGTCTCAACTAAATAAGTAAATAAATGACACTTTCAAAATGATTCTGGATTTAATTTAGAAGGAAAATTCCCTTTTAATTTGTAATGACTATTTCAATTAATCAGCTTAAATTGTATTCATTTAAATTATCTTTAGTTCACACACATTCAGTGAATTATGTTGAGAGCTACAGAATGAAGACAGTTTGTCATCTTAGCGGGTCTGAAATTAGACATTTAATCTTCTGCTACCAATGAGTAAAGTGTTAAGTTTGCTCTAGGTGTCCTATTTTCGATTTACTTCTGATGACCGCAGGTATTGTAGAGATTTGTGCCATTGCCTGGCAGTCTCAAGGGACATTGTTCAAAGCCCGTCCTGCTGTAGCGCTCTTACCCTCAGTTGATATCTCAAGAATACCTTGCTTTTATCAATAGGTGAATCATTGTAAAGTTATCTAACATGTAAGTTACCTTGGCCCAAGATGCCGAATAAATAAATGTCCAATGCTTTGCTTTAGGGTTGGAAGACGCACAAATTAATAAGCTTCCGACAAGCTAGAAACATGGTTGGTTTAAAATGTGCACTCAGCCGTTATATAAAGAGGAGCTGCAGAGCAAAAACCATCAAAATGGCTTATAAAGGTATATATATTTTAATGCAATGGACTTATTACACAGTACTGCATTTTTTTTTTTTACACCGATAATTCTAGGCAATAGCTTGTGCCACACATTATGGACAGATGTGCACTTTCTTTCAAACTAATTATTTGTTTTCCCTTAGTCGTGTCATAATTTCTGAATATTCTGAAACCTCTAAATACCCTGGAAACATTGACATCTAGTGTATGGGGGGGGTGCTTGTGCTGCTGTAGGCTCAGTTCTGCTTGTCATAGTTTGGTTTTACATATGAGATGAACAAGCAAAAAAGCAGGGAGTCCTTCCACACTTGATCCCTCTTCTGGATCAGACAGTTCTGGTGTGTGACATGGTAGCTGAATTGCTCTCTTTCAACGTGGGCACTGGATAGAGACAAATGAAATGGATCACAAAACTTTCTGTGTACTTCCTCCTTTCTGTCCCTTTGACAGTGTCTGCCAATAATAAGTATCAGTTAAGGTAAATGTACATAACATCTGAAACAGCAGATTCAGCTAGAGTTTTAATATTCTTCAGTCTTTCGTAGATTACTTTTATTAAGTAATTTAGCTGATGCTTTTCTCCAACACAGCTTGCAATATTAAGATACAGTCATTTCCCAGTTAATACATTGGGGTCATTTTTTATTTGTGCAGTCCAGAGCAAATACCTTCCTCATGTCCACTTCAGCTGGAGTCAGGGTCTAACAGTGTTCCTGTGGGGCCCTTCTAAACAGCATAGGGTCCATGTGCTTTGCAAATTGAAGGATGTAATCAGTGATTTTGTAAACTTTATTTCTTCATGTTATTAAGCTAACTTATCTGAATGTTTCTATCCCAACAACCCCCTGCCTCATCACCTATACATCCCGGGCAGAATTCAGACATCAATGACCCTGCACTGGAAAAGTGGTATTTGTCAATGACTGAACAAATGAATGAGTATCTTAATGAATTATAAGGTATACAATAAGAATTTTTTGCCATTTTATTTAATTTTAAAGAACATATTGTTGCTTAGGAACAATTTTTCCCAAAAGAAATACTGGTAATTTGACCCACCTAAATGTAGATTATTTTAATGAGATGTTTTTTTTCCCTGTAATGAAATGACCCCATTGTATGAGGAATAATGTCCTTGATGTGAACATTGTCTTAGTGTTTAAATTTTTATGGTGAATTTATTTTCTGCTGTAGTATTTGGACTGGAATTGTATGCCAGGAGCCTTAGTGATTTTAATGGTAGATAGTATTTATGGAATATTACTGCAGTATTATTTTAAGAGGCATGAGTTTTGAGTACCGATCGTGTATGCCTTAAATGTGCCCATTAAAACCATCACCGCTGATCTTTTGTTTGCATTGTAGAAAGAATAATAACAAGCTATTTGACTGCTGACTGTATAGCACTTGGCTTTCCTGCTTTTAAGCGGTTTGGCGACCATTTAAACCGCCGCACAAAAAACTGATATTTTAAAAATCACAGCTTCTTTTGCTGCTTCTCAGTGTTTCATTTGAAGACTGTGAACAAATTTGTACTGTGTGGTTTTGTTTTTAAACTCAGTTAAAGTTTGCTACACTGAGGCATCAGCTAACATAGTGGTGAAGATCTGTTGACTTGCAGTCTGAAAGCTCCCAAACCAAGAGTGCTGCTCCTGCTGCAGTACTTCGAACAGTCTCTTAGCCTGCATTAACACAGTATTTATACACTGCTGCCTGGATGGATGAAACATTTGAAATTTTTTGCTGTGCTTGCTGAACACTGTAAAAGTCTTGTAGTAGTATGAGTTCATTTGTGTTTTTCTCTAAAAGACAGAAACCTTATCAGGCAAATGGATTATAGATGTTTGAGTCTTTGTTACAGGGTCTTATTTTTGATCAGTATGTGACAATTCTGGTGCAAATATTGTGAAAACACCCATATTTATTAATCACAACAAATGTGATTCCCTTGTATAAGGATGTCATAAGTGCCACAAGGGGGCAGAAGAGCTCTATTTGGATGATCAAGGGTTGAGTCCTGGTCAAATAAAAGCCACTGCTGAGGGTTTTCATCAGTTCCAGTGACACCAGCCTGCAGTGGTGTACAAATACAAATTTTAAATTTGTTAATTTAAATATTTCTTGGCAGAGTAAAACGTCAGACATTTGTTGGTCATCAGTGCTCGGAGGTGCCGTAATAAATGAAATCGTGTCTGTCTGTCCATGTTTTTGTTATTAGCTGTTGAAAACGTGAATATTGTTTATCACCAGCCAAAGCCTGGATTCTAGGTTTTATTTGTTTGTCAGGTTGTTTCTGTGTTTCATATTCATCCACTGGGGGTTCTGTACGTTGCCATACACAAAAGCAGCCCTTCGGTCCTCTCTGCAGTGCCGTCCTAGGTGGGTGTTAATGTAATGTGTTGTGGCCCTAAATCAGGACAGTGTCTCTCCAGCAGGCTGCTGTGTGTATCACTGTCCTGTGGATGCGCTGGGCTGCACTGTCCCCCAGGGGTTGGCTGTGGGCTCCGGCAGTCCCACCGCTGCCCTGTTTACGCCAATGCCTGCACCTCGGTTGCTGTTTGCCATCGATTGCACTAGCTTGTTTCCAGCCCCTGACGACAAACCCTATCCGTTCTCTCCATGACTTCACTGCTCTGGTATCCGCAGGTCGGTGGCTGCTGCTAGCCCTGCTGTCTGTAGCCTCATTGTCTCTAGGATTTTTAATACAATGCACAACAGTGTGTGTGTGTGTGTGTGTGTCTTATTTACGGAGCTGCACCCATCAAGTTACTGCTTTAATCCGAATTGACTCAACATCCAAAGGCGGACCTGCTTGAAGGTAACACTTCTCGGTACATAAATTTTAGATTATGTCCAACATTCCCGAGGAATAAGCACACAAGTATAATAATATAAATTAATATTATGCACAGGGCAAAATTTTAAAGGACATCATTTAATAAGAATTCATGCGTGCAGAACAACAGATAGTGCCTTATATTTCTTACTTTTTTTAGACATGTATGAATGAAAAATAATTTATATTACTTAGAGAAAATGAAACGGCCTTAATGGCCACTTCTAGTTTATCCTAGCCTGGAGGAATATCTTATTACCTACAGAGGAGTTGTTAATGACATTTATTCATGCATGCACTGCAAAGCAATCAAGGTCCTGGAAAGGGATACGTTCGCTTCTCTCAGCTTTGCTTATTTAGACATTCCAGCCGTACTGATTTCTCTGTCTCGGTGTGTCGCTCCTAGTGTGGAGGCTTTCTGGGAAAATGAGCTGGGGAGAACGATTCATTTCCCAGCAAAACCTTCGCTGGTCAGTGTACTAGGGGTCAGTTTTCTTGACACTCTGCTGGGGAAGAGGTAGAAGCCCCACGAAACTCTATTTCCTGGAAGGGTTATAATGTAATTAGAAAATGAGCCTTTAATGAAGACGCATTAAGTGCGAGATTAACAATTAGCCCAAAATATGTCACAATTCTGCATCAGCGGGAATAATTTCTTAACGTGGGGCTACATTTTTGTAGCAGTAAGACATTCGCCTGCACAGTGAGAAGACTGTGGTGTGAGAAACTGGGAGGGCAACCCAAGCGCTTTCTCATCTTTCTGTTATAACACTTACACAATGACAACGTTCACAAGTGTTAATTAGATGTGCTTCACTTCTCAAAGTGTGTGTGATCTTGCGGTATGCGATCCATTACCTGCGGGGGAGCAAGGCATGCTGGAGGCTTCCAGAATGGGTGTGAGAGATGACTCTGTGTGCCATCGGAAGGTCACGTTGGCGGGGAAACATCCCCTTGCTGGGTGGAGGGTTCTACCCCTGCGGACTCCTGCTGTTTGTTTGCGTTTCTTGACCTTGCAGCCTTTTGCTTCCCAGGGCCTTTTATCATTTCACTGAGTGCGGAGAAAAAAAAAATCAATGTCTCACGAACCCTACCTGTGCACTCACAGCTGGCAGGTTCACACTTCCACGGAGCTGGCTGGTGTTTGCTTTCCATCAGGTCTGCAGGAGTCTGAGGGCTTTCCCTGTTCATGCCTCCTGCTTTGGGGTTTTAGCCATATATATCACTATGAGCAGGAAGAATTTATTGACTAATACTATATGTCAGCATTAGAACATAATTATGAAAAGTGCAAAATAACGCAGAATGAATTTTTAACATTTTTGTAGCACCTGAAGATGTTAGAATAGAAAACTGACATTTGTAACACTTGGTTATGTGCATAAAGTCATCAGCAACTGCTCAAAATGTATTGAAGTTAGTGGAAAATGTGTCGGGTATTGAGGACCAGACAAATATCAGTAAGGGGACACAGCAGACTGATGACACAGTGGTGCAGTGGGTAGCTTTAGTGTCTTGAGCTCCTGGGCTAAGGGTTTAGATGTGGGTTTGAATGAGGCTGAGTCTGTGTGGAGTTTGCATGTCATGCATGAATTTTTGTGGCTTGCCTCCTGCAGTCCAAAGACATGTGTTTCAGTTGAATTAGTGATTAGTGACAGTGTGTATGTTTGTGATCAAACCAGTGTGTGTGTTTGGGGTATGCTGTTGAGTTGTACCTTAGGGTTGTTTGGACATTTGAGGGACACTCACTCCCTTGTCACGCTCCATATTTCACCGAAGATGTATCTTCCGTACTCAGGTCAGGAATTAATCAACACCACTTTGTTAAATAATGGTCTCTAAACCTGAGATTCCAAAAGCTAAACCAACACAGAAGAGTCTAACATCTTACTACAACTTATTTTGGAGGAGCTGCGATCTTCTTATCTTCTTCCTTTGTTTAAGAACACTCTTAGTGTGTCACTATTTTCCACCCCTGAAAGACAAACCAACACATGCAGCTTCATTATAAATGGGAGTTTAATGCTGAAACTGAAAAGATGACCTGAGGAACCAATAAAGGGATGAAAGAACAATGTGAGAGGTGGAAGTTGTGCCAAAATGGATGCTTGGCTACTACAGCTCTGCAGACCTGCCAGTTGCATGATTTGTACCCTCACTAAATCACAACAGCCTACCAGGCTGCTAAAGTTTAGTATGTGCCTCCACGGAGCTGTAAATTTGACGACTTTACACTAAAGTGATAGAGTCAAAGGCTTTGCGATGTATCAGAGGCTCAGTATAGTCTTTAAGGCAGCAGATTGTGGTTTTATACAGTTGTTTTAAATTATGAGTACTGATGACACATAATCCTGCAGCAGAGACCCATTTAATTAACATGAAATCCATAAAAAAGTCCTCCTACTCTTTTTGTTGAATGCACCCAGTGCTCACTGGGATAAAGTGAATGTTTGCCTCAGACTTAAACATTTTGAAAGAAGTGTGATATTTTCATAGACTGTTCCCTACTGAAGTGATAATCAGTAATAACAGATAGCAACTCATATCTTACTTACGTGTAGAGATGAATAAGTCAGTGAGATGTCAGTGTGATTGTGCTGTCCTTTCAAGAACAGTCCTGCATGGCTCAATGGATCTGATTCACGTATTATTTTGGGTGGAAAGCTCACACTGCATGTTGTGCACTTGCCCTTAGTATTGGAGAGAAGCGAGATTCCCCACAGTGTTGGATAACCTCTTTGCCTGTGATTCAGCCTTTAGAGTGTAGCTGCCTCCATTTTTAGTTCTTGGCCTCAGTGGAAATCAAACACTATTGAGCCAATAAAAGTTTTTTCAGATCCAGTGTTAAATTCCTCTGACAAGGACTGCATTGTGATGATAATGCTGGTGAAGCAAAATTCATCTCATTGCATTGAGGATATTATTGCACTTCATATTCATCTTATAAAAGTAGGCCCATATTTTCTACTTTACTTGGTATCTTTTAGCTGCAGGTAGTAGTAACTCTCCACGTATGAAACACACAGACTGACCTCAGTGTGAATCACTGAGTCACAGTGGAAAATAGATGATGCTTCACTTGTTCTGACTTTAGGCCATGAGACAGTTGGCAGTGAATGAGAGTTTCTGCTCCACTTTTATTGGATAAATAGACCTGGAGGTAGCAGAACCTCAGTCCTGTTGCACATGACAAGAGGTAACCTAGCAGAGTTTGTCTTCAGTTCTGACCGATAAAGGCATACAGTGTAAACCAGTGACCGCGCACCATTCTGTACATGCTGCCTGCTGTTGTGTCTGCGGTGGACATCCAGAGGGACGGCTGCTCCTCTCTGTCTCCTGTAAGGAGGACAATTAGGTCCTGACAGTTTCTTCTGCCTGGTTAACTGAAGTGATAGATATTCTTGACATTTATCTAAGCTGCTGAAAAACGACTCAAACATATTTCTCTCCCGCGCCCTCCTTTGTATGAGAGGAGGTCAGTTTGCACTTGCTTTTAATGTACGTAAGAAACGAGTAGCCTCTTTTAATCTGCATTATTATTTGCTGCTTTAAAGTTACCTTTGACGCACAAGTTAAAGCCCTTTTATTCTTTGTGTGGTTTGTATCAAATGAGTTTAATCTGTTTTAAGCTCACCCTCCTGGTAAACACCACTTCCCTCCCCCTTTGCCATTTCATATTCCGCCTGCTGAAAATTAATACTGAATGACAAATAAAAAGGTTACCATCCACAGCCCTCACTTATTTAATTATTCATGCTACATTTACCTGTTTGCCCTTGGCATTTTTGGTGCATGGAAACAATCAATTTATATACCCCCATCCTGTGGCTTTCTGCTGCATAAGTTTCAATTAAAAGCATGTTGGCGGCGACCCCCTGTAGTTATCTGAGGTGATGTGGTCGGGGGGGGCGTGCGGTCAGCACCGAGAGCTTGCCACCATGTGTAGAGTAATGCGCTTACACTGAGTTTCTCATGGTTCTTGCAGGTACGGGTCAGCCTCAGTGAGACCCCAAGCCAGCCCCACAGCGAGACTGGTGGACACGGCTCCCTGAGTCCCACCAGTTGCTGTGCATTATGATGCACTGGAGGAACCAGGCAGCAGTCTTGGGATTTGGGGCCTTCTGTAACACGGCAGGGTTGCCAAAGGTCTTATGTTGTCATATTTTTGAGAAAAGGCTCACATTTTCCTCGTGAAAGCACGCTTATTTATTCATTTTGCGCCCCTGTTTGTTGTAATTGCTCACATAGATAAATTTGAGCTTGATGTTTTATGTTTATGTTATTGGTTGTTGCTATACAGCATCATCGCTCAATAACAACGTAGATGTAGCTACACAGTGCTTGAGAAATACAACGATACCATCTCACACATGAAAATAAAGGGAGCTCTGGCTTTGTTTTACAGAACAAAAGGTCACAAGGCTAATTGACTCATTATCATGTGAAATGTATAACAAGCAAATGTTTCGATAATAGCAGGTCAAGCCTATTATTTATGTATGTGAAAGATACCTCCAGCAATTCTTTCAGAATGTGGACCCGTCAACCTTCACGTCGACAACAAAAAAATGTAATCTGCTTATAAGCATATCTTATTTGAACAAACATGTTGTTTTGGAAATGGTAACTGCTGGGCGTTAAGACACTTTTAAAACACTGCTGAAAAAGTCCAATTTGTTGTATTTAAATGATGAAAAATTCTCAGACTTGAATTGCAATTGTCCTCCACCTACACGTGCTGTATTAATTTGGTGCTCCTTCATTCTTTGTCGTCCTTTGTCAGATTTTACCCATCATGTCCGACATTTGTATTACCTGCTCTTGTATCTCCACCATAGATGAAATAAGGAAATGTGGATACACAGAATACATATTAATGATTAATGTAATTGACATGTCTTTTTCCCTTTCTTTATCAGAGACCTCCTGAATGAGGCCTCTTCCCGAACAGACCATTCATGCATGACTATATAAAGTGTCAGACAGCGATCAGTTCTCTTTAGTTGTCGCTTTGATAACATGTTCAAGTTTGTGAGACAATGACCTCAAAGCCAGCATTGTGAGGTAGGGATTTACAAAAAAGTTGTTTCTTCATAAATGCTGTTCCCAAAACCCGATTACGTTGTTCACGACATGCCGAACCTCTGTGAACCTCATATTTGGAAGAATCATCATGTCATTGTTTTGAAAGAGGTTTATCTGCAGGGTGCTGATGCTTTCACTGCCAGTAGCACAGTCATAAATCCAAAATAGTATATAAATGTAGTGCACATATGCCACTAAATAAATAAAGTAAATAACAAATTATTATTTGATTTCATGTTCATGCATGGTGAAATAACTTTCCTTGCACATTTTCCATGTAAAAGGCAGAACTTTATGTTCTGTGAACTGTGTGTTAAGCATAAAACACGTTGTTGCATTATTTAATCCCAGGTACGGAGTTTGGGGATTCAAAAGATCTTGAAAAACAAAACGGGCGAAACAGAAAAATGTGACCGAAATAAAGGCAGACGAGCAGGAATGTTGACCTTTGGCTGTGATGAAATCTGTGATTTTTTTGAGGACTCCACACTGAGGGTTTAGCCTTCATTACACAGTTCAGTAGTTAGAAGTATTGGACTGTGATTGTGTGTTTGGGGTGAATATCTGGTGCGCTTTCTACCTTGGCTTAGACTCAGCAAGAGGTTCACATGGACTGTCAAGCCAGGTTGTTGAAAAGTTTTTTGGGACATCTTCAAACAGAGGGGAGGTGAATGTGAGGTTCTGTGGACTGCTGAAAAGAGCACATTGAGGTTATTTGGCATTTATACCCTGATTGTAAGACAAGTGGGTTGGTTCTCTTGAATTTGTGTATTTACAAAACCTCAATTTAGGTGGGAAACTGTTTCTTTATAATCTGTAAGACAACCATCATATATTCACTAATTATTTTTCCACAGAGTCTGCACTTGTATCAGCTCACTTTTTTATAGATGCATCAGCACTGCAGTGAAGCTTCCTTCTGACACCTGAGTCTACGTTTGGAGGACGTAGAAATAACTGTTTTTGGAGGAGACTTGCTGACTTGAGCAAGTAAAATGTGTGGATGTGGAAAATTGTAGCCGGTGAGGACGGGCGGCAGCGGAAGCGAGAAGACAGTAAAATGGCCAGGCTGAATGGAACGGTGAGGAGGCAGACGGGCTGTGAAGCTGCCCTCAGCGTGTGGACACATACTGCAGGTGCTGGAAGCGGGTAGATATCTGTATAATGAAGCTGCCGGCAGCTGCAAGCGAAGAGCTGTGCTGTGACAGACAGGCGGCAAAGGCAGACATGCAGGCGGGCGAATGTGCAGCCAAGCAGCGCCGTGCAGGCTCCGCCCTGCAGTCACCTCAGGGGCTCCTCGCACGAGCTCCCATCTGTTTTGATGTTTCGGTGGTTCTCTGATCGGTACCAGTTTCCGGCAGCCAAAACATAAATTTGTCATAATGCTTGGCCCAGCGAAGACTAATCGGAATAAGTCATCCGTGATCACACAGGAGAAGTGCTGACAGTTGGGAAGGGGAACTTGGGACATGGCGGTCAGGAGTACAGTGTAGCGCCGTTGCCCACCTGGAGGGATTTTTCTCAGATCTGGGCACTCTGGCTTCCTAAGTGAATACTGGCATGCAAACTAGTGATATTTGATATACCTCGGTGTCAAGTGCTTCCATAACTTTTAAAAATGCAACAGAGGGAAACTTCCTGATGGTTTTAGGCTGGAGGTTTGATTCAGATTTTGCTATCTACAGAGGTTCTATAATAAGCAGGAACTGTCCTTTCAGATTAACTATGCTTGGAGGGGCCGTGCCCTGAGTCTGCCTCTCAAAACCCCCCACCCCGGTCGCTGGACAAAATGGAAGTTCTGACCAACCACACTCTCCCCTGGCTAGAGGAGGGTGTGTGTGGCTGTCAGACAGTTTTAACCCTTTTTTGGCTGCTCTTCTCCAGCTTGGGAAGCTGTATGGCAGCTTTCACAGGCAGCGCATGTGATACAAGACAGCCAATGGCAGGAGAGGTTCCAGCATGCCAGTAATATCTCAGCATCTTCACACTCATCATAAAAGGCTTATTCAGCTGAGATTTAATAATGTCTTTATAAAACAAGGCTGGTTTTTGTCTTTCATGGTGTGAATCAGTGACATTCTAAAGAGGACTCCCACGTGTGACCCAGTTGCCATTGTGACTATATGATGCCTCTGCTGGAGGGTGATAGGAGAAAGAGCTGTTGAAGTCACGTGACTTGTCACATGATTGTTTATCATCTAAGCTGGCACACGTGCCAAGTATTGGCAAAAAAAAAAAAAAATCTCACTTTTTTGGGACAAATTTTGTCAATGTGTCTTACAGCGCAGCCTGAAAGTACAATTTTCGTTGGTTTGCTTTTTTGTTTAGATCTGAAATGAAGCAATGACTATGAAGTTAAAGTGCAGCTTAAATTTTAAGTTATTTCCTTCTAAATCAAGTGAACTGTGGATTACAAGCTCTTTTTATACATTGTACCCCTGATTTAGGGAACTGAAGGTAATTGGACAAATGCTACCTGTATTAGTCATTCTAGAGTTACTTTTGTTTTAGATCAGAGAGAATTAATTTGATAGATAAAATACACCCTCCTTTATAATGTTTCCTTTGCACACAATGTTTTTACAGTTCTTTCCTTGCCAGCACCTGGGACAATCCTATGCTAAATCAATCAAAATCAATAGGAAATAGAAACCACTCTCTGCACAATATGACATCTGTTTAAAAGTTTAAAGTTTCATCTTGATCAAAAGACAGCAACCTCAGCACATAGCTATGTACAGATACATATTTTGAAATCAGTTTGCTTTCATTATGTACTTCCTGAACAACTATAAAAAAGAGTTTTGAAAAATTACAATGTCCATATGTCCCTCTCAGTCTACATAACATGTAACATCTCAGCTGTCATGCTATATATTTTCAGAATAGAAAGAGATAGTTGCTCCTATGATGGCCAGACAGCAGACGCTGAAATTTGTTGTCAAACTGTTTTAGATAAAGAATTTTCCTAACACGGTGCTTGGTAGTCTGAATCCTACCAAATTTGCTGCATTATTAAATAATCCATGAATTATTCATCATCCGTTATATGAAACAAATATTTACCAACTTGCATTGACCAAAAATGTCCAGCTGTCTATAAGTGTGCTGCAGGTCTGTTTGGTGCTGATCTTTATCTTGTTTATTAAATATATAGTTTGTGAACATATTGGTGACATAGTTGTGACCTGTTCATCGTGCACGGCTTGTTTCTTAAGGAGTTATAACAGCTCACACAGAGGATTGACATACAGAGAGCCAAAACCAAATTTCTTTACCGAATAACACCATATCTCTGCTTCTGTCTTATATCACTAGATATTCATCTAAATACTGCTATGCACTGAGTCAGAGACCACAGCTCGGTAGCTTTTATTAGAGTTTTTCCGTGCTCTGTGAAAGTACATGTTTGCCTTCCGGATTCTAATATTGTGCTGTGGCTTTCATGGACACGTTAGTCATGCTCTCTTGCACAGTTTAAGGACGTCTCTAGCAAGCCTTGCCTTTTAAGGAAACCTTTGTCATTTCAAGTGGTTGCATGGATGCACTGGGCGACTCAAGGAAGACTTTTGTCTGCCTGCCTGCATTGCCTGTCTGTCTGTCTCAATGGCTCCATAAAGAGTTCGGTTATATTTCAAAAATTAATTGCAATTCAGTGCTTGTTTTGTGTTTTATAGTTAAGCTAGTTGAAACATTTCATCTTGTATAAAATGAAGGAGTGCCCTACTATGATTTAGAAATGATTTTGGCTATTTCTCTGTGTGAGAATGATGGGAGCTGTGGGGAACAGAATCTCACTCTCAGCCCTCCTTTGCCACTGCCTCTCTCAATCGGTCTGCCAAAGCGGCTCTCCTCAGCCTGCTGTCATTTAGATTCCCTCACTACCTGTGAATTTAGGTCAGGCTGCTGCTCTCCTGCAGATTCCTCTTGGCTGCCGAGAGGCTCGGGTGCGGTGTTCAGAGCAAGGTCAGGCTGCAAAGTCGGTGCCCTGTGCCAGAGAGTGGTCTCACTGCCGGACCTGCAAGAACCGGACCGAGGCGGGCGCTGGTCGGGAGGATCCTGAGAATGGCCTCGACTTTCGCGTCCCCCCTCCTGTGCCCTGCTGCAGACAAGTCTGGCAGCCCGCTGACAGCGATTAAGCCACCTGCGTGTAACACGCTCAACACTTAAATATTAGGGACCACTGCAGGAGCAGACCAAAATGCATGTGTGATATTATGGCAAGTTGAGCTTTCCCTTGTCAAGAGGGCGCTCAGTGCTTCTGGGAGTCTTTAATTTATTATTTATTGGCAGCACTTGCTTATGGCAGCCAAAGTGTCTCAGTCTGGCAATAGAAAACTGGCAATCTGCTGAATCATGTGGCCCATATGGCCGTGATCCAGTCAGTGCAGGGGTATTTCAACATTTTCAATCTTATCACTGAGAGAAACAGACCTCTTTCTTACCTTTAAAGAAAATCTTGTAACTAGGGGGGCTTTGAGCTTACGTGTGAGGAAATCCATGTGGTCACGCATGCAGTCAGTTGCAGGCTCCCTCAGAACGGATGGCAACACAGTGGAACCAGCCTCTCATGGTTGCTCCAGCACCCTGCCGAGGAGCAGGGTTTCCCACAGAGTTTAATGGGGGCACTGCTGTTATTTAATGCTGTGGCAATGACAGCCGTGCGTGTGCCACTAGAAAGACATTAGTGTCACGTCCCTGAGAATAAAAAAATATGGGGCCTGACATTGCACCCCTGGGGCCATGGTCATCTGGACAGCTGCTTTGCTCCACTCATTCATTATAACAAAGCAATCTGAGGCTGTCAATCGCTGAGGAAAGCTCATCTTCTCGCCTACTAACAGATCCCAGCAGATAACAGCGCTGTGCTCAGAGGATTTCAGCAGATGAGTTTTATATCTGTGGAGGGTCAAGAAGACAGGCCTGCTTAATGAGTTAACCCATCGATTTGCCAGGGTGTGCTTGACTGTGCACTGCCCAGAAGGCGGCCTATTCTTTCTCTTGTCTTCACTGGTTTAAGCACATTGCCCTGTTGAATGTAAACAAACACCTGATATAAACAGTATATCACATTTATATCTGTGATCTGTGCAAACTCTATTTATACTTGGCTGCTCATTGCTTTCTATAAGGCACTTTGTTAAAAGAGAAGCTTCCATATAAAGGATTGCATATCTGAAATCATGATTTTGTGTAATAAAAAAAATAGTATAAAAATCATGGTTATGAAGAAGGTTCTCAATATAGTTAATGAGAGTTCTAACCATTTATCTGTCTAGGAGTTGCTTTCTCAGAAGAAAAGTTTTTTTTGTAATTTTATTGTTTTTTCTGCTGGCAGTTAACTTCTTTGCTTATTTTTGTGTTACTATATGTTTCGAGTATCTTCACATTATAGTTCTGTGATCTCCTTGTACCTCTGACTTGACAGATTTACAGGAACATATTGATAAACTAGTGTATGTTTGTTTCCAATGAATGCATTCAGGAAAGGAGAGAGCAGGTGTAAGCTGGAGGTGTTGCTCATGTAATCACTGTAAAATCTGTCCCCCCAGAGACAGTTAACCTTACTGAGAAGAGAAATCAGGGGTCCTGAGGGTCATGCTGTTTATATTTGGCAACATCAGTGACCCCCATGTGTCGCTCAGCACCTCTCACCCCAATAGTCAAACCTAATCAATGCAATGATGTTCTGTTCTTATTCATGTGCTGTGAAATTAATGGGATTAGCTTGACCACAGATGTCTGAACTGACTCTTTATAATGATATGTTTTTTTCATTTTCCAGATTTTCTACATTTACAATTTACTTTTTTCGCCGATGCCTTCACAGAAGCGATGTAGAACTGAATAAAGCTGCATTTCACAGCAAAGGCTGAACTTTATATAGTCATACCATTTGTTTTTCTGTGACAGTAAATAAAATAAAATAAAAATGAAAACCCTTTTTGGAAGGTTTTTTACTCTATGTTGTTATAGTATTTTCATATTTTGGTCAGCAGAGCCTTCAGAAGTAATATTTTTTATCCTCTTTAATCTTCTGGGATCAGTCACAAGTCAGTGGTCAGTTTAACAGTGTTCAATTGAACATTCATCTTCCGTGGGTCCCTTTCTACAGAAACAAGCCTTGTAGGAAAGTGAACTATAACTATAACTATAACTATAACTGTATCTGTGAAGAGTACCTGTGTAACTGGGTTTTCCACAGCAGGGTATGGAGAGAGTGGGAGGGAGTGGGTTCAGGCCTGAAACCCTCTACCAGTGACTTGTTGGGAGCGGTGTGGGTCGCTCACTTTGTACTGACAGCATCGCCCCTGTACAATAACATCAATACCTGCATTAGAGCCCTTCAGACTGGCCATTGCTTAGTCTGAAAAGATGGTACAGGATTTTCAACTTCACAGAAATGTTATTACTAATAACAGTTCATTTCAGTGAATAAAATATTTTGTAGATTTTTTTTTTCCTGCAAAGTATTTTATAAATGCCTTTTTGTATTTTAGGAATAAACTAAAATTATTTTCTGATAAATTTTTAAAGATGTTTGCAGCAAATTCCATTCACTTCAAAATAAATTTCAAGCTTAATGCGCATTTTCTGGGAAGATAAGAAAAATATTACTGTTACTACATAAAGAAATTCGTGCTTTTTTTAATAAAATAAATGTAAGAAATTAAAATTATACAGTAAAATAGGAAAATAAATACAGAAAACACTTAAACTGGAAGTTGAGTTAAAAAATAATACATTTTTAGTTTACTTGTCTGTTGAAAACTTGAAAAAATGTAACAGTAATAATTTACTTATTTCACTGTTACATTTGAGCATTTCAGTGTTTTTAGTGATGTTCTATTAAATTGCATGTACCATATTCCTTCAAAGCACAAATAAATAAATGCAGAAAGCAATAAAAAAATTGGAAATAGGACTGAAAAAAATGAAACAACTATCAGATGACAGTAAATGAAGGGTGATTTAGTTAGTGTATCTAAAACATAAGTAATCAAAAATGTTACAACTTATATAGAATAAATGAAAGGAGTACCCCAGTATATAGTTGTTTGTCTTTTCTTACTTTTTTTGTTTTTGATACTCTTTTTACTTAAATGTACAACTTACAAACACAGTTTGGTTAAGAAACTGATGGTTGTTCTGGTTTGATTTCTAAATGTACACTTTTTGGCTTCATGCATAAAATTTGTCTTTATACTATATACTTTTCATATTTGTTTTGTAAATAATTTTTGCTTTGCTGACCAAGTATATTCTTCTTCTTCTTCCTATTATTATTATTGTTATTATTATTATTATTAGTAGTAGTAGTCATAGTATTAGTTCTATTGTTGTTGTTACAATTTATTTTTATTACCTGTGATTTATTTTAGCTTTATTTTAGTTTTTACATGTTTTTAAGACATAAAATGTTTTTTTCTTTCTTTTTATCAGTTACTTCTTTGGCTCTATTCTTTAAAAATTTTTTTTATATTTATTTAACCACATTCGACATTGTCTGTGATTTTTAACATAATTTTAAGCAAGCAAATTTATTTTAGAGTATATTTATCACAAAGGTATATTTATCACTAAGGTACAAAATGTGTTCTTTTTTAATTTAATTTTTGCAACATTTTGGATTTGTGTGCAAAATCCGACACTATTTTGAATCTAAACAGAGAAATTATGTTTTATGTATATTTTAATCTCTAGATATGAGCTCATGTAATGTATGCTCAGGATCAACTGTTTTGTATGGAATTCAAACCAATGTCAAAACCCACAACTATATTTGAAACATCTGCCAAATAAATTAATACCAAACTCAAATACATAGAACCATTTTAAAAACCTGCTTTCGTAATACATTTTATTAATTTTTGACACTGAAAGCTCACTAGGTTGTGTAAATAAACAGTAAGGAAACCCACTGCAGATACATTAAATGAATTCCCCTGCCTAAAAGCCGGAGTGTTTTCCTTCTCTAACACAGAAAATGTCTCTCAGTAAAAGGTAATACTTCAGTCCTGTCCAAATATTTCATTCCCCCTTAACCAAGACATTAATTACCTCCACTGTTTTCTGCCTGAAAGTTTTAACATTCCTTTTATTATTAAATTCTCAGGACACTGCCATTGGCTGCTGGGATTTGGGTTATGAGTCATTTTCCTGGGTGAAACCTTCACATCCATCACTTATGCTCTTTGCTGCTTTTGATCCTCACCTGGCAGGCCTCGGATTAGATGCCGTCCACAAGATCAGCTGCTACTACAGAGTGGAAAATTGTTGAACAACACTACTGATTCAATAATTCTGCTGACTATCAGGGAGTGAGGCCAGGGTGCAGTAACAAAGTGTGACCCATGTGCTGCAGAGTGGCCTTCACTCACTCCTGCTTCGTGACAGAAGAGGATTCTCATGACCCTGTGGTGAAACGTCCACATCTGTCTCTCACCAGCTCTTGTTTCTGTTTGATTTACACCTTTTTGTGACGTGGGAGTGTCTGCCTTTTGCCGCTCCATCATTTGGGTCTGCCTGTTCTCCAAACCTCTGGCATCAATCATATGACATCCAAGTGATCGTGTGTGCTGGCCATACGTCTGTCAGAAGTTAAAAATCAGTGACTATTTCCACCTGCCTCCATGCTATTCAACACCCAAATACACACCCTGGTCCATCGGTCTCATACTCATGTTAGCCAGGCCCTTGTGCTTTAAATTTTGCATTTGCTACATGGAAATTGTTTTTAAACACATTGCATTGAAATAATGGGATTAAACTATTCGTCTCTTCCTTTAGTATTTGTTGCATTTAGTATAAACTACTTCTGATGTCATTGCCTGTCAAGGGTTCTTCTATTATTGCTATGCTGACAACAGCAGGTTCCACTTCTCTTTTCCCCTACAGCTACAGATGTTTCCTCTTGTATCACAGGCTGCCTCTTGGGTATCTCTAACTGGATGACTGATCACCATCTACAGCTCAACTTCTTCATGTCTGAGATCCTTCACCTACTCCATTCACTTGTCAGGAACTCTCCATCAAACCAAAGAATTCACTCATTTCATCTGCTGTATTGGTTAAGAGCCTGGCAGAAACCAAGCTCGACAGAGCTCAAGCCTCTGTTTCTCTCACGCTCAAACTGAAGCCATACATTTGTCCTTCAACTAGACCCTGCATAACATCCATGGAATTCGCCACTATCTCACACTCGATGCACCTTCTGGTCCATACAATGGTGTCCCACCTTGATTACTGGAAGTCCCTCCTGTCTGACCTTCTAGTCTCCACCATCATTAAGCCTCACAAGTTGATAAAGAATGCTACACATGTTCTCATGCATCTCCCCTATTTGTCTCATGCCAGTGGCTTCCTCTACCTGCTCATATCATTTTCAAGGCTACAAATCGATCAGTGGCTCTGCACCCCAATACCTACAGGACCTGATCACTCACTACACCTTTGTCATACTACTGTATTTCTGGTCACTTGGAGGTCCTGTGTGCAAGAGGTTCAACATCAAAAGTCCATCAAAAGTTCTGGCTCCTGTTTAGAGGAATGACCTCCCTCTCTCATTCAGTCTTTCTCAACACTCAAGAAAGGTCTCAAAAAGTATTTTTTAAAAAAGACTTCTCTCATGATTTCCTATTTACATGCTCAAACCTTCACTATGTTATCTACTTTAAAAAAAATGCACTGTATCAATTCTATTTGCATCTATGTGTGTACTGTGGTCCAGTAAAAATGGTGGTACTGGAATAATAGGCTGTGCTTTGAGAATCATTTGTCTGTAACTGTACCCCTTCCTTTGTTGGTGAAATGCACTTTTTTCTCCTCAAGCCGTGCATCAGTCAAAAAACTTCAGTTCACAATTTATTTATTCTGCTGAATGAATACAGTGTAAATTTACATGACTGATGCAAAACTTAGGCAAACGCTGCCTTTATGATTGCCTCGAAAGCTTTAAGATGACACGATCATTTCCCCTCATTGTGGAGGAACCTCTGCCAGATGAGGTCAGTAAAGGATTATGGCAGATCGGCCTCAGTTGCAGCTTTTGTGAGGCAGTCAGCTCGGCTGCAGGTCTGGGGTGCAGGTGCTGTGCGGCTGCTGGGGTTGATGTGTACATTGGCTTCACTCTGCTGCCTCTTCCAGCCAACTGTGTCCTCTGAAAGGGAGCGAGCACTTCAAAAGCCCTTTAAGACGCACATCAAAGAGCACATATGGGCTATCATCTGTTTATTGAAGCATCTTTGTGTCTGTTTACTCAGAGACGGAAGTGTTCGGTTTAGCTTTTTCTCTTTCATTCTTCTGGTTTGTTTATATCAAGGTTCTCCATGAAAATTCCTTGCTGCAAATCTCTCAGCTGTTTCAGAGATTCCACAGAGTTTAATTGTGCCTTTGCGTAGCTAATACAGTGTGTAAAAGGTTAGTAAAGTTCATTGAATTGCCCTGTCACTGTGCGAAAAAATCACATCAAAAAATGTCCAGTGTTTTAAAATGGAGGGAACTATTAAGCGGCTGTCAGTTAATAATTCTTTTTAAATGAATGATCCGGAAATGGCAAACTCTCCAATAATTTAGCTTAAATGAAACTACTTCGCCTATCCAACTCCCATTGTAGATTCTCCCTCTTACTGCAACATCGGTTTGGACAAATTTAAGAAACCTTGAGTCTTGAAAGCACGGAACATATCCAGCATGATCAATATGATTTTTCCCCTTCTGAGCTGTTTGGTATCTTTGATGATGTTGAACTAAAACTGTATTCCAGGTCATTTGAGCAATGAGAGTTGTATAAAATAATGCCGAGATTACCTACTTAAACATGAATTTAAATTTGGATTGTTTGTAATTCATTGCGATCTTTACTGAAGTGCCATCTAGATTGAACTCTTCAATTCTGAATTACAGATTTTTAGCAAGTTATGTTGTGTACACCTCCCACTATAGTACTTTTGAGCAGTATGTTTACTGAGGATTGACATAGTAAGAATACCTCGGTATAAGTTGGTTACTTATTGTAGTAGCTTAGTGTACAAACCTAGCATCACTTTTGAGAAAAGTGTCAGCTAAATGAGTAAATAATTTATATACAAAAAATTAGTGCCGCAAGCTTTGCTACAATGACAAAGAAAGAGATTGTTATCAAAAAGAAATGTACCTCAGCTGAATTTACCGGATAAAATATACTGACTTCACAAAGGAATCGCGAAGAACAATTAAAATAATTCTGAGGGACTTCACAAAATTTGGAGGACTATGACATCAGTACTAATCCATTCTATGAATCTGGGAATGACTTAAATATTGCAGAGTTACAGCTTTAACATGGCATTACACTTTTGTACGACATCAAAGATTCTCTTTTGTCTTTGATTATCATTAGAGGTTTTTAGCTCCAAATGAAAATGGTGGAAGACAACACGGGATTTGAAAAAGAGAAAAACATCAGGTACCCAATTAATCTTAAATGCCTCCTCAAGGGCTTCTGTGCTGTTGCTGCTAAGCATTCATTATTGGAACTGTCTGCGCTGTTTTTTTAACCAAGGGAGAATTGTGTAGCAGTCAGCCACAGATCCCTGGGATAAACCGCCGCTGTTCATTAGCGGGGTGACGAGTCCCTGTTTGTAATTCATGGAACCAAAGTCTGTGCGATCCTTAGAGATTTGTTTATTAGGATGTTTCTAATTGCTGTTTTTGTGGTCTGTGCATCAGAGCAATTTTAGTTAATGCTGAAAATTTTGTTCCTATGCCACTTTGCTGCTAAATGTTTGAGCCACGATGTTGCATCCAGTGCAGACATTCAGTAAAAGGAATGACAAAATTAAAATGGTACTTACTTTTATATCTCATATCAAGTGATTACAATTCAGCCTTCCTTAAATGCACCATTTCCCCTCTATTATTACATATCTCATTTGCATGATGTGGGGAAACAAGCTAAGAGAAATCTTCTGCACAAGCAGTGGTCGTGTAGTTATGATATTCACGCAACATGACTTTATACCACACAAACTGCTGAGACATAAGAAGCCTCGTCTGACCGTAAGATCAAGTTGCCTCATTGAGGTCAAGTGTTTGGACCCCCTGCGGAGTTCACACACAGGGTGACCCCAAGTCCATCAGGAAAAGGTTGCTGATTCCCCTCACACAACAAAAAAGGGGCAAAACTTTTCCATGGTTATGAGTTATTACCCTCATTAAGAGCTCAGCTACTGAAACACACTGTGGCTTCAGCCTCCACTGCCATGTTAAATGGATCCAGATCTGTATTATAATTGAATCGGGTCAAACACAGAAATTAGTAGTTTGTATGCAAGAAAGCAATTCTGAGGGACCATTTCACTGGAATGCTGTCTGTTTGGATTCATTCCAAGTTTACTGGAATATTATGTGTTTGGATTGCTGGTGAAAACCCTGTGTATCTAGAGAAATTAATGCAAACAGCAGAGAAAAGTGAGTACAGATGGAGCTCCTCCCTGTTGATAGGGCAACAGTGGTAGTGTGAAGACACCAAGACAGGTTCTCCCCTATCCCCCCAGAGATGTCGTGCAGAGGGTCCTCTCAGCTCTCAGGGGCACTTATCCTGGCCTTTACCTGGGAGGAAGATACATGAAAACAGTTTGTTCCCATTTGTCCCCGAGAGCCCACCAGCAGAAGAATAAACCAGGGCATGATTAATCCTTTCCCCTTTCCTCTTCATTTCTCTTGGTAATTTCAGATCTGCTGCACCTGATCCAAAGCCATTTCCCCCAGTATCATTATAATAGTGAGACAGTGAAAGTGAGCAAAAGCTTTACAGTAAAATGACATTTTATACATGATACACCCTGGAAAGAATGTCTCAGAAGAATGTAAGGAAAAAAATTTACACAATTATTTGGGCATAACTTTGGTTACCACATTCCAGAGTTTTATTGCTGCAGTTGAGAAAGTTCAGCAAAGATGAATGCAAAAGGAAAAAATTATGTTGAGTCAAAGAGCTGCACAAACAGTACCGATGCATGGTTTTCTTTTTAAAACCTATTCTCTGTGCTATTACTCTGCAGTATTCTATCACACTAAACCCAACACATGACATAAAATTTTATGTTCAAGAGACCATTGTCAAACAAAAACCCATATTTTTAAAAATCAGAGGTTTATCTTATCAACATGTTCACAGACAAACAAATATATGCCATATTATGCACTTATTCCATTAGACCAGTATTAGTGTACTTCCAAAAGCAAGACAAAGTTTTTGTGCCACTGGTTTGAGAGCTGCAACAGTAGCTTTAATGTTGTTTAATAACCTGGATTAATTTCTAAATGCTGCAACAAGTATGCTTGACTGCAGTTGCATTCTTTCTAATTCCTCAGGTAAAAGAGTGCTTTCTAACGTCCCCTTTTTAATTTGTAACACTGCAGTATTTTAATAATAAATTGTATGAAAAATAATAGTTACAGAGAGAAGGCTATTTGCAATTTCTTGTTTTACTATCTAAGTTTGCCAGCTGGGTCAGCAAACTCCTAGAGACTCTAAAATTAGCATATGCACGATTTGCTTTAATAAATCTTTGTATAAAAATCCAAAGCATTTTGATAGAAATACAAAAGTGTTATGTATGTGAAGCAGCTATGTCCACTCTTGACTGAGACCTGTGGCATGTTACTCATCAGCTTTCTGTCACCATACGGTTTGGATCAGCTGGCACTGGCCACAGGAGTGAGAACATTTCAAAAATGTGGCCAATAACAGCTCCAGGGGCTATTCGAGTGCAACTTCATTTCCGGACCCATTCAGAGGAAGACTCGGATTTCAATTTCTGGATCACATCTGCTTGAGGTAGTGTACGCAACAACCTGAAGGGATTCTGTGAGGGGTGAGGTGATTTTGGAGGCATGGCCCAGTGAAAGCTCTGCAGGGCAGCCCGTGCGTTACTCTAAGGGGTCCATGGGGCCATAAAGTGGATCAGAGAAGAGCAGACCCCTCCCATGAAGACCTGCCATGCTGTTCGTGTTAAGTGGATAAGAATAATGTAGAATGAAAGGTTGTACAACGGTAGTGGATGGATGGAATATAGTATTATTCTCACAAAATATGTATTCCTGTTGCTGCTGAATAATCCACATTGCTGTTGAGAACAAACAAGATTTGAGCAAATAAAAGGCCTTTACACACCGAATCAGGAATTTTGGTTTGGTATTGGCTATAGATAGAGTCTCCAGTATTGTAATTCTTGTTTTCATATTTTATCTTTAAAAATTCAAAAATAAATTTCACTTAAAATAAACTCAACTCTTACATAAGGGTGTCATGTACAATTTAAAACTACTACAGTCACTTATGACAATATATACACAAGGCAGAGAGTACACAGATATACAAGCATCCCCTGGTATCTGAACTCTCTACATCCAACTTTTGCTATAATAGCTCTTGAAAATAAATACCTATATATCAGTATTGGTAATAGAAACTTTTGCTGTAACAATTTTTTTTCCTAAGCTTATCCATAAATTTTAAAAAATCAACAAATAGATACCATACAGTATACTGTATTACAAAATTTCTCTATGTATTGTAATAAACTGTACTGTATACTGTTACAAATTTACCTGATACGAGACCTATGTGCGTGCACACGGTTGCACCATTGCTGGTTACCAGTTACCAGCTGGTTACCCCTAAATATCGTTTTTTAAAATAAACTTATTTATATAAATGCTGGTTGTTGTGTAAAACAAAGAGGCAGAGGCAGCATTTTACTCTGTCACACATCTTTATTCCCTTGATTCAGCATCTCATAACAGTTTGTTCGACAATAAACGATTCCTAATTTTTGATTCTTGATTTTTCATTCATTTACTTTTATTTCATTTCAGTCATTTTGCTTTCAGAATTGGTATTTTATTGTTTACAGCAGCATCACTGCTTATCAGCCATTTGGGGAGAGAGATAAACAGTTGGTATTGTGAATTTTATTTCCTTTAAGGTGTCAGTCATACTATTTTCAGTTTAATTGTGTTAACTTCTAAATTATGCTGAATGCTTTGACGGCATGTGTACAGAATTTGAATGGTGGTGGTGGGTTCCTCTCTTTTATCATATTCGCTGTATAGACACGGATATTTTTTCAAGCGGTATGTTACCAAGGTCACACGTCTTTCATATCAAGACTTTTCACAGTAATTCATAATACGAAAACAAATCACAGCTAGAAGAAAACTTTCAACACTACTTTTAGAAATAAACATGTAACAGTTAACTATTTGATTCATGTAAATGTAATGAGTAGATCTATACTCGAGTAAATAACACAAATATTACCACAATACAACCAAGGTCACCTTACTTTTGTTAATACCAAACTATACACAGTATGTGCATGATTTTCAGAGTTTTTCGGAGATTTTCAGAACAGTGACCTTTATTTCTTGATATCATAAACCTCCTTGAGCTAAACAATCAAAAAGCCTCTGTCCAGAGTGTGTTCAGCGATCAAAAGACACCCTACGCTTCCTGCATAGACGTCAGACATTAGTGACCCTGCACTGGACAAGCAGTTATTGATAATAAAAGAATTTACTAATCCAAATATGACATTAAAACCAGCTACATATAACACTTATTGTTCCCAATATTATAAAATATGTTTGTGTTATAATTTTCAACCATAAAAATACCATTGATTTCCATATTTTAATGAGTTTTAGATAAAATGTTTTTGTCTGCAGTTGTTGATACAGCAGTTAAGACACCAGTACAGCAGACAAAGTATTATGATAATTTTATGGGAAATTTTATGTTATGGAACTTTATGGGCATCTAAAATATTGTTGTCTTAACAAAAACTGCAGTGCAAAATTGCCTTCAATTGTCGGTGACCCAGCAAAAACAAAGATTAAGTTTCCCATTTGCTAGAAGCCAGTGGAGACTGCAATATTTCATCTCCTCTTATCCACAATTGCACATCCTTAAAAATGATCAAACAGCTCCCTTACTGGTCTTCTTGTGACCTGGAGTCCCTGATCCCCCAGACCCCCTGTCCTCAGTTTCACTCCATAATGTTGCCAGTGAGCATCATGTCTACCATTAATGACACACATTTAAACGGCTCATCCTCCGCCTGTGCTTGTGCACAGTCTTGGTGCAAGTTCATGCCATTTGTAAATAATTTGTATAGTAGTCTCTGCAGACGTTAGAGTTCTTCCAGCAGGGCTTTTGTGGTGTTTGTAACCTCTGTCAAAAGTGTAGCCCAGTCACCAGGGAAGTCATTAAGATGATCGTTCCTTTATAACACAAAGCCTCGTACGGCCCATTGTCAATGCCAGCATTTTTTGCGTGCTGTGATTTGCGAGTTTACTGTGTCCTTAGGTCACCTGACGGCGTGATCTTGGTTCAGCTGCATGAGTTTGTGCTAACTTTGCTCAGCGGGCCATTGAGTGCTCAGCGTGGCTTCGTGTCCATTAGCTGCCATTCATCTCTGTGCTGGAAGCTATACTCATTTGTGGTCATACAATGTCATCTGTAAGCAATTTGTCTGGGAGTAGCACTCCATAACCTCATATCTTTCTAGCTTATTTCCAGACAGTCCAGTCATTTGTTCTGCACCTTGTTAAAAAGATTGCAGACTCTTTCACTTTATTTGGCCGATTGAGAAAACGATATTGTTTTTTATGTAGTACAAGATAATTGTTTTCATGAGATGTTTTCCATTTCCTGTCCACAAGAAGCGCGCATACACGGTTCCACGGCAGTGGACAAGTCCACACTTGTTTGATGGGCAGAGAACTGATGACAGAAAGTATCCACTATTCCCAAGATGAGTAATAAAAATAATAATAAATGCACTGAAAAATTTATAACTGACTTACGACATAAAACCCGTTGACTGCAATCTAACCTTTTAAGATTAACTGAAATTATCATTTTCCAATAGACCAGAGAAATGGTTTAGTGTCCACTTCTATTTATTTTTTTATTGCACATGTAGCCACCTGTTGTCTCATATGTTGACATCTTATGAGAGAAAGCAAGCAAGACCTCACTGTTTATTCAGTCCGCTTTGCATTCCGTAAAAGGATCGTTTGTCTTTGACCTGGCCATGTCCGAAACCTAATCTTAGCAAGAAACAGTACGATACGCTGTTGAAGAACCGTTTGTGATTTTTTATATGTCCATCCTGATACTCAGGACTCAAATTCATGACCAACCTTGAAGTATTTTATCCTAAGTAATTAAAAGGAATCAATACTGAATCTTTCTGTCTCAAACAACTTTACAGAATCCTCAAATTTGTGCAGGTGCCAACATGTGAACATGGCAAACAAAATCATTGGACACATATCATATTATCAATACCGAACATAAGCTGCAATAAACCAGACATCAATCTGTTCATATTCAGTAGCAGCTTATCCAGCCTGAATCACAGTGATCCAGAATTGATCCTGGGAGTAAGAGAGAATGAAATCAGTATAAAACCTGGAAGTTTAGCCTTTTGCACACTCGACATGGTGAAAACTATTTATATCATTAAATATAAACTGCCTAAAATGTAAAATTTTTGATTTCATTGCTTTAATTTGAAACAAACTTTATGCTCACTTGAGCTTCTTATTCAGAAGTTGAATATGCAAACCTTGAAAACATCAAAACAGTTAAAAGGATTTTCAACATGAAATTTGTAAACCAGACAAGTGTTAGGGCCTTTGAAAAAAATGATTTTTTATTCATTAGAGCATTCAACCGAGCATTCTCCACAGAAAATTGACCAAAACTATTTGAGTATGCCTATAAACAGAACGAAGACTTTACGTGTATGCCGGTTTAAAAAAATGTGATAAAATAGGGAAAACAAAACAAAACAAAATAACAAAATAAAGCTTTATAGACATTCATACGTGTATAAATGTATGCAAACAATACATACACACTTCTCAGTTTTATTTTCATAATTGGGAAATAAAGATCTCAAACAAGAAATGGAAAAATATTTTAGTTACACGAACACACCATAGAAAATACTCCCAACGAACCTGTGGAGTTTCTGGCCTGTATATGCATATATAGCATATATAGTATATATAGTATATATAGTTCACAAAACTGTTCTAATAACACATTTTGAATTTTGAGTTACTGATTTAATGTTTACCACATGCGGCCTTCAATAATCGCGTCTAATTTATTGGGAGCAGATAATACAGCATACTGTGTTCTCATTTACTGGCCCCCACAAAACACACCTGTGCCTGGGCCTCATGCAAACAATTACAAACCGCACGAAAAGAGGCTCTGGAGGCTGGAAGCTCAATCGATGTAACTTGAATGGATGGGACAGAATAAGACAGTATGATTGTCTGGTGAAGAAATATTTCCTGTTTTCTTATATCTGACTGTTCCTCAGCCAAACACCATCTGATGTATCACAAAATTGTTTCTGGTAACCTTCTCTGAAAGCCTCTGTCAGCATTCTGTGACAAAAAAAAAATATCTCAATCTTATCATATGTTCTACTTGGGAAAACCATTTGCTAGGCACATTTTTGATATTTCTACGAGAAAAAGTTGAAAAGTAAAACTTGCAGAACTAACAAAATAGCCTTAAACCAGCTGCTGAAATAGATTTAAGCCCAAAACTCTGGGCACGTTGTTATCTTTAAATGAAAGTCGGGCAAAAGTTTGTAAGGACAGCAGTGTAGCCAATTAGACTCCCTTGTACTGTTTTTTAAGAATAAATGAGCACAGAGAAGTGCTGACAAAAATTGACATTAGTTTCTCTATTCTTAGCTTGGACTGATCTACGACACTTGCGGCAGTACCATTTTTAGTTGTAGGTGATGACATAACTGTAACACAGTTAAGTCTTACTTAGTGTTAGTGTTTACAGGTATAGACATTTTTCCACTCGTTTGACTTTTAAACTCATTTCAACATTTTCTGTATTAAGATTTGTAATTAAGGGAGTGGCAACGAAAGAGTGTAACTGTGTCCTTGTTGTCCCATTGGCTCAGAACAGGACTTAACTTTTGGTACTCTGAAATTGTATAGCTCTGTCCAAAGCATCACAAATGTTAAAAGGTGCACAAAAATTTGGGAAAAACTAGGTCAGAGTCTGTTACTGATTTCACTTGGCATTGAAATCGCTCCTCTGGCTCGGAGAAAAAGTATTTGTAAATACTGACAAATGGACAGCTCAGTGTTATTGGTGAAGGTTAACTAAGGTGCATAATACTGGATAAGAAGTTGATCCATGGATACTGATTCAGTTGTAGTTATGTTAGACCACTGGTTTAGCATTGCGTTCGCTTTGGTGTTTATGTCTAAATTTCTGTGGAACAATGCTCATAGGTTCTCCTTATCGTGAGAGAATTTGGAATGTAGAATATTGCATGGGAGAAGATCCAAAAGGATAAGGTTGGCATCAGTCCTGTCAAAACACAGCACCATTGGAAAACGGAAGATAATTCCTGAGGAACACAGTGTCCCCACTGCACAAGTGAGTCAGAAGCAGGGATGTGAAGCACAGGGACACCATCACCTCTGAGGTAGGGGGCATGTGGTTGGCATTACAGTTTTGGTTCTGTCTGAGACAACATGCATGAGGCAACCATCAGAAGAACCCAAAGAGTGATCTGCAGCTGTGGTCATGTGTCAGTTTTCCGTTACACTGCTTTCTGACTGAAAGTGAGGAGCAAAACTAAACTTATCAATGGCTGCAGGTCACATTTATGTGGAATTGCTATGAAATGTCATGTTCCCTGAAAGGAAAATTCACAAAACTTGAACTTATGTTCTCTATGTATTTTTAGTTTATTGTTTGGAATGATATTAGGCTGTATGGGGTGAGTGGGTTTCTTAGTTCATGACATTTGTGTCAAAAATCAGTTAAAAGGACCATAGGGACTGATCCCAGCCACCACCAATGACCACCTCCCACAGTATCATCTTGACCATCCCCACTGACAATTTGACTGTTTGCNTGATCCCAGCCACCACCAATGACCACCTCCCACAGTATCATCTTGACCATCCCCACTGACAATTTGACTGTTTGCACTGATTATCTATCTATCTATCTATCTATCTATCTATCTATCTATCTATCTATCTATCTATCTATCTATCTATCATGTCTGTTATATATCAGCTATCTATAGGTCACTATCTCTTTGCCTATTTATTTACCCTCAATTTGTCTTTTTGTATTGTATCTGTGTCCTTTTTTGTATTTGTCTGTTTAATGTATTGTGCAAAGCAACCAGAATAACAGGGGAGCTTTGGAATTGCTTCTAATACCATTTTTAACCCAATAAAATACATCAGGAACACGTAACCCTTGTATACAAATTTTCCTACTTTTGTGAGCATTGCGTCATAAGTTTGAGCCGTCACGAGTATTCTGTTCTAGTGCTTTGTGATGAGCTGTGGCAAACAGGAACAGTGAAAGAATGCAGAGAAGTCTGACAGCAGATGACAGAACGCAATGTTTGTTCTGCATATATTGGTATAGCATAAATAAATCCTTTAAACTACATATAAATATTGATGTCTGGTTTAGGAGTGTTATCTTTGCAAGCATAATATTCCACAGAGGAGAAGTATGCAAGACTTTCACCTTTTTAATGCAATGATATACTTTCTCACTAGAGTTTCACTATTTCAGCAATAAAGTTATTGTAGTACTAGGTATAAAAAGTGAATGCAGTGATTTCAGAGCAGTTTTGTTTTATGTAAACCGAGGAATTGTTTCTGCAGATTAATGTTCTTCCAGCTGTTGCCAGTACTGTGAAGTGCAGGGTTTTCTAAGCTTTTCCTTTCTCAACACTGGAAAAAAGAAACAAGAGAAACTGTTCAGCCAGAAGCGAGGCTTGGAAAAACCATTACAATCACGTTTGCAGAATCCCAGTCTTGGCCATGCCCTTTCCTTTGAATGAAAGTTGCTGGTCCTTGAAGAGGTGTTTTATAGAGACAAGTTGCATCATTTTTGGTGAACCCATCCATTGCCCACAGTAAATAACCAGTTAGGTAATCTCCAGGTCTTGTAACATGGTTTGTGTGTGTTCAGACATCATTAATGTCTGCTGGTAAACCTGAACAGTTTCCCACGCAGGCAAGACCTTCACAAGAATCCTTTTACCTTTCTCACTGCCAGTGCCTGATGTGTGCTTGCTGTGCATGTACACGAAGACTATTCATAGATTTTCACGTGTTTATAGACATTCGGTGAAAGTGTCAGCCTTGGTGGTTCTCTTCTCTCTGTAGAGCACACTTAAAGCATAATTTAAAGGGCAAAAAAGTGAGATGAAACTGAACATCTTGATAGCCCTTCAGTTCTTTGGCTATAGATCTAGAAGTTAGTTAAACTAGGGTAGTATTGAAAATGATAGAAATATCTTTGACTACTTCTACTTGAAAGTTTGTTCATTCTGCTGCTCTAATCACTATCAATGTGCCCTTAAACCGAAGATAATGTTCCCACTGGTGTCCTTCACAGTAACAGACCAGGGTCAACACAGTCCTGTCCTGTTCTTACTGGGTGGCTGGTTTGGTGCTTGTCCACACCCTTTTGGCAGTTTAACTAGTGGAGCCTGTCCAATTCTGCTATTGTGTGAGCACTCAATGCAAATCCATACAATATGTGATGGGAACGTGGATATCAATAGGGTGACTTTGTATAGTCTGCTCTAACTCCAGGCTATGTTTCATGTACTGATCAATGGCCGGAGGTCTCTCTAACTGTCGCACTTTCAACTTTTAGATAAATCAATGATTTTTGGTTGGACAATCATCCAACCAAGACAGAAAATTTGAACTCTTTCAAATTATCTTGTTGTTGCAGTTAATGTGGTTAGTCCATTAAAAAGGGGAAACTTCTGCTATTTTAAAGTCTACACTTCAGTTCAGTTCAGTTTCCAGCTCACCTGTGAGAGCCGAGATTGAAGCAGACTGAAAACGTTGGCCCAGATCTACCTGTTTCCTGCAATGGTCTCCTACTGCATTTATAGGTTCATCACGTGTCCTTGGGCCAGCAGAGAGATGTTATCCTGGATCTGCCTCATGGTTTGTTGTAGTGGGATGTGCCTGGTATAACTACCGAGACAGTTGCCCAGGGTGCATTACTGCAACATGCCCAAACCATCTCAGCTTTCCCCTTTCATTCCAGAAGAACTCCTTGCAATGGAGAGTGAGCCCAAGAACCCTGCTTGAACACCTCATTTCAGCTGCTTACATCAGCAATCT
Source organism: Arapaima gigas (assembly GCA_900497675.1). NCBI lineage: Eukaryota > Metazoa > Chordata > Actinopteri > Osteoglossiformes > Osteoglossidae > Arapaima > Arapaima gigas. The sequence goes on along the minus strand of UFQX01000404.1, from coordinate 217,710 downwards.
TGTTCTTTTGGCCATTACCTAAAGCTCATTTCAGTATGTGAGGATGGGGATATAGACTGAGCAACAAACCAAGAGCTTTGTCCAAAACTTCAGCTCCCACTTCACCTCCACAGATCAGTGCAGTACCCACAGGACAGCCAGTGCTGCATCAATTCCACCTTTTTATGTTCTGCTCCCTTTCCATCCATTAGGGCCAGAACTCCCCCATTAGGGGCAGCTGTTCCCCCCTCTCACCTGAAGAAAGCAAACCAATTTTCTGCAAGAAAACTATGACTTAGAATTGCTGATTTTCTACACCCCTGCTTTACACTCACCAGCAAGCCATTCTCTGTAACTCAGTTTGTTTGCAATTGTCCATTTCAGTTTTTTCAGTTTGTAATTTCAAAAGAACTTTTTCAACTAAGTTGCAATCTGTCAAAACTTATTATATATGGCCCTCGATATAAACCTAGGGACCCAATTAAAGTTTTAAAACTGATATATTGCCTGTCTCACAAGCTCGGTTGAAGCTGAATAGGAAAACTAACTTCAGGGATGTTTGTAATTACTTGGTTTGGATTAATCATTGGATTTTATTATTAGGGTAAATTGTAATAGTAAGGCTAAATAAGATTCATACGTATCTCAACTAAAATTTCATGAAGTACAACTTGCCACGTTACACTATATTCTGTTACATGTTTACTTGGTGCAAATTTGCAGTATTGTGATACTCTTTTTGTGCGAAGTGGCTCAGTCCTTCATAAAGGCAAAACTGAATCTATTCAAAGGGTTTGTTCACCCTTTTCAGAGAGGCTGATGTAGATTACTGTTGATGAAACTACCTTACAAAATTATGAGTTCATTTGCAATTGTAGTAAAAAAAAAATCCCTTTTCCCCACTTTTTTGCACCCTTAGCATTTAAAGAGCTGGTGTGACTTAACAGCTGTTGAAGAAAAATCCTTGGAAGAAGCATGTTTATTCCTTACCCAGAAGTGATATGTGACAGTAACACATTCGGTTTAAGTGTGTACCTAGTTCAGTTATGAGTATGTACTTCTCATGAATTCCATCAAAACATGTTTCCAGCACTATGTTGTGGTTCGACATGAATTTATTGTCATCTTGTACTTGTACACATGTACAAGAAGAAAAAATGTTGCTCTGGTGCAGAATACACTTAATAGACAAACATAAGACACATAGACAACATAAAAAGACAGTTTGAGGTAGGATGAATAAATAAATGGTAGCACTCTGATCTTCTGGGATTTTTTCCTTACTGTGAGACCATTGATACACATTTCCCTTTGTACAGCATAACTTTTCACCATCTTCTGCGCTCTGAGTGACACCACCTTTCCAATACAAAGTATGCAACATTCTAGGTTGCTCAGGTGTTTGGCCAGAAACAGGGCTTCTGAAACTTCCTCTGAGTCCACCACAGCTGGCTGGGGACCCCGCTCTGTTGCTACTGGGGGACATGAGTTCCGGGATGCATGAGCTCTCACATTGCTGCAACGCGGGCGGGGTGCTGAGGCAGAGGACTCCTGCCTCTTCCGTGAACAGCCTTGCAAGCAGAAAAGTTTGTTGGATGCACGTGGGGGGTGAAAGCGAAAGTAAAGAAAGGTCGGAGAGACTGCTGCATCTTAGCGTGCCGTCATGTTCCGTATACTGCGTAAAATTCTCTCTAACACTCTCGGTTCAATGAGAAAACAGAATAGATTTTAAAAAAGGCCAAGCGTAAGGAAAAAAAAACAAAAACGAGACACATGCTGGAGAGACTGCAGTACAGGGGTATATGGAGAATAACAAGGGGGTAGTAAACAAAAACAAAGGAAAAAAGGAAAAGAAAAATAGCAGGAGAGGGCACTGCTTATTAATGTGTCACCATCTCGAAACTACCATTTTCCACGGTACATCTTCTCGGTTCACTTTGTGACTCTTACAGGATATTATTTCAAAACTACTTGTATTAGGAAAATGATGTTAGGTGGGAAATGATAATGATTTTGCATATATCGTATCCTTATTCAAATGGAACCGTTTTAGAAAGATAATATTTTTATAGTTTTCACCCCGTTTGATACTGTCAAAGCAGCCTGTTTAACAACGTTATTCTTTTCGCTGAAAAAAGTGGCTGTTTCGTCCTCTTTATTGGACTCCCTGGAAGGCCTAAAACATAGCGTGTTGTCCTGACTGAGAGGGCGTGTGAGCAAAGCCAAGCCTGTACGTGTGGACATCTTGCCAGGACGGCCCCTCTGAAAGCGGGCAAATTAATGGGCCCATTACCTTTCAATCTAACTTTGTTCCCCTACTCATAGGACCTGAAAGGAGAGTTGTCTGTCTGAAGAACTTGGCCTGCAGACCGTTAGCAATGCTTCACCGATGCCACAGAATGGACATTGCCGCTAGCCGAGCTGAAAACAAAGGGGAACGGCAGAGATGGCTCATATTTAATGCCTCCTCCTGGTGGACGACTGGCCCAGGGAGGCGCTGGGAGGCCATTATCTCTCTGTCTCCAACGCCTGCATGGTGTCTGGCCTGGCTGATGAGATGCAGGCTGATATGTATGCTGGGCACAGGGGAAATTACTACACGCTAATGACTCCTGTGGACTGGGTGCTGAGGACGATGGAGTGTGCGTGAGCGTGTGTGTATTTCCAGCTCTTATTTTTTGCCATAATGATGCTTTAGACACTTTTTTCATTAAAACCGGACACTGTCGTTTATTTTGGATTGTTTGTCCTTTTCACCTTTTAATTTTAAGCTGTGGTTATTAGGCGGTGTTGGTTTAATCAGAAATTTTACCTTAACCTTGCACGAAGGGACACAGAAGGGGTGTGGACAGAGTGTGAAGGGCCATTAAGAAGCCAAGGTGGAAAAATAAAACATGGAGCTTTTATAGTGATCTTAAAAGTTACAAAAATGCTGTAAATCCTGAATTTCTGGATTTACAGTAAGCACAAACAAGCTTAAGGCTCCGTATTGATTGCAGCTTCCCAGTCAGACAAGGTCATCCTTTCTTTGATTTTAGCCAAGCCTCCCCTGTGTGATCTTACCATTCTCCGCCATCACCTCAGATGCCCCTCAGACAAATGTATGGCCAGCAGCACACTCCAGCTGGTGTTCTTAAATTGCTGCTTTTGTACCTGATCTGTATTAAAGAATAGGCCCTATAACGTACAACCAATGAGTCATTGTTTATTTGTTCTGTGAATGTTACCCTTATGTTTATTCTGAATGGACCTTCCTAATACTTATAACTCTTGTGATCACGAGTTCTGAACAGCTGTGAATGACAATGCTTCAGTAAATGTAATAAGCCAAAAATATAATAAATAAACACAATGGTATCAAAGAAACTGTCAGTGACACAGCCTCCATCCACAAGGAGATTGCAGTATATTACTTTGAACCGGAGGGTTTTTGGATGTGCTTGACTGGTCACATATTTATACAGCATATCTCTGAATCTCATTTGAATTTTAATACAGCCCTCAGTCTTACCTTTCCTAATCCAACTTTCTACATTTAATGAAAGGGCCCTTTCAGAATCTTACTTCTTATTGAAATCCCACATAAAGGCTGAATGGAGGGGTAATTAATTTTGAGCCGGCTGAAAGGTAATTTGTTTGTGATATTTCTGTTACGAGTTGGTAATGAGAAGGGCTGGCTGCTGAAAGAAATCAGAGCTCTGTGTTACCAGGGTCCTTGACCACACGAGCCTTCCTGAAATGGTCTTTGGGTGGTAAACGTGGTCGAGGCACACCTCCTGTCCCATTCTGTAGAGTGAGGGGTCTGCTGTTCTGCACAGTATTCCAGTTTCAAAGAGGTGCTGAATAACAAGTTTGCCTTTGTTCTGATCTTCACCCTATTGAGGACGAATAAAAATATGGTCGGACATCTTCAAAGTTCACCCACCTCTGTCTATCTTCTCCCACCTACTACCTGTTAACACTGAGAAAGTGTTCATTTAGCACAGACTTAAGGCAGATTTGCATTAACTGGGTGATAATGAACAGTAAACAGATGGTCTTTTCAGCTGGCATGTACTTCATATTTTCTTGAGCCTTGAAGAGACTGAAAATATTTTAGTCACCTAGTTCATGAGCAGTACATAAATATCAACTCTGATCATTTATGTAACTATATAATACTCCTGTTCTATTTTTGTGTTTTCTGTGTTGTTATAATATTTGCCTTTAAACTAAATCTTATTTTACTTGTTTCAGAAAGCTAACGTAAATACATAAAGCCTTCGTCCAACTTCCCTAAACCATAAACTGTAAAAACCACATGGGTGTTTTAAAGGTTTAATGCTAAATGAGTTTTTTATTTTGTGGAACTCAGAAAAAATGATCTGAGTATGCATTTTCTAGAATATGATTTAACAATAAAAGAAAAGAATTTTACATTCTCCCATTTAAAGAAGAGCTCCACATTTGGCTTTCAGCAGAAACATATCCTTATTTTTATGATGTTAATGTAAAATATGTAGAACAGCTTAGAATATACTGCAAATGGTATTCTAAGGGAGAATCTCAAATTCTTCCTTAAATGAAACAAATTACAAAGTATGCTTTGGTACTAAAAATGCTGGTTTTTGCATTGTTTTTTTTTGACAACTTTTGTTACAACAAAACACTGTAGCTTTCTATCAAGAAATGCTGCTGCATTGTTCCTTATCCTTAAGCAGCAAGTTCAGTCATTATTTCATTCCTTGTCTATGGCAGTTACATGCAGCAGCACCAATCGACACAGGTAAGGAACACACAGTTGCACTGTTTTTTATTGAACAATAAGAGCGAAGAAAGTAAAATAGAGACAGAATATGCTGGACATGACCTTATGAGCAGGGCAAATCAAATGTCTCAAATCTCCAAGCTGATAAAAAGAGGTTTATGTTGGTGTTATTCATACAGAGCATAGGAGGGTCTGAGGACCTGGACTGGTGATGATGGCATGTGTCCATGCCACTAGCAGACAGGGGCCTGGTTATAGAATGTTCAGACCTGGGCTCCACACACCTGCCCTGTTGGGCCACATAGGGACTGTGGTGTTTGGCCATCTCATATCCTGTCGCATCTTATTACTCAGTTTCTTTGAGTGTCAATCCCTTCATCCATGGACAGGGGCTTGGACCTGCTCTCTAGAGTAGAGAGGGGCAGTTCCTTCTAGTGGATAACACCACAGTCTTACAGTCTCACTATTACCTTTTGGAACATGAACTTTTACGTGTTTTTCCTTCTAGATCAACTACTGCAATACAGTTTTTTCTAAACTTACCCACGGCTTGCCTGCATTTTCATTTTCAAAACTGCAAAAAATATTTAGAAACTAGCTCAAGACATAAGGAATGTGTTCCTACACTGGCTTGAATCAATAACTATATACAGTATTTTAATAATAAAAAAGTAAGAATCTGTCAAACACCCAGTGAGTAATTCAGTTTGAAATCCAATTACTATGTACACATAACTCAGATCAATTGCTCTGCTGAAAATAATAAACAGCAAAGTTTTACTAGAGATTATGCTTAGTGAGTGTAAAGAAATATTGGTATTACTCCTATAGATCTGGAGGAACATTAGTATCAGAGTGAAGTAAGCTCAGTGATGCTTCTTTTTGTGCCTGTGTCCTTTTTCCGGAGCCCTTCATTCTGGGCTGTTCCCCCCACAGGCTCTCTAAAACCCCCGTTTTCCCTCGTTCTGGATGTGAACTAAAAGAACCTGCAGGCTTCTTGCAGGACAGCCCGTAGGTTCCTGTCAGGGGTTTGTGTAGTGCTTTGGCCAAATTTTCAGGCCAGTGTAGTTTTGGCAGGGTAATGGGTGTTTACCATGAGTTCAGGACAGGGGGCTGGGTCAGGCTGCCTGGCACTTCAGGGAACCCCAGTTGCAGAGATAACCAAATCTGCTCATTTTCACCAACATCAGCAGCTTGAGTTGGATCGTGGTGGTGAAAGCTTTGATTTAAGACAACTGGAGTAGATTGTGTGTGGGTGCATATCTTGGTTAAGGGGGCTGGGGTTGTATCTGTTGGTGAGGGGCCTGGGGACTCTACAGGCAGAAACAATACAAATGGGATTTTACACCATGTTGTCAAGCAGAGCTGAGAGCCCGAAGCTGGCCAAAGCCACAGTGGGAACTAGAGTCTCACAATGGCGGACAGTGTTTGGCCCGTAAAGACCGTTACAGTACATTCAGCCAAGAGTAGCTGGGTTCGTGGAGTTGCTCTGAACTGGCTCGAGTGCTCTCTTCTGTAACACAATTTTCCTTCACTAAAAACATCAGATAACATTCAGTACTAAATTTGTTGTTACAATTCTTCTTTTTTGACTCGCTTATGCCAGTAAATTAATATTTTACCTTACCTTTTCTATTTTGTATTTCCATTTTTTCACTCATCAAGGAGATATTTTTGACTGAAAATCATTCTAAGAGACTCTAGAATATCCTCTGCACAAATATTATCACAGACTTAGTTGGCAGCCATAGATGTGGAAGAATGTTTATTTGTACTGAAACATCCATGACTACACAGTATGAGTAAATAATACATTTGCATAGTTCCCATTGCGGGGTTAGATTGTCTTCTACACTGAAAACACTGCGCGGGTAGAAGAATGGTTAGGGTGTCCAAAAGAAAATTTCAAAAGCAATAGGATACTGAAGATCCAGGTCAAGAGATCATAATTTATGATTTCTAGGATGAAAGCAAACACAGGACTTTAAGCTGACTACCTGAAAAAGCGAACTAAAGCATCCTAACAGAAAACTGTTTCTGGCACCTTTATTCTGTACATCTATTCTGGGATTGAGATAAGATGCAATCTTATCAGAAGGGAGTTCACTCAAGTTGTCCTCATCTGTTTTCTCATTGAACCACAACTCAGATTCTCTCTTTGATGTTACTTTGGGGCATAGGTTGTTTACACTAACATCATTTTTAGTATAAAAATGTGTAAGTATTTTAATGTCTTGGTCTACACTGGAAGTTCCCTCTGTAAATATGTGGATGTCTGAAGTGTTTATTTTTCTCCCACTTGGAAAATTAACATTTGATCCGCATGACATCTCAAAATATTTCTGGAAAATATGGACACCCCTCTAGAACTTACTGGACAGTGCTACATGATTATACCTGTTATGCAATGTAACCATCTGATCCTTACCCCCTGCTCTCTGTAAGTGGAGGTGTGTGCAGTCTCTCTGGGTACTGTCTCTGCTTTTATGTTGCTGTGACCTCATGCTGCTCAAACACTGAAAAATTTTCAAACACTGAAATTTTCACTTGAGTTTCACGGACAAAATGAAATCCTCTTTACGTGTGCTAAACAATTACAGACAACCCTAAACCGAATGAAACGTAAATGTAATGGTGTTGTATTTTTTAGCAGTTGGCATTAATAGGAAGGATTTAAATTTAGCTTGCAGTGTTGTTTAGGTACTGACTTAAAGTGCTGCAGTAATATCTTAATAATGTCTTACTCAAGCTCAAGGAAGTCGTCATCCTCGATGTCTGGCGTAAAAAGTGCTTCCAGCTTTTCCGCCAGCATAAATGCAAGCTGTTTGGAAACTGCCAGTGACCATTAAATGTGCAAATATAGATCATGTAAAGAAAAAGACTGATGTGTCTTTGACCAAGGACTTGCCACAGATGATATGACTGAGATTTCCTTGAGTATGGCAACAATATAGATCTATTCAAAACCCAATATAGGCAGGAAATGAAATCAAGAGGTTGAAACTACCGTGTATATTTCAATTGTGCTTAAGGACACAATACACCTTAACTCATCAAGCCCATACTGAGCATCAACAGCTTAAAAAACTAGCTTTAATTCAAACTTAATTAAAAAACAATCTTCCTGAAAAAAATGTTAATCACATGTTAATTGGTTATTTCAAAGCCTCTTGCGAGACCTAATATTTTCAGGTGACTTTTTCATGTCCTCTGCTGTGATTTGTTTATGGCAACTATTTTCAGATTTATCTGACAAATGAAAAATAATTACAACAATCCTGCATCATCATGCAACCTTTCAAATATCTGCAGAATGTAAATATATGACAGTATATTTGGAAGGCATATTAAGTTTTACTGTCCTATGGACTGCCTAAAACCCTGAAAAAAGTCTTTATTGCCCAAACTCTTTCTGACTTTATGAACTCTTAACACTGTTTTATTGATAAAGAACATTTGAATACCATTTGATCTGCACCATGTTAAATTATTATGCCAAACCTTTAAGATGTGAGGTACATGGTTAAGTACCAACAGATTCACCTTATCACCACATCAAGCAGGCCTTGTAGTGAATGCATATGGCAGTGCATTTTTTTCCAATAATGGGGCATTAAATTGGGGTTAAATGCATGAATGGGAGCGGCCTAAACAGACTTGCCCCTGGCAACACTGCTGAGGTCCAGGACCAGTGTTACAGAGAAGTTATGGAGCAGGAGAGTGCAGAACCTGAGAGGCCTCGGACCACTGCTGAATTCCCTCCCAGCGTGGCCAATGCGATTTCAAAAGAGGGCCGATTGGAAGGCTGCGAAGTGTTCTGAAACTCAAACCTCAAGAGCAAACATTCTTTTTGGCCTTAGCTAATGGAGAGGTTGATGGAGCTGGATGGCACTGCATTTTAGAATCTGTAATGATCATCATTTGTGAGGAATAGGATGAGACATCTGGAGAAGAATGGAGGCTGGTTGAAGCAGGGAGGGATAAACAATCCTGGACCTACTGCTGAAAATATCCCCAATAATGGCATTGTTACAAAGAACCTGCCACCCAGCACCCCTGAATTTATGTAAATCCCCCTGCTTGAAGCAATGGATCTATGCCCTTGCAAAACAGGGGCAAGAGAGACGGAGAATCTGCCCTGTCTGGGTGACTAAGCAGGACAGTTAGGAAGGCTCAGAAACAGTCTCTTGGGACTGGAGCTGTTTTTAAACTGAAGACAGCACCATTTTGCATGTAGCCCACACAGAGCACAAAGACAATTTGTTTAGACAATTAAAAAGATCCTGGACTGGTGGGAAAGGGAAGGCTGGATCACACTGGCCTAGATCATCGTATATAATGGAAGCTGACTGGGAAAAGGAGGGTTTTGCTGTAATGCGGTGCAAGCTATAATGTAAGCTAGTTGATAACAAGACAAGGAGCTGCTTATGGAACCAGGTGTGGGTGATAATGAGCTGCTTAATGAAAGAACAAGAAGCACCTGGTTTCCATTTCAGCCCTGCGCTCAGCACTGGGACATGAATAATACAAAAGGGGGTGTGTATGATACCCCTAACCAGCACACAGTCCAAAGAATGACTAGAGGGACGACGACGACGACGACGACGACGACGACGACGACGACGACGACGACGACGACGACGACGACGACGACGACGACGACGACGACGACGACGACGACGACGACGACGACGACGACGACGACGACGACGACGACGACGACGACGACGACGACGACGACGACGACGACGACGACGACGACGACGACGACGACGACGACGACGACGACGACGACGACGACGACGACGACGACGACGACGACGACGACGACGACGACGACGACGTTATAGGGCTACTGTGTGGAGGAGCTGGTTGTCAGAAATAATTTTTTAAGTATTTTATTTTAGTGAACTGTTGGGTTAATGGGCATATATACTGTGAGATGTAGGCGGGGTTGATTTGCAAGGCATCCTCATCATGCTGGGGATCCTGCAGACTCTAAGTTTGGGCCTTTGCGGAAGTGCCTCCTGACTCATTGGGCAGATGATGCCTCGTAGCATAGTCTGGTGATGAAATAGGCTGACCCTGTATGGGGAAGCAATGCTAGAAGCAACTTGCCTATGGTGGGAGAATTCTGCAAGGTCACAGAGCAGGTAATAGGCCTCAGGAATAGGTGTGTGTGTGTGTGTGTGTGTGTGTGTGTGTGTGTGTGTGTGTGTGTGTGTGTTTATTGTTTGAGCTGGCTGTGTGTGACAGCAAGATAGGATACTTCCTGCCTGCCCAGTGAATTAGTGCTGGACCAGGTCACCTGCTGTGAAATGTAAATTCTCTGCTTATTATGCACAACACCTGGGTACAAAAAAGATAATGTGGATATTTGAGACTTTGGATTGTTGCTTATTGTGTTGAGATTTGTCATTTATAGATATGCTATAATGGCACAGGTGTCAAAAAGGGTTTACTTTTTCTATTCATAAAGAATAATGTAATATGCATTTATAATACTAAAAAAATCCAGTTCTTATTAAGCAATTTTTTTAAACATGCATTCTGATAATTGAGCAATGTAAGCTATATTGCTGTCTAACAATAGTCAACTAAACATGAAAACTGTAGAACCTAAAACTACTGTATGAGGGCATGACCCTGTTTTGATGTATAAAACCATATGGGCCATTCTGTCCCAAAAAAAAAAAATGTCACGAAGGGTTATGGCTACAGCTGCAACTCTCTCAGCTTTTAGTTCACAGGCCTGGTGGACGGTGGGGTCACCCCTTTCTAAAACCCTTCGATAACCTGAAAAACAATAACTGCCATTTTGTAGGTCATCCAGCAGAGGCACTTTTTTCATGCAGAACAAGCTGACTGACACGCCCCCAACCATGGGTTCAAAATCTGGGCAAAACTAAACGGCTGTATCCGGCAGATTAAGCTGTCACTGTGCATCTAAATCTGTTCCTAGGTTGTCATGCCACCTTTTACAGAGCACTTTTGTGCCACAGAGGTATTCAGTGGACTCAAAAAAACATGCAAAATGAGATGTAAATCCTTTAGCTCATTTGGCAGTGTGTGTTGCAGGTCGGATTCCTGCGGCCGGGCCCAACCTGCGAGTGACATAGCTCTGATACATAGAACAAATGTGGTAACAAAGTTGTTCACATGAGGGCATTGTGAAGCTCTGTCAGGGAGGGAAATCAATGAGGGTGTGTGGACAATGGCTGCCGTTTAACCAGGCTGCAGAAATGTCCTAAGATGTGCACAAAGGAACCTGTGATCCGAGAAGAAGGAAGACCAAGGGAGGGGGTAGTTTAGTCTGAGAGGGAAACGAAAGGCTTGCGAGGTCTCCTCTGCAGGTCCCCTGGCTCCATTATACCGCTGAAACAATCCTCACTAAGAGGCTGGATTTGCATGCGTAATGGAGTTTGCGCTCTTGTTTGTGAAAGGCTTTCGCCGACCCCGAGCCTCTGCCTGGCATTGAGACACGGCGCCCTGCCTTGCCCCCTGGGTCCCATTGCACACCGCAACGGTATCATGGGAAAATTCTGTGACTTGGAGGAGCTCTTAGCAGGCGGAGGATGCAAGTGAAAGGCTTGAGGAAGCCACAATGGCATTTAGGAGAGTAAATTACTTGGGTGAACAATGTGGCCCACTGCTGTTAATTACTGCTAACAAGCCCCTCAAGAAACCGAGGTGCAACACACGGGCTAGCAATAAAAATGGAGCCTGACATGAGGGTGAAATCTGCAGAGTGGTCTCCTTGAGCTTCACAGATTCCCGTTTTCTAGTTTTTGGATGGTCTGCGTTTCCATCCCGGCAGGCCTGAAGAGGCTTTGAGGTCGCTGCCAGTGAAAACAAACACTTTCGGCTGCTTTGGTGGCCAAGGTTACTGCCGGTTTTTACCCGAGAGCAACAATGAAATATATATGTAATGACTTGATAATCGTACATAAAAGGTCAGTGGACTTCATGTTCGCCCTTTTAATCAAATGAAAACATTTAATCGGTTGTATGGAAGATCAAAGTTATTAATATCAGTAAAACTGAGGAAGCTGCCGTCCTTTGAACTGCTTCCTGCCTTAAAGCTGTTCATATCACTCCTTTATTGCAATGCACCGATAATGCAGCACACTGATGCAAGAGTACTTTAAACTTATGTTCCCACATAGCATTTGAGTGCCTGTGTTCATTTCAGTATATTTGGGTGAAACATATTTGAGAATGTCTGTGTTTCTATAGAAACGCAATGTAAACAAATTAAGAATATGACCTCTGAGAGGTTTTGATTTTTCATGCTTCATGCCTTTTGCTGCTTATGATTGAAGGAGGGAACGCTGCCATTTTCGTCATGTACTGTCTGTCTTTTGTGCTCTTTGTGTGTATGTGTATAAAAGGTCTATAAAGTAGATTATATTATCTGGTCATAAAATGTGTTTATCTTAATGACAGATCAGTTAAGACATTTCAAATAATATGTGATGTTAGATATTTTCCTTTTCCCATTGTCATCACATTAATATGACTAAAAATGGCAGTATGCTGTTTTGGATAAGACGTTATCATAGGGATTTACTTCTAAATGAATGCAAATTTGTGCAATAAAAAATAGGGCGTATAGTAACTACATTATATTAATGTCATAGTCTGCAGTGTTTATTTGAAGGGAGGCAATTTTTTCACACAATACTTGGCTTTTATGTTTAGAAAAACTACAAAACCTGCAATGGCGCTCATGTGGCATTTGGGTAAGTTACGAACTGACAGCTGAAAATACACAAGGGTCAGTTTCTTCTGCTAAATAAATGCCTGTTTTTGTTTTTTGTTTTTTTTTTTTGCATACTGCATGTGAAACAAGCTTAATGTGCTTTGCCACATTCTAAGGATCCCCTGTATTTCATTATATTGTATCTACTTGTATTTCTTTATTACATGCATAGTGTACCACTAACTTTGCCAATTTGTTCACGGCATATAAATAAAATCATCTAAACCCCAAACATTTTGCATGTAATGTATGCAGTTAGCTTACTGTTTAAAATGACCCTACATTATGTGTTATTTTTGTAAGTCTTGCCATCTTGTTAAAAACATATACAATTAACCTGTTTTAAAAGGATCATGTACAAACAAAAACAGCTACAATGGGTTTAAAAAATTCATATGGTTTATTTTAAGACAATTCCATTACTGCTATTTACGATACAATTTTATTTAAACAGCAGGCATTTTCTTTATTACAGCATTGTTGCTTGTATTACATATTTCAGGAAAGCAGTAATACACTCTCAGAATCTCAAATCCAAATGGTTTTGTACATCTTTGATGTCGGTCTGGCTATTTTCTGCCTAAGACTAGTGTATTAACCTCTGCGTCACCCTGGCAACAATAACTGCTAGTGTACAAGTAAGGTTTGAATGGTGGTGGTTGAACTTTTCTTTTTGAATGTGAAACAATAGCACAATGGCTTTCCTGACTGAAGAGGGCACAGGGTGGGATCCGGATGAACAAAGGTTTCTCATTCTCCTGTATATTTTTACTGCAGTAAGCTACTGTTTACTTGTGGAAGATACAGTAGGAGCAAAAGGGCAGAATGCTCAGGCCTGAGCCATGTTTTGTTAATTCAGGTAGACTTTTTTTCAAATATACAAAATAAAATCTTTCCTTGAAAAACATATTTATTTCCACAGGGGAGAAATTGATAATTATGTCACAGTGTGCTAGAAGTGAGTTGTTTATACCAAAGCAGGCAAGGTTTTGTTCATCGCCGATTGGAATACGAGCACCACAGCAACATGACAAAGAGGCCAGGAGGGAGGAGTGGTAGTCCGAGCGTGAAGTCAAGCCCACAGCTGTACAGTTTCACACCTGTGACATCATCCAGAGCTGACAAAACCCTGCATTGTTCAGCTCACGCTGTTGTTGAGATTTTGTGTCCTCCAGTGTTTCTGCTCTAGTTCTTTAACACTTCAGGTGAGAGCCCTTATCTAGTGGTCACGTACTAAAGTAGCTAAAGCCACATACAATGAAGTATAACTGAGCTCAGCATGTGAAAATGGTGTAAGACCAAAAATTACATTGACTTTCATGAGTATCTTAAGTTTTTTTAATTCAAACTGAGTTTTTATCAACAGGTTTAAAAAAAAAAAAAAAAAAAAACTTCATGAAAACCACCAAAATGGCTCAGAGTGCTGCGATTCAGTGTTGCTGTCTTGAACCGATCTGCAAACTGCTTGCGTCTTAAAAAATACAGTTTAAGGATCAACCTCCGGAAGTATGCACTTAGTTACTCAGCATGCCTTTGCACAGAAGTCCTGAATTGCTTCAGAAGAGCATGACACCAAACTCAGTGTAGAGACAAGAGACTTACTGTCAAAGTCAGCTACAGGAAACAGTTTGCAGGTCGACTACCATCTAGATACAAATATATTCAGTTTAGCATTTTGTGAATGTAGTAGGGTCTGGAACCGAGGCTAGTGGGGTGAACCACAATTCCCGAGCAGACCTGGAGTCCTGGCAGAAATCCCAAAGGGATAAGATTCCTCCCGTCTACACGACTAAGGGTCCGATTAACACGGACCCCTTGGTTCCTGGAAAATACCTCATTCCAGTGCACACTTAGGAAAGCAAACAGCATTTCAATAATAACAAATTAGGTAATGTATGAGCACTATTTTCTACTCAACCCCAGGGCTCTGGGCTTAAAAGTGAGAACAGCGACGCTTATTTCGTTATGTTAATCTGGACTTTGACCGGATAAGCAGAGCTGGTCAATAAGAAACACATGTCACTCTGCCCAGATTGTGCATTCAGTTCTCCAGGCAGGGGTTCCCTAAGAAACTCAATGAATCCAGCCAGCTGTTAGAATAATAGTTGGAGGGCCTGGCTTGCTGTGAGATGATCGAAAGGAAGGAAACCTCTGAACCTTGGACCTGCATGCTCATTGTAAGTCCACTGAGCGGGTGTTCAGGAATAATTAACATATCCCCAGTCAGGAAACCCACCCGAGATATGGGTGAGTGTAAAACTGCTTGGGAATAAACCTGTATTTCCTAAGGATCACCTGAACAGCCGTAGGAAACGAGTGGGTGGTGAAATCCATCTCATATAACAGGAGGAAAACAAAATTAAATGAAAATTTAATTTCTAAATTAAATGAAAATTTTGTTCTTGGTGTGAAGTGTCTCATTGATGAAGAGAACCAAAAGAGATATTTGCCAGTATGGTTTAAAAATGAAAATGATTCCATGGTCTGCTGTAATGAAAGCAGTTAAGTAAAACTTCTGGAAAATATTATACTATGAATATCTTTAAAAGGTTGAGGTTAGGGTTATGGGCTGAGTCCTGTGTAAAGAAAGCGTTCAGCTTTGTGCGGTGTCCCATACCCTGTTATTCCTTGGATTGTTTAGCAGGGGAAACAATACTTTGAACTGCATGTCTCAAAAATGCACTTGAAGCATACTAATACATACTTTAATCTTTATATAGTTTTTAAAACAAATGAATGCTTGCTCTATGTGTTCCAGATTTATATGTAAGCATCCAAGATGATTACATATTATATTTTATGTAATCAGATTCAAGTAGTTTCATCATACTTTATTTTTCTTGCAAGTTCATCTGTGGAAAATGATAATTACAGGGTGCATACTTGGAGCTGCTGATGGGGCTCAGTTTCATCCTGACAATAATTATAAAAAATTTTTGGTGCTTATTTAAATGACATAACAATAAGGCATTTATGTTAAAAATATAAGTAATACAGAATAAATTTGCATTGAACATGCTGGCATTCAAATATATCACTGCAGCCTCAGTTTTGTGCAGTGATATCATCCTGTGAGGTGAGTTTACATGGTAAAGAGATCAGATTTTGATTATTTCTTATGTCTTCTTTTGAACAAAAATGTCTCCTAAAATCCCTCAGAATATGGTAAATGTGTATTTATTCATGGCAGTTATGAACCAACATGTTTTGTAATGGCAATTATTATTTATATTTTGTCTTATAATGTCATATTCTCATTCATTCATGAATGATTGGTAACTGCTTGTGAAGTACAAGGTCTCAGAGTCTGATGCCTCTCCAAGAAGCTAAAGGTGTGAGGCAGAGTACACCCTGGGCATAGGATCTTGTTTGTTATGCATATAAAGAAATAAAGTTAACAAGGTCACTTCCTATGTGTTTCACTCTGCAAAGGACAGCGACACAATACTAGCAAATACTGAATATTGTCTTCATTAAAAGTTCAGACTTTATTCACACCAGCATAAGGATATTCAGGTTTAAAAGATGTTTCTGTTCTTTAAATAAATAGTTACCTATGTGCTTATAAGTTTTCTTCTATTAAACTATAAACAGACAGTGTTTAAAGATTAAAGCCAGGGCCTTGCACTCAGAAATACACTTCTCAGTCGTGATGTTGTACTATTACATCGCTAGTACAAGGTTCTTGGCCAAAGATGTTCCGGAAATTGTTGCTGTATAAATGGGTAAACGATTGGAAGTTACCTAAAAGACTAACTTAATAAGCTGCTGTGGAGAAAAATATGAGGGAAATGAATCAATTATAATCGTACTGAAATTATCTGAGTTGTGATTTATATTTGCCTTAACTGATGATCGTAGTAGGTTGATGTTGTCACTGTGACAATGAGGAAGAAGGAAGTATATGAAATAGCTGGTTTTGACTGTGCTATGCCCATAACCCTGTTAACAAACTATTTGAAGGAATACTTGTGTTCATCTAGTGCCTGTACTAAGACCATTCAAATCAACTACTGCGGTTCAGATCAAGTAAAACAATAACGCATAAATAATACATTTGCACTACCATCAGCGCTCAGAACGAAGCATGCTTTTTAGCTACCCGATTTTAGTTCACGCTATAACATGCAACCAGATTATGCTTTTGCTTTAATAAATAGTTTAAAATTAATTTAATCTGACATATTCCATTCGAATGTGCCATGTTGTCTGTTATAACACTGCAGCCAATGAAGTCACACACTGACTTGCACTTATGGACTTGCACTAGTTTCTTTTCCCTGATACTTTTTTTCACTGCCTGTTGTCCTTTCATACTACCTTTCATACCAGAGCAGCATCCTACACAAGTCCTATCATCCTGGAGACTGCCGGAGCTCCCGTTCCATTACCACAGACATACCTGCTTCCAGTGCCTCCAGGTATTTAACACACAGAGGTATCAAAATGTTCATACAATACAGCAAAATAGTATGATGTCCAAATTTGAACATTGGTGAGGTGGAAAATGTTTAATAATTATATTGATAAAAAGTTCAAAGTTGAGCTCACTTTGGCCTTTTTAAGTGTTTGAGGAATGAATTGGAGACAGATGTGGAAGAAGTCAATGTTTTTCCTAGGCTTTTTATTAAAGGACTCTTCTTTTGTTTTGCCTTATAAATTGGGCTTTTGTTGTTCAGTTTGAAGGTGCCCCAACAGACTGTTTCCATTTCAAGGCTTTTTTTTCTTTTTAGTGCTTTTTGTTAATTTATGGTTTGTGGTCATATTTGCAAAGAATAACACTCTCAGAATTTCCATCAACTGTTTTCCTAATCTCTCCTTGGTCTAGACACACAGCGTTGTACATTTCACGTAAAAGTGCACTTAAATCTTTAAATAAAAAAAAAATTATACTTTTCATTGCTATTTAACACAAAATAACATAAGACAGGTTACCTCCATGCTAGAGAATTATGGATACAATTTTGGTAAGAGTGATTAAACTGAACTGTTTCATAATGAACCTGCCACCAAATTCCATTATTTAATTTACATTATCAGAGCTAAATATAGCTCTATAATGAATTCAAAATGTTACCAGCAGAATTCTAAGTGAAGTTTCTTTATGCAAATGTCAGGTGTATTTTTAACTCGGGCAAAATCTAATTAACAACTTTTCCCACTGCTGGTTTGTAATATTTGTTTATAAAGCCAACAGAAACCCAGCAATTTAAAACAAACTCAATTAATTTAACAATGAATTATTTGCATTTTTACTTGGTATAGTAAAAACATTGGGTTTTTAGAGAACATTACTTATTTTTCAGAACACGGGGGGCCGATGCTGCAGTCAGTCATGTGGGTGGGATCAGATCCAGTTGTGTGAAGCCTGCGTGGAGTTTGCATGTTCTCCCCATGTTGGCTTGGTTTTCATCTGGGTGCTGCAGTTTCGTGTAACAGTCCTTAAACACGTGAGCATTTCAGGTTAACTGGTTGCTCTAAATTGCCTGTAGTGTGAGTGTTTGTCTCTAGGCAGCCATGGGTTTGTCAGAGTCAGCCCCTATGCGGCGGTAAGAGTGAGGGCTGACACCAGGAGTGACATGGTTCTTATAGTTCCCGCTACAGACTCAAATGTCATGCCTTGTGTGGGTAACAGCCAGCCTGGGTTCTCCTGGATATATGCTGTTCAACTGATGGTATGTGTGCATTTTCCATTTCATAAGTAGCTGTTCACTTTCATAATTACAACACGACAAAGCACTTCCATGTTCACAGCTATTATTATTTAAAGTTATTGCAGTTTTCTTTCCACTCTACAGTGTGCCTTTTTGCCCCACAAGGAAGATAACCAGCTGTACCGTAAATTTGCTATGCGTGGTTTTTTTTTTTTATAAACATGTAACACTTCCATATCCTCACAACAAAACGAACAGAAAGTGCTTTCAGACTGGCAGAAATGAAACAACTTCCCCACCAGACTATGTGGCAGAATTCCCCAAAATAATCCTGCCTTAGAGTGATGCCTCAAGGCCCAGCTGCATGGAGACTGTGTCATGTGAGATGTTACAAATAAGCTTGTCTAGCTGTGAAAAACAAAGGCCAGAGAGGATTCTACACATCATGTAGTAGTGGAAAGGGGCCCAGAGTGTCTCCATAATGACAGAAAACAATATGCGAGTTACTTCAGTCCGTTTGTTATCTCTCCTTACGTGCTGCAGAATAAAATCATTTATGATACTTCAAAATCCTTGTCAAGTAGAAATATTAAACCAATTACCATCAAATATTCAAATGATATAATGTTTTTCAAAATCATTCTACTCCATTCTCACTAACAGCTTGTCCAATGCAGGGTTTAGGTGGTTTGGAGGTCTGGATCTTGGAGTCACAGGGTATGAGGTGGGATGCCAGTCCATTCACATTCATCCAGACTAAAGGCACCAGCTCTTCTTCCAGACCTTGGTCCCCTCCTGTAGTTCAAAATTCAAAATGCCATTTCTTCTACCTGACCTGTAGCACAACATATTGTAACCTTAAATACAGCTTGAAATAATAAAAGGCAAATTAAACACCCAATAAGAAAAACAAGTCACAAGTCAATACCAGGAATACTGAACTAAAGTTTGTCTACAAAATATGTCCTCCCAGTCCGTTGCAGGGTAACTGCATACACAGAGTGACCAGTTAAGCTGAAACACATGTCTTTGGCCAGTGGGAAGAAGCCGGACCACCCAGAGGAAAAAAGCAGACAGTGGGAAAATACGCAAACTCCATACTCTGAACTGGATTAGAACTCATATCCAAAAAGTCTAGGAGCTGTGAGACAACAACAATACTCGCTGTTCACCCTTGGCAAAGGGTACATGCCGGAAAGAAAAATTAAAATAATCATACATTTTTGGCTGGTGAAAATTATAAAAATCTGATGACAGTGGCTTACCTGCGCTTAGACTGCTCCTTTAATAACTGCCTTCACACAAGTGAGTAAAATGTAGATTACAATGAGGTTTATAAAGGCAAACATAACAACCTTTAGGACTGAATAACTCGATCCCAAAAACCGATTTAATCCACCAATCAGACTGATGTATCTTGGATTCTTTATCAGGAATGTCTTTGCCAAGGTCAGATGTGTTTTTACACTCTGTAGATTCACACATACAGGGGCAACTCTCTTTACCACTAACAGTACATGTTCCCTACCTGAAGCTAACAGAAAATTCAGTACTATGAACCATATGGCCTATTATTTCATAAAATTGTGGTCTCAGCTGAAGTGGTGGAGTACTTGAATGACATATGTAGTAGTTCTCTTTGCCAGACTGATTTTTTGGTGCTAAGTGCAGGAGCGAAAATAAATGAGATAAGTTGCATTTGAAATAAGTCACAATTGTTCTTCTCTTTTATGCAGATTAGGTGGTTGGTCCTGTTGTTCTTTCAAAGACAGTATAACAAAACAGAAACTTATATATTCAAAAGAACTTTTCCTTAGTTGAATTCCAGCACTGAACTGAACTGAATGAGAACATTCATGCCTAAGGAGAGTTGTGGAGTGGAACCTACCAATATTTGCATCATAAGGTTATTAGGTCCAATGTAGATTTTCTGTTCTGCCAATCTCAGATCAGTGTTGCCTCCTCTGGCATCATAGGCTTGTCCTGTAGAGTTTCTAAGCTCCTTGTGACATTGTTTGGCTATGTTATGAGGTATACATGTTACTTTTGCTCCTGTGTCCTAGAGAAATTCAATAGTAGGTTCATTGTCATTGTTATCCACTTGAATGTTAAGATACACCTCATTCTTACTAGTCCAAGACAAGCAAGCAGGTCCAGCCTACTTGTTTTTTTTACTATTCCTAGGAGTTTCTCTTGTTGCTTGAGAATGAACTGCTTGAAATGCATGAATATATCAGGTGCACAGAAAGAATTGGTTCCTCCTTGAGACTTCCCAGATATTTGCTATTGCTTCTTTTTTGCCTTGCAGTTCATCCCCCAGGGGCCCACTATCTCTCAGTTTACATACCAGTATGTAAATCTCAAATCTTGGAAAACATGTTGTGGCCTAATTCATTTGTGCAATCCACTACTTGAATGTAGGTTGTGCCTGGTTTGTCCCAGCCAGGTTTGGTGATTTTTCAGAATTTTGGCTATCTCAAGTCTGACACCAGGGGCAAAAGCAAACGTAAGAGAACCATAATTGCTTACTCGATGTTTTGTGAAGTGACATCTG
Source organism: Arapaima gigas (assembly GCA_900497675.1). Taxonomy (NCBI): domain Eukaryota; kingdom Metazoa; phylum Chordata; class Actinopteri; order Osteoglossiformes; family Osteoglossidae; genus Arapaima; species Arapaima gigas. Next base: position 197,014 of record UFQX01000404.1, on the reverse strand, counting down.
AAATGCCAAGGTGTTAAACCTTCACCTCACAGAAATACTCCTCAAAGTCAGGATTTTCTTCAGTGGATTTTATTGTCATGCTTTTCCCTTTCCTCATTTGGTTTTGGGAGGGATATACTTCAGTAGCCAGTCTTTAATAGTCTTTCATTCATCAGCCCCCTTTTCATTATTGTCTCCTGGTGCACAAGGGATTGCTACCCTGACCTTCTCTCTTGGAAGCAATCAGTATGAGGATCTGGATTCCGTTCAGTGAATGCAGGCCATAGATGTTCTTGGGCCTGACAAGTTCTTCCCAGGTTTTTAGGTCACCTTTCCTTGATGTACCCCTTTGTTGGACTACTTATCTGCTTTCTCAGGTTATGATGAGACACACAATGACACAACTGCATACTGACACACAGGCTGTTCATCAGTCTCTTTCTTTAATTTCACCATTTTAATTCTTCCAGGAATCTGGAGTAGTGCTTGATCAGATTCATCAGCAGTGCCAGTGCCTTAGCCAGTCTTAGTGGAATTTGATCAGTAGGTCCCATCCAGTTTTACTTCTCTGAGCTGGGTATACATTAACTCTTCCTTGAGCTGTTCAAGGGTTAGATATAGATGGGGAGCAGGGTTGTGCTCCAGTGGTGGGGCTTGCTAGAATTCCTGGAACTTTTCCTTGAGCACTTTTCTGTTTGAATCCACTTTTATCTTGTAGAGCTTTCTCTTTTTCAGATCATTGTTTCACCTTCTGCATTTCTCCATCAGAGATATCAGAGATAATCTTGGCTCATTGCCACAATATTATGCCGCTAAACTATTCCTCAGTGCAGCTGAGTAATTGATTCAACATCTTCTCTTCAACTGCAGGTCCTGTCCTTATCAGTAGTTGGTGTACTTTCATAGAATAGTGCCCAATGATTCTGGGATAGGCTTTGGACTGCTGCAACCCTGACCAAGATGTTTACAGAAAATGGATGGATAGACGGATAATAATAAAAGTGTAAAGTAATAAGAAAAACTCAAACGAGGGTAAGTTTAGTTTTATTCAGTTCTTCACTATAAATAACAATGGAAGAGTTCTGTAGCTCTGGCATTGCTGGAAGAGACACCTCAGTACTGCTGCTGTCAGTAGGTTTATAGTTCTCTCACGTTTGACACTTTTACATTCCATGGGACCCAGGAGATGGAGATGTCGAAAGCCCCCCCCCCCCCCCCCCCCCCCCC
>UFQX01000404.1:29967-195769 GCA_900497675.1 Arapaima gigas | reverse complement strand
CCCCCCCCCCCCCCCCCCCCTCAGGCCGCAACAACCGTTTCCCTAGCAACAGTGCAGGTGCTGCCCTACAGCGGGTGGCAGTGGAGGGGCTGGTCCGCTGATGCAAGATTGTTCTCCTCTAGACTAAAGGCAACAACATGTCTGCCTTAGGCTCAGCATCAACACTGCCCATCAGTATTCACAGACTGAGCTGTAGCATCTAGTACAGCCATATGCATGTGAAAGATAAACATAAGCAAAGTTCATCTAGCGCAGATAACAATTTTGAAGAATAAAATGCCACAGATTAAGATTTTTCTGTGGTCAGTTTTAATAGAGCAACACAGTGGACGTGGGTTCAAATCTGTCTCACTCTGTACAAAGTTTGCATGTTCTCTCTGTGTTTGTTCTGGCTTCCTCTGGGTACTCCTGTTTCCTCCCTCAGTCCAAAGATTTGTGGCTGTAAATTACACTACTGTGTTATGTTGCACCACAGCATGCATGATTGTACAGGGTTCAGGGCAGCGCATATAGCACTGCCAGCTGCTATTGACAAAGGTGTCAGCTAAATAGAAACAAGTTATACATTATTTCTAACTCCTAAATGAATAAATGTAATTATTGTATATATCTGCTAAATCACTGAATTTTTAATTAGTTTGCAGAAGTAAATGTCAAAATAATTAAAAGTTGTTTTAATCTGTGATGGATTGAATTAGTATTCACTAGTGCTATCACATTTCATTTAATATTTTGTTACTGTTTTTATTGCCTTATCTCTACAAGTGTATTTTAGTAATGACTTCAGTTATAAAGGAAGTTGAACAGATTTTATATAGCATTTAAAACTTTGTTCTATAGCTTTTGTTATTCGTGGTGGATTTTTCACTTGAAATGTATGGCTCTGTTATGGAAACAGTTGTTTGTCTGTGAGCTTTTTGTGGTTACTTTCTCTATTCTCTATCATAGGCCAGGGCTGGAGCCCAGGAGACCTGCGTGAAGGTGGTGTGAATCTAGGGAAAAGGAAGGATGACTCAGAGGAATGTGAAACAGAGGAAGAGCAGGAGTGTATAGTATAGTGAGGCATCTGAATCCACATGTGCAGCACCACAGCAAACAGACTTCAATCATAAATCACACATTTTAATTGTCTCTAGCTGTTAAAAATATTGAAATGTAGGCCTGTAAGAATGAGTTTATTCATCATATAATTAATAACTGATAATATTATATTAATGGAAAAGCCTTATGTTTAAATAAAAAGTCAAAAATACAAAGGATACAAAAACTGCCACACAGCCTTCGACCTAATACATAAAAGAAAATTGCCAGAGAAACACAACAGAATATATAAGTAGGTTATACGAGGGGAAAAAATGGATTAAACAGAACTGCTACTTCGCCGTAATTGCAGCAGCAGACCTGTCTTTAATGTAGAGCTGAACTGCTCCGAGCCCCTTGGCCCCCACCTGCCCTGTTTATTGTGGTCCTTCCTCTCCTTGCTGCTCCAGAAGATGCGCTGATCACCCGGGGGGGACACTGTGTCAGCCAACCTGGCGACATGGCCACTGTCCATGATAATGGCTTAGATGCTTCTCCCCCAGGGGTGTTCAGCTTCAGCCCCCAGCTGGGACAACAGCTGCAGGTGTCACCGGGCCAGTGCTGTGATCAGCTGAAGCCACAAGCCTCTGTTATTTGCTTTGGCTCTCTTATGGTAAAGCCAGCAGAAGATCTCTGTTTCTGACCTTCTGTTTTCCTTTAAGTCTATGGAGGTTTAGTTCTTAGTGCTTTGTGTTATACTGTTGTTGCACCCTTTTTACACAGACTATATTCCTCAACAGTTTTTTTTCTTAAATATTTAGCAGAACTTATTCTTTTCATTAAATGTTTTTTGGATTTTTTGGGTTTCAGTGTTGTTATGTATGCAATACTAAGTTAAACCAATGAAATGTCAAACTCTAAAGTAAAAAAAAGCAAGTAAAGGATGTGTTTTAGACCATTTCTGCATGAAGGTTTAGTGTGCTGATTTCAGCAAATTTCATGCAAAGTTTGCACAAATTTCTACTGTCACTTTCCGATTGGTCTTTTTTTAGCTTTTTCACTGCTCCTGCAATGTCTCATTTTGACTTTGGTACATTTTTTATTCATTATTTATTGTTATTTATTATTTATGTGCCATTTTGCAAAGTGAAAAGGGGAGCTTTTCCAAACAACCACGCTGAGTTGGAGAGTTATCCCACCCACTTGGTTCAAGAGTTATATTTGGAAGGAAGAGACGGGGTGTCAACCAGAGAAGCAGGGAGTCCAGAAGTAATGTGCAGAGATAGATGAGGGGAAGGCAGGGAGGAGAGGGAAATGACGGTGCAAAATAAATCACATGTATCTGATGATGCATCTGCCAGTACTGGAGGCAACGGTTGATTGACAGCTGGGGATGGATTATATTTTTCTAAAATTATTTCCCTCTATCTTTTCTTCCTTCCTCAGTCTACTGACACTACTTCTCTGTCTCTGTCTCCTTTTCTGCGACTGCTTTCTGGCCAAACCTCACACACACCCCCCAGCCCTTAATGAATGCGGTTTAGACCACCTGAGTGAACACTGATGACAGATTGTGAGGCTCCAGGCCACAGCGTCCGGTGAGTAATGTGATGCTCTCACTGATGCCTTTCGACACAGACCTGTGCCCCTGGCGGCAGGCTTTTATTGGCCTTTGCTCCTCATCTCCTTCTCAACCCCTCCTGTACTTCCAAGAATGCCCTTGTCTCCTTCTTCCTCTCGGTTTGAGCTGGTTCTGAATGTAGAATCTAATGGCATTGTCCTGGTCAGGGTTGCAGTGGTCCAGGGCTGTTTGCAGTGACCCAAAAAACTTGCTGCACCCCTGTGCCATGTTTAGAAGATTTATAATCACTCAATAAGAACAAAGAAATTATCATTATTTTCCATGAGGAATTCTCTAACCACCTTAGATTTTCAAACCCATATGCATAAATAAATGAATGCTATAAATGAAAGTTATATTTAGCCATAACTGGCTAAAATCTGGTAACTGTATATGGAACATTACTTATTTCTTCTTGTAACCATTTATATCAGATGTGTCTGACATGTCAATTTAACATAAACTCAGGCCACTGCAACCTAAAATATCTGTTTCATTTCAGGTTTAATAACATGTCGTGAAAAACAAATGTTCCTTTGTTTCTCTTGGATATCATATGCCACAAACAAGCATATGTTTGCTATGTAGTTTTGGCTGTGTTGTGAAAATTCACATTCCATCCAGCGTGTGAACTGTATCGATACCATGACACCTTCAGGGGTGATTCTCTCCAGCTTGGGATGCGGATAACACATGTGTAGCGCTGGAAGAAAAAACACTGCAACAAAGTCATCTTTTTATGCTGTTTCATAAATACTGATCAGTCGCGTTTTTAATTGTACACTAACTTAAATATGCGTCGCTATCAGTCAACTTCCTTTAAGAATTCAGGAGGAATGGAAAAAGTAAGATTGATAGAAAATCACAAGTGGATATTTTGCAGGATTGCTAGAGGATCTGCTTTAAGAAACTGAGCCAACACGTGCTATCACTGGACCAGTGGTTTCCCCAAGCCTGCTCCGTATATGTGCGGCAGCTACCCTGCTGTATCCAGGCTGCTGAAAGAGTCCGCAGCTGTGGTCTGAAGCGAAGCAGTATCGCTGGTCTTCCCCGTCAGGACGCTGCCAGTTCAGCATTGAACCAATTGCGGAATTAGTACGCTTGTCATTAGAGTTTTTTTTAAGGAGAGCGTTAATCGCCTGAGCTGGTGGCTGAACCATTATTCACACCTCATTGTTGTTTTGCCAGCGGAGCCAGTAATTTACCAGCAGTTGACCTCCCGTCGCTTACTGGCAAATGAAAATATGTAGCGCGGCTCACGAGCGACCGTGGCTAACGTCCTGGCTAATGACCCTGGCTTAGAGAGTCCCAGCCGTCTTTAGTGGACACCCTCTTACTGGCATCAAGTGCAATTTACCACTTGACTGCTTCAAAATGACCAACATTTTCAATTCCTTTAATCCGCGCTGCACTTTTAAGTGTGAATGCTTAACTGTATGTTATACACTCTAAGAAATACTGGGTTAAAAATAATCCATGGTGGGACAATATGTCCTTATCGGGTTATAGGGATGACTACGGTTTATGGTTTGGTTCCTATTTACTACTTATTAAAGGAGTACAAATAATTACACTGACTTGTAAAGCCCAGATCTGAGTTGTTATGTTAAAACAAAACCTGACAAATAATTGTGAGGTTTCACAATTCATTGCAAAAAAATTGTGTCACAAAGACAAGTCAGGTGTGCTAAAGGAACCCGACACACTTCCTGCATCGCACTGACCCTTCTGGAGGTTGTTTTTAATTTTTAGAATGTACTTAGGTTTCGGATTAGTAATTTTGCTATCATTCAGTTTTTATGCGTAGACGATAAAAAACATATTTAAATGTGGTTTTGTTCCATAGTAATTAAAATATAACGTGCATTCATAGTGCATGCCTAGTATAAGTCCAATATATCTTAATGGTTTGTTTACTGAGTTAATCAATAAAAAAAATCAGCTTTCACACTTTGTAAATATGAATTTATTGTACCAGTTGTTCAATTGGAGATATGTGTCAGAGGAAGCCATGGCATCAAAAGGTGGTAAAATGATTGTAGGTGACTGTAGGTAAGTGATTTTAAAGGACAAGAAGAACACAACGCAGGCAGCTCATGAATGCTTTGTGGCTCTGTGTTATTGGTATTTTCTGTCCCCCAAACACCCAGTTAGAAAAAAGAAAACAAACTGAATGAATACATGTGGTATAATCCAAAAGCACAGAATGCCCTCTAAAACTATATTTTAGTTCTCAATACTGTACCATGTAAAATTTTTGAGAAGCACTTAAAACGTATCCACTGGAAAGGACAGAAATGGATGGTATAATGCAACCAGTCTTTTTGCTGTAGCTGCTTTTGCACAATTTACCTAAAACACTCTGCTTTGTGATCTCAAGTGGTTTGCTTCATCCTCTCTAAACCAACATCTGCAAAAGATCAAATGATGGATTGAATGTTGTCACTCAAAATTTTGTATTCAGTTGAGAATTAATTAGACATGACAGAACAATTTGATGCAGCATTGAGCACACATATGGGAAGTGTTTACATAGAACATAATTGCTATTTTACACGTGTATTTACGCTTTATGATAGGGTATGCAAGTTTAAACAAGGTGGTGCTCACCTTGATGTGTTATTTTAATTTGAATGTGTACACTTGTTTCATAATGCAATTTCGGAGTTTTTGGTTATACAGTCAGATACCGGCATTGTTTCTGTATGTTTGTATTTTTGTGCAGTCTGGAGAACCTGGGCACTGAGGTGTAATAATGGATACGAACCTCCTTTTGGTGCAAGTGTTCTGTGGAATGATCTGTGACTGAAAATATATAATTCTGGGTAGCCGGACCTGTCATTAAACAATTATCCATCCATCTATCCATCGGTACGTTCTCTGCTTTTGCCTTGTTTTTGCCTGGGGAGCTCCCTTTATCCCTCGGAACTGCTGAATTTCTTTCACTGTTGAAGAAGAATCTCAAAATGCATCTCTTTCAGATGATTTTTCTCATGACCTCCTAACAGCCACATGCATTTGAATCACATCTGTCACAATCTTCTTTGTATCTCCTGTCTGACTCAGCTCTTGACAGCCACTCGGAAATGATGGCAGCACACGTCAAACTGTTCTACAGTAGTCATGTGTCAGTATCTTAAGGTCTCATGCTGTTTTGAATGGCCTTTTGTTTTCCCCAAATTGGAGGGCATTTTTGGAGAATAGTATCTGCGCTATAAAAATGTGACTGAAATGAGCTCTGTGGTTGTAATAGACTAAGAAAATGGGTTTAAACAATAGAATCATAAACTTCAGGATTATGTCAGCATTAAATACTTGCAGTGAATATCACATATTGTTTTATGATGAAAGTCATATATTGTTTACAAATTTGCTAATACTTTTAGGAAAATGCGCTATACTTTGTGCAGTTTTCACGCTATGCAGTTCTTAATATAATGCACTCTAGAATTATACTTCCCTGGATTTAACATATATTTAACACATATTTAAAATACATATTCCTGCCAATTTGCATGGTATTTTAGACTTTGATGGATGTTGAAGGGCTTGTATAATGGGCACTTAAGACTCACATGAGTGCTAAGAATATGTCAGGAACGTGGGGTGAGCACCCTGGCTGGAGACAGTGCACCACAGGCTGGAGGCTGGAGGTTGGCCCCTGGCTCCTGGTTCTTGTGTTAGGGATGATGGTGGACTTGATGCAGGAAACCACGACATCCGCTGGCAGACATGAAGGCGCACCAAGTCTCCCACCTCATCCATCGTGTCCCGGCTACTGAATCTGGCCGCTTGTCGCTTCCTCTTGGTGCTGCTGGTGCCCCTGAAGAAAGGGGTAGAGCCGTCACACATCCCCCCAACCACTTCTGTATACAAGGGGTCCTAATCTGAGTGATCTAGGGACCTGGCACGAAGCCCGGAAACTCAGGAGGTTTCTCAGCCTTGGCCACCTACCTGCTACCCTATAAGATGAAACGGTCTCCCCGTAAGATCACACGGCTTGTAGCATTTCCACACTCCCCCGTTTGCTGCTACCTAAATGAATAAATACAAAAGTTACACAAAAAGAAGTTTTTTTCTGATATTTTGAAATACACTGTTTCAAATATAAATCTTACCTATTTGTATTTTGCAATGTTCAAATTTAGTTTAAAGGTATTGACAAAGTCAGGAAACTTTCTTTAATTCTCCACTAAAATATTTCCCAATTAAAAGGTTTCCACTTCCTGCAGCCTAATCCCTCGGCGGCCACTTCAGTTAGACTTCAGAGCAAAGTTATTGACCCAGGTGACAAGCAGAAAACAATCTTTTCTGCAGGTGAAGCTGTTTGGTTCTGTGTGAAATGATGCATACTTTAGTTAATATTACATGTATTTTGCAATAGCAAAACATTATTATATGGCATTAATGCAGTCATTCGTGGATTCAAGAATTTGCAGCAAATACATTGTTTCTTATTTTTTAATTTTGCATAACTAAATTTAACACGTTACGGTGTGAGATTCATTTGTTGTTTTTTTTTTTGTATTTAGCTGCACACAAGGTGGATTTTTTAAACCTGCGTTCACCAAAATTTAATTTTAAAAATACATTATAGCAATACTTTTTGGCTAATGAGAAGTTTAATACTTAAATATTTGATAAAAACTGCAATAGTTCATCAACAGCAGGAGGAGGAGGATTTAGTGTGTCACAATGACCACACCCATCAAGAGGCTGGAACAAGACCTGATGCAAAGCGCTTCTCCGCAGCCTGTTTGCTTTTTTGTTGTATTTGCTGGCTGTCCAGATGCCGGGCTATTACTTCTGCTTGCACAGGTTTGTGATGAGGTCTAAGTGAGCCCATATGGCAATCGGGATAAACAATGGCAGTCTTCTCCATGTCCAAAGGAATGAGTTTCCAATGGACGTGGAATGATGTAATGTTGATACAACAACAGATTTAAACTCAGCAGGGAGTACCGCCAACACTACCGGGAGACTGCACACATACACATAGACATACACAGTTTACATAGTGGTACCTTATCATCTAACTTTTTTATTTTTTCAATGAAAATATATTTACATAATTTAGTTTTCTCTTCTCTGTTGTAGAAAACATTTATTTTTTCCCTCAAATTTAATAAAAATAACATAGTGGCAACAAACATTCATGCATCCAAAAAATGCAATTAAATATGCTTCATAATGTTATGACGGTGTATAGTACTAAAATGTATGGCACTGCAGCCCTTTAACATACACTGTATTCCAACATAAACTGTCCAAAAAAAGAGCATGGTCATAATAGGTGTCCTTTCAAATTTATGAAACAGTCTGCACATCATATTTAAAGTCATGAAATTTATTTAATGTGAATGAAATAAACAAAAAATGTACAACATGAACGTAATGAGCAGCACAAATAAAATAAAATTAAAAAAAAAAAAACATATACATCTTACTTAAACTGGGGCAAGAATTGAAACAAAAAATATACTTATTTTTGTACACTAAGTTCCCCATCTAGTTGGTTTAAAAATTGTTTTAAATTGTTTTTGGACATCTATTTACAATTACTGATATACTTCTGAAAAAAATATGTTAATTGATTATTTCCTTTTCAAAAGTTGTCATGACAAATTTGTTTAAAAAAATTATTTAGAGAAACATTGCAGAGTAATGAAATAAAATTAATTTAATATAATTAAAAGTATATTGTGGATAATAATGGCACATAAGATACAAAACTTCTCTTTTCTGGGACTTAAGACTGGCAGATACCAAAGCTGCACCCTGTGCATTCCTGTGGGTTGCATTCCAACTTTATGCCACTATCTAGTCAGTCAGAGGTAATGAAAGCCCACGATTAATGAACTGACAAGCGTTATCTAACTTTGGCCCACCGTGGACGCTTGGAAGCTTGGTTTGGCTTTTTCCTAGAAGTAGACTGTGATGATGGGCTTCTTTGTCACAGCCCCAGCAAAAAGCCCATCTCTGTGTTGCCACCAGCATTCCAGGTTTTTAGGATACTTTTTTCACACTTCTTGGAGATGGGAGTTTAATGGACCCACAGTTGCCTCAAAAAAAAAAAAAAAAATTACATCTTATATCTGATAGGATAAAAGGTCAATAATTTCAGATATATTAAATCAAATCTTCTGAACTTATAGCACTGCTTCTGCTCTATTTCATATTTAAACCTGTTTTTCGGTCAGAGCAACGGTTGTGTGTATGTTGTATTTTAAGGCAACCGTATTGTGTATACAAATTATAAAAATTGTTGCAAAAACATATTTAAATTGAGGGAACTGATGCAACTGATAGGATAATTTTATGCAAAAACAGAAAAGATACACATTTTTTTTAAATTTGTATTTCTGTTCTAAATTCTAAATTTGAGAATTATTGCAGTGTTAAATATTTTCTTTTATAGTCTGTCATTTATCATTTTTTTCCTATTTAATGTTAGTGCATACACATAAATACACGTACATAGGAAATATAATAAAGGAAAATTACATACTAAATATTTCAATATGAAAATTATATTGTTCAGGGTGTAAACCAATATGTGAATGCTATTTTCCTTTATTCAGGAAAAAAGCTCAAGTGCAAGCATTTAAATCCAGAGGTTTTGCATAACTTTTAAAGATCTGATGCCAGATGCGAAGTAGTGCTTATTCAGGATGTGACACAACCAATCCAACCCCATCCCTACAAATTAAAAATGAATATTGCAGATACTAGTGCAGCAGAGCTGGGACATGAAATAATCTATTATTGATGCACCTGTACAGCAGGTCTGCAGCAGATAGAACTCATAACAGCGAATGAGGGACTGACAAATCCAGTGTCACCCTCAATGAGGTCTGAAGCTGACTGTGCCACGATGCTGTGCTCTCATATTGCTACCAGAGGTGCTGTTTCACACCGTCTTCAGCATATTTCACCACAGACGGCAGAGTTTCACCTTCATACAACGTGCTGCTTCTGCACGAATTGGGATGTTCAGACACACAGGTGTAATAGGAGCCTATGCTAGGGTTATGCAGGGATTTGCTGGAGCCTTCCGATGAACCTCACTAGGATTGCACTACCTTTTTCCAGGGCAAATTTTTAAGTGTGACACAAAATGAAATGTTATATAAATATGTAAATATGAACTACAATGTCAGTGTATATTACATTAGAGTGAGCACAATACATACAAGCTGGGTAAAAACTAACCAATGGGTATAAACTTGACTTATTTTTGTTCTTGACTGACTTTTGTACTCATAAAAAACAGAGTTGATTAGGTTCTGTTGTTTATTTAGCGATATAATAATAAAACAAATTTGTCACATCAAGGCACCAAAAATAAAAAAAAAAAAAACACTATCACCAAACATTTACCAGTTTACCCATCTTTTATACTGGATGAAACTCCTTTAGTTTTCAACAATGAATACTTTGCAAACTGCAAATTACTTGGTTCATCACTATGTTGTTTTTTTATCATGCTTAAAACAATGAATTTTACTGTATCAGATTTTGATACAAAATTAATAGGCTATTCATTTGCTGTGTAGGTCTGGATTTCAGAAATCCAAACGGTATCAAAATCAGAAAAATAATGATCCCACACAACTTTCACTCACTATAATAAGTGCTGCATATGGCACTCGAAAGTGTCTGGAGTGTAAAGCTCATTCTCGTCAGTGAAAGCATATGTTGTTTTCCTCTGTTTTTACAGTTAGTAAAGATAATTCACAACCCCATCTGGCGTTGCTCAGTAACTCAGATGGCGTACGTGTTCGCTTGTTGAAACAGAATGGCAAATATAGCAGCATGTTCCTGACATTCACACTTTGAAACAGGGAATCTGTTCTGGACAGACAATAAGGGATGTGACAATGGCTCATGCCAAGCGTGCAGTTCATTACCGAGTTCCCCATTTCAGTTTGAAGAGGGCAAGGACACACATTAGATATGCATTTAAATTTTATTGCCATTTTATTGCTGTTATTCCTGATCATTTGTCCCAGTACCATACACATACTGTAGCCCATGATAGCTGCTAAATAATTCCATTAGGACAATTATTGTAAAGTATTTTCCTTCCATTAGGGTGATTACATTTGCAAATGACTCCAAAATAAATGTTACAGGGAAAAAATTAAACATTTCTTTGATATACTGTTCAATATTGTACTGTGTACATACACTCTATATGGCACATTCTCTATAACTAGTGCATTTTTTAGTTTAAATGGAAGGTATACCTTGAAAAACAAGGATAACATTTTTGTCTATATTTTTCCATACCTCTGCTCACTCATTTTCAATAACTGCTTGTCCTGTTCAGGTTTGCAGAGGTCCAGAGGCTAGCCCAGAATCACTGGGCACTAGACAAGGAGGGACACACCTCTAGAAAGGATGCCAGTTCATTGTAGGGTAGCCTTTTTTCCTGTATATTTTTTCTTAATTTATACTTATCTAACAAAGTTCTACAGGTCAATAACAAAACGTATTCGCTTCCTTTAGGGATTCTTAACATGCAGTGCACAAACTAGCTTCTTGGGGTCTGTGACACAAAAGGATTGCTTCAAAAATAATTTTAAAAAAAATCTAATGAAATAGAAGTTGAAATAAAAATATGACCGTGCTATTACCATCTATGGTATAACTCTTTCTGAAGGTAATGAACCTTCCCTTAGCTTTAGCCCTTAGCTTCCCTTAGCTTTCTTCATGTTTTGAAGTGGCCCATGGTCTAGAACAGGTTATAAATCTCTGTTTTATATTTTTCAAATAATGAAGGACATCTGAAGTCCAGCAAAGGACAGATTATAGACTGTATGATATGATACCCAACAAACAAACAAGAACGTCAGAGGGGGCAAGGTGGACATGGCCTCACACAGCGGGCTGGTGGCTTCCCTAAGGAGCCTGAACTCCTGCAAGCTTCTCATTTCCTGTCTTTAATTTAGTTTCCCAGTACAACAATAAATCACTGCTCACGTAAAATATATTCTGTGGTTTTAATTTACATTGTTTAGCCCATTTTAAGTGTATATTTTTTCTGTTCATTTATGTTTATTTACAACTGCAGAAGTGATTATTTACTTTAAGTTCAGCTCAAGTCATTACTAAACCACATTAAACTGTGAATGTTTCTAATCATCCTTACTTTTAGCTTGATCAAAAGGAAAAAAAAATGCTGGCATCACTTGAAATAGATTGTGAGCAATTTCCTCTCTCAATCAATCTTCCTTTTTGTGGTAAAATGAAAATTATAAAGGTTAATTTATGGCACAAGGTGGTAGATATCAAATAAAATGTGCATTCATGGGTTTCAAATGGCTGATGTGTTTGTATTTATCATTTTTAAAACTACAGCATTATGCATTCTGGAAATTAAAATCACATATTGTTGAAAAGAAGGAATGTGTTTCATTTTATGTCATTGGTTAAGGGCTTTCTTGATTAGAAAAGATACTTGGATCAGATCTGAAAAAGACAGCTTCCATATGCAATGATGCAGAGCAAACGGCCACTTGCCCTGAGGAACTGCGCTGAGACGATTTCAGGCATCCAGTCTAGTTCTGTAACTGAATGGCAGCTACAGACAGATGAAAAGGGGATGCACTGACAGGCCAAGACAAGTTGGAGGTATCAACACCAAATCACAGATATTTGTTGACATATTATGGGCATCAGCCTCAGTATCTTATTGAGTTTTAAACATTATTATCCAGATTTCAAAGTGAATGTAAATACTGTTTGCATAAATGAATAATCAGGTGCTGGCAAAATATATTATAATATATAATATATAATATAATATTATATACTGTATTAATTTTTTAAGTTTCAAATTGACTGAACAAAACAATCACATGAACTAAGTAACACTTGGCTTTTAACTTTCACAGTGTGCTTGACAGTAATTGACACAAAAGCAAAAGAAATATGACTAAGAGAGAAGTCATTGGTAAGGTAACCTCAGCATGCAAGGAAACTCAGAATGAGGGCTTAGCATGCTCCTGAAAACTCCTCAGCGAACCCTGCAGAACACTGTAGAACACTGTAAGGACACCGTCAGGCTCTGAGTTGTGGACAGTGGAGAGGAGTGGAGACAAACTATAGTGCATGAGACCACATGTGCAGCACAGGGAGGCTGTGCTAATATCTGATTCTCGATGCCAGTTGTTGGAGGGAATTTTATTAAGGAATTCTATCTATCTATCTATCTATCTGAGTGTATTAAAAGGGCCCACCTAGTCCCTGTCCTGTAGTCCCATTGACCTGTGGGATGGCATAGAAAATAAATAAAGAAGTCATCATTTTTACAGTGTTAGGGAACTTTTTGCATGAAGTCTGATATAAAATGCCTTATGATTTTGATAAACAGCGAGCTCTGTCCACTGGCAGTAACAATTCAGACAAACGTTGATGAGGGACCTATACTTATACCTCATGGTTTCAATTAATGTCTTAAACATTATCTGTTGCCTCATTATTGCCACATTTTGGGTAAGAATTTGTTTTCGATGCTGGAAACAACTGGCTGCTTTGGAATCTGACAAAACGTGTGTAAAATATATGTACGACATTAGATTTATGCTTAAAAAAACGTTAACAAACATACTGACTGTAAGTATTATAAGCTGACTGCATTTGTCCCAGTGCTGTTTTCACATTGTGTATTATATGCAGCCTAATAGCAAAAGGTACACACAGGACACCAAAAGCACTCAGAGATATGTAAATATTTAGCATTCATTCAATTACAAACAAAACACATTGCTTGAACCCACTTTGTTTCCATAGTAATACATAACTGGTGAAGTTTTAATTCTAAAAACTTTATTGTGTAGCAGTTATTACACTAACAAGCTATGTAGTTCATGAGGCATGAATTCTTATGAAGTGAAATTAATGTTAACTTTTCCTGTTTTTGATTTATCTCTGAAGTACATTACTGTTGTTATGTGTTTGCTTCATTGTTAAACTTTTACTGTATAGCACTAACTTAAACGCTGCTATCAGGTGTTTCTTTTTTCTTTTTTCTGTAACTGCCTCATCTTTCTTCCACCTGAGATACGGTGCCTTTTTGTGTGGTTTGGCAATAGCAAAAGCAAGTTGTCTGTTATTACAACAACAGATTATATGGCTGAACTCCTTCCATTAGAAACCACATTTTTTACATACAGTGATGTTTACATTCTCGTGGAAAATTCCTGAAAATTGATAAAGAATTACTGATTTTTCTTTCGGAACGTCCACCCCCTGTAAAGATGTAAAAAGAAATATCACTAAAAGCCTCAGCATGTCTGCTTATTATTTAGTCATCTGGCGAGGGCTTCAGCTAGTGATTACTTTGGAACGGTACCATGTTTCCACAAACAAAGAGGGACTGAGACATGTTAATGCCTTTACATGGTCCCATGTACCTCTTAATGAACGTAGCTGTCAATACACGTCACACGGCGCTATTGATTAAGGCCATGCTGCTCGAATGCCCCTGCTTAGCGGTACACTTGTGCAAATCCATTCCTTTCCAAGCGATTCTACTTCTCCATGCAATCCTCAAAGCAAGCTCTCAGTGACTTCTTACTCTTCTGAGTTAGGTGGATTAAATAGATGTAAATTCCACTGTCTCAAGATGAAGCCCGGAAAGATTTGCATTAAATATTGAATTAAGTCCCAAAAACTATCCCAAATATGGTCCCGGTGCATCACAAAGAGGAAGTGCATTTTTGCATTTATATCTTCTGTTGCAGCAAAGAAGCATAAGGCAGACACTTACCTCACACTGAATACAAAATGGGCTATATTAAAATGGTACAATATTTACTTTGGTGATGGCATTATCTCTTTTAAACAACCTTGGGATGTGTTAGACATGGTCTGCGAGGCTCAAAGAGGACACATTCGAATCTCTGTGTATACAGAACACAGTCAAAATGTACTCAGTCAGAACCTTCCAGATGCAGTCTCATAAAATTGTACATATGAATGAGAGGATTTCTGGCTAAACAATCATTTAGCAGATGCAGCAGATGCAGCAGATGCAGCAGATGCACTCCCTTCATCTAGGCAGTAAACATCAAAGTACAGATGCAACTTCTGCAAATGACAATGCGGGAGGAACAAGGGGTGGGGGGTGGGGGGTGGGGCTGGCACTGTAATGATAAATAATTCCAGCTGTAAACAAATAACATAATTATATAGATCAATGTTATGCTGTAAGTCACACATAATATTGAACTAGAATGCTCAAAATGGGTAAAAAATGACAGAGCCATGCAAAGTTTATAATAAATGATAGGTGACCTTATAAAATCATCACTCTCACTCCAGAAATCCCTCAAAAGTATTTATTTTTACATCATTTACTTATTTAGCGTGACAGAACTGAAAACATTGTGGCAGTAGTACTAGAAGAACCAGTTCACCAAAAACTGACCGAACAACACAAAAAACTTCCACTGTAACTGGGTGTTTTTTAATTTACAATACAAACAACTGTACCACTTTTACAAGTACAGTTAATATTATGTATAAGATTTTTTTCGTCTTGCTGACACAACAATCGGTGCAGTAAGAATAGCCTAGTCAACCTGGTGAATGTAGTGATTATAAGAACACCGTGCAGGAACGTATTTACAGAGAGACCACACCGTCCATCTTCTCTCATTCACCGTAAAGCGGCTCCTTCCCGGGAAATGACATGACCTCCCGCGAACCCGAGCGGACCCTAAAGGGACGGCGCGTGTCCCGTAGGACCCTGCGGAAAAGCCCCCCCCCGCGCACACACACACACACACACGCGCACACACACACACACACACCCTTGCGTGGCAACAGCCCTCGCGCCGAAGACGCGGGAACGACGACGACAGCGGCGGAGCGCGCGCAGACTCCTCCTCGTCTCCGGTGTCAAAGTTTGACATCAGCCCGCGCGCGAGCCCCCCAGAATGGTAAGAGGCGCGGCAGCCGGAGCGCGCACATCAGCGGCATGCTCGCCCGAGTTATGCGCCTGTCGCTGCCCTCTCCAGCGCTGCCATGGATCGCGAGCTCGGCGCCTTTCTGCTTACCGTTTTGTGGCTCGTTTGCCGGGGACAACTCAGCGGCCAGCCGNGCTTTGGTTTTAACTGGAAATAAAAGTGACTGCGTTCTGCTGCTCCCCCTTTACCTCCTGAACCCACTCCAAGTGCCCTCCTCACCTGTTCCTTCCTGCGTGTCAAGCAGGGGGGGGGGGGGGGGGGGTGGGGGGAGGCGATCGCGCGGTGCGGTGCTGCCGAAGCCGGTGCGGGAGCCACGAGGAACGGCGTTTGCCCGCCGTCTCGAACATCTTCACTTGTCCGTGAAGGGTCGCGGGAGGCGCTCGTAAACCGAAGAGAAAGTGCGAAACCCCGAACAGCGCGCGTGAGAAACACGGAGTGCAGAAACGCGCCAGTTTGTTTGCCCACATCTTATTATTCACCAAACACGGACACGTTCTCCACGTTTCTTCTTACCAAATCTCTCGTGTGTTACACGTTACCACTGTGCACCGTGGTACTTTACAGGAGCCCTTCAGTGGCTGGTGAGGAAACAGGGGCAGCGCAGATGTTCACCTAGAAAACGGGATGTTATGTAACGGAGTTACCTGCGTCCTCGTGTCGCCTCACGCGCTCTCTGCGTACATAAAAGTAATAACCATTAAACCACAAGTATCTCATACTGTGCATTTAAGAAATAATTATAAAAAAGTTTCTACCGTAATATCGTTCCATACACATATAATCTGACGTGTAAAACCTAGTGGCTGCGCGAGGAAACTGAGGAAAAAAGAGGTTTGTGGAAGTTAGATAATATGAACCTGTCTGGACTGTAACGGTCGGCGGCTCTTTCGATCGTCCAGCGCAGCGGATACAAACATCGGAACATCACATGTTTGGAACACTTTGAAAGGCGACATTTGCAGACGGATTATTTTCATAGAGGATTTCGCAAATCGGGGACAAGCGACATGCGGTGTTTATTTACAGTGGACAGGCTCTTCCATGTCAATAACAATAACAACTACAACTACACACACAAACACACACACACACACAGATGCTAATATACAGAGTATATGTATAGTACTATGCATAGTCTAAAGATTGACTGTATCAAGATAGATCGATATTTTACCTTATTACAGTAAGTTTCATTTTATATGAACGATGAGTCACATTATTGTGGCGTTGTTGAAAAATATAAGTATATTTGTAATTTGTGACCGTGTGAGGTGATCTTGGAGCCCTAACTGTAATATGCTGTATATGTAGATATTTTAGGTGTGCTATAGGGGCAAATTTTCGGGGATCAAGCTGGCAGTCGCGTGTCCGTGGTCCTGTCCTGTCTCGTGCGCCACTGGCTGTCATAACGCATGATGATAAAGAACATTTAATCTGTACGTCAACAAAACACACGCACACACACGCACGCAAGACGAAGAGCAAACACAGTTGTCGGTAGGACTCGCTGTGTTTCTCCGATGGGTAAAACTGCTGCTTTTGCAGAGGAGACAAAGTCCTCGCGGAGTTTCCCTTCACACGACAGACATGACCTCTCATGGCGGGACCGTAAAGTGTTTGTTATAAACCTCACATTGAAATGTACAGCATCACTGATAGTGTGTGACGTGTGAGGCGGAGACCCCCAGGGCAGGACACTGTTGATGCTGCTGTTGCGTCTGTTTTACAGCGGCTGCTTTAGTCATGTCAGGGTATCGGACACTTTTTCCTTTCAAGCAGACGGAAATAACTGACAGTGCAAAGTTCGCTGTATGAAATGGGAAGAATAATAGATCGTTTGTAGATGGTTGGATATTATTTGGGCAAATAGGCTCATATTTCTTTGCTGTGAAATACGTTGCCTACTTACTGACAAATTTAAATTTTAATATCATCTGGTCATATTCCATATAGATATGTAGAAGAATCCAATTTAAAATTATGAAAATGAAACTTATATATTAGAGAGACGAATGACAGTAACGCTGATGTTTATTTTGTTGTAGGTGTTTATTTGATGGTTCATTTATTCTCGTCTTTGCCTTGGTCGTAGTTACATACGAGACCAGCAGGGGTCAGGATTGAGCCGTAGCTCAGCCTTGGCTCATTTATACAATTGGAAAACATGCATCTTATTGAACACACTGTCTTAGGGAAATTAAATATAAGTCCCGAAAAATCATGGTAATGGTAAATAAGTATACCGTGTCCCTACAGTTTGCTTTTTTGAAAAGGGACAAGACAGCTTTTGGTTGTTTTATTTAGAAAAATACTACCATATGCCCATTACTGAGACGACCATTTAACACGGTGTTATAATTTGTTTGAATTTCTCTACCTCTTTATCTCAGATTCAAACCCACACAAGCAGGATAGTTCTTCCACATATTTTTTTCGTCTGAAGAACAATTGAGTTTAACATCCCAAAAATCTATTTAAACATTTTTTATTACGAAGCATTGTTAAGGATTCGTATGGAATGTATTTATAACACCTTTAAAAGTGTTACAAAGAAGGAACGAAAGAATAAGCAAACATAAAAAATAAGCAAAGAGTATAAATAAGCATATTAACTTTTGATAATATTAACAAGAACATTTTGCATTTTAAAACCCTGTATAAAAAATACTTTTTTTCTTATTAAAATTCACTGGAAGGTATTTATCACCGCTTATCACCCTGGTAATTATTTACAAACATAGTAATATTCTGTTAATTGCAGAATATAATTGCCTAACTTACAGTGTCAGGGTAGTTACATGTTATCCCGGCCCTGGAAGCACTATGGACCAGTTTTGTGGATGTTGCTTATGATCCTCTTACTCTCACCATTTAATTCCAGCTAGCTTACATTTTTGCATTTTTCTGCTGTGATAAATTGTAGAAATATTACATTTGCTCTTGATATAAGCTATGTGACATTATCCTCTTTTATATGTACTGGAGTTAAATTTCAACTTCAGTGCAAAGATCACTTTTTCTTAAATAGTTCTAGCAACTGAAGTGCTGGCTCTGGATTTAACCAGCTTTATATGGGGTGATTCAAAAAGAACCGAATACTTTCTTAAATTTAACGGTAAGTTACTGCGGCAGAAATGTGTACAACTTCCAAGCAGCAAAACCTGCAAAAAAATTAAAGATAATGTTACAAATTGTTTTAGAATACATGTTCATATGATATTTAGTTACTGAGTACTAAATTTATGAAAGTGTTCCATTCTTATTGAATCACCCTGTGTTATGTTTGCATGATTTAAGTCATGATTATAAAAGGTTTATTTTTAAAGATTAACTGAAGGTCGTATGTTTTTGTTATTACAGCCCTCTACATTCAAAACTCTGCTGTTCTTGTTTAGTTAATTTAAGAATTCATAATTTCTTCCCAAATTAAAAGTTATAGTGGGGACCGCAGATATCTCATGTTTGTACCCTCATCACTAATTTTATTCATATAACTGAAAAATATGTTGTTTTGAGGCCATTTTTCTGTGAGGAATGTGACATAAGGAATCTTCTCCTGCTGGTATAACTTAGATAACTTTAAAATCGAATATATTTTTGTCCGTTATGTACTTTGAGGCTCAAGGTTGTCCCTTGTGCAGCAAATAGGGAGAATTTCAACCCGGAATGCAAGAAGAAAGTTTCCCCGCGGTGGTGAAAAATAAGGCCTCCTCAGTGGGACCGTAACTTAAACACTCAATATGCCGAATGAACAGACTTCATTTTTGCAGGCTTCAGCAGTGATTTTATGTTTTATATTTCTTATGTATCCCATTACTTTTTTGCTTGGAACTGAACTCGGTTTCATTAAGTTTTTATAAGCTATTTCCTTAATGATGATTCAGGTGCAACAATAACAGCAAAGCTAATAATATAGGGTGCTACTTCAAGTTTTTCATTGTAAATTCAGGCCTTACTAAAATGCATTATGATTTTAATGTATATATGACTCATGTGGCTCCTATAAAAAAGTCCAGATCGTAATTGTGTAAGGAAAACGTATTATTTTAACTTTTTGTTGGAAAAAAGAAAAGCAAATGCATTTGTTTATATTTATCAAGCCTATAGTATACTTGTTTTTCTGCAAAACAGCTCAGATTGCATTACTAGATATGCTTAATTTGTTACTAGTTTGGCCTTTTAATGTTATGCAAATTCCATGTATAATTGCATTTAATAGCTGGGTAACTCAGGATAATAACAAATTGCCAAGAGAAAACATTGAGACCAAGTTTAACCCTGAAGAAAAACAGATATTCATTAAAAAGACACTTTAACTTAAGTTTCCTGGAGCAGGAAAAAAAATTCGGACTAAAATTTTTTTCCTGAACTTACTTAATGTGTATATATTGAGTGCAGTTTGAAATAACGCAGGTTTCAGCATTCTCCTTGAGTTCTTATTGCTCTTAGTAAACAAAAAAATAAAAAATGAAAGAAGAAAATAAGATTTATTTTACTTTTTTGTCAGTTATCTGTAGTCAAGTGAGGAAGCTGTTGGCAGGTAGATGAATTTGCTAAGAATAGAAAAAAGTATTTAATTATAACTAATAATATTGTAATAATTATAGCGATAACAGCATTATTATTATTATTATTATTATTATTATTATTATTATTATTATTATTATTATGCTTAGCAGCTGGGATGTGAGCTCACAGTGTGTCCTGGGAGTGTCCTGTGCTGCTCTCAGTGGGGTGACTGCATGCACCCTTGTGAAAACAAGCAGACTCTTCTTCTCTTCTTCTCAGGGCAACATGGTTTTTAGCTCTTGTCCTGGAAGCCATGGTGGCCTTGGTATTTTTATCTGGCGTGTCCCACAGCGTCAGGCCTCTGCTGGGAGGAGCAATGTTATGTGAGATGTGAGCAATGGTACATTTCTGCAGTGTGTGGGGGGGGGAATAAACATGCTTACACAAGTGTTGGTTTTAAAAACAGGCCTGCATCGCTTGTCAATGCTGTGGAAAAGCTGAAGAACGCAGAGCAACGGACGCAGCAAGGTTCATTTTAATAATTCGTGTCCTGTAGTTTAATACTTTATTGCGTTTGTAGTAGGTAGGATCTGTAGTAATTGTGTTGGTGACTGCAGTAATATAATTTGTATGGGGGGGATGTCAGAGTTTCACTATATGGATTCTCTAAATTTTTTGCAGTCAGCATAACAATTAAAAAAAATTCTCGTTTCTAAGTAAGTTGAGTTTTGAATTTATTTAACATCACCAACCGTTTAATATTTACCTTTTTCAACTGCAGTGTTAAGCATTAGGTAGAAGCACTGCAGTCAACATTAGATTTACACATGATTTCTATGCCTGAAGGGGAGTCAAGGTTAGTGGGAGTTGGACATTTTATGTAATGCAATTTAATCTATGTATGAAAGAGAATGATGCTTGAATGATGGGTGAGTGATTTTACTCATATTAATTTTTAAATTGGGCATTTGAATCATGTATATCCCTTGATTGATGAGGGCAATTCTGAAATCCTCTTATAGAGTGAAATTTGTACCACAAAAACTATATAGAGAATATGCTAACTTGCTCCCAACATCCAACATCAACCCAATTTTTGTTATTTCACCAAAAAAAAAAACTGATGACGTTCTTATAGCAGTACTGTAGATGTTATTGTTTTGAAATGTGTAGAGACTCAGATATCACTGGTTCTCTAAATAGACATCATTAATCATGCCTAACATGGCACTTTGGTGATTTACTGTGTCACTTACTTTTCATAGATAATTTTCAACAAAATGGCTGCATTGATATTTGAACGTGTTTTAAGTTTTAAATAAAAGGGAGTAACGTTATGTGTTGATGAGGTGCTCAAGACGACTGCCCTTCGTGGACAGAGAAGATGTGAAAGGCGAGCCATTCCTGAGCTGATGGTGAAGGTGGCTGCGAGAGAGCTGTCAGAAGGATGTCGAGCACAAGGAAGCCCACGTGTTAAAGAGCAGACAGCCATGCCACACAGCTAATAATCTTTTCTTGCCACAGGCTCTGTAGTAGCTTCTAGTCACACCCACCCCTTGAGGAGGAAACTCACAATGAAACATCATATGATGTTATTGGTATCCATAGATTTTCTTTCTAAGTTCACAATTATGGAAAATTTTTAAAAAATGAGCAAATATAGTACAGTAACAGAAAAAGTCTGTGTGCTCATGGACAACCTGGGCAATGCTTACAGTATGTCAGACAAACTGGACAAATGAGTAAAAGCAAAGCAACGTGCAATTGTCCTACATCACTGGGAATTGGTGCGATATAGCTGCATAGAAGCTAGTCAATTGAATGCCTTATGGAAAGAGAAACTAGTTTCCAGTGTGTGTACTCAAACTTTTGATTGGTAATGTAAGTAGCGCATATACAGTATAGAAATCCATATTTTTGACATATTGAAATCTAAGCACATAATTAATGGAATTTTGAGGAACAAATCTCTTGTGATGAGATCTTCATTTTGGCCTCTCAAAGTCAGTTTTATTCAATTTAGTTATTAAATGTATGACTTGCAGTCACATCCTGTAAGATTGTTGTATATACTTGGTGTTTAGTGTGGAAGTGGCGTATCTCCCAGAAAGCTCTAAAGATAGTGCCAACAGCTGCAGTGCAGCAAAAATTAGACTTTCTATGGGAAAGATAACACTGATCCCTGGCTCTCCTCTGTCCAGAAAAGATCTACGCTGTGTTGCGAAAGATCCCCTTTCAAACAAGAATGGTTTCTTCTCTGGGATGAATGTGAATGCTCCACCAGTATGGTGGTCTGTTTTTCAGCTCAGTCGTGCCAATGTGCTGTCTCTCCCCAGACTCATGAAGATCTGGATCAGGGTCCTCTAGGACCACTTTACAGAAACCATCCTTTTGTGGAACATGCTAAAATTCAAGCTTGCTCAAGATCACTGGAAGGATAACTCCTTCACTGCTCCATGTCTTATTTGGGCAAACTTTTTTTAGACTGTTGTCTCCTTCCCATATTGATCAGCTTCTCTGGTCTCTTATTCTTTGTTCCCAGTCACTGGTCTAGTTTCTAGTTAAAGTCACCATACACTGCACACGTACAAAGCCATAGAGCAAGGGGTGAACTATCATCGAGAAGGTTAAGTACTTCATATATGACTTCGTTCACTGCGGCAGAATTCCCCTCGCTGTTATAGCTGTTTTATTTTCTCCTTTCAAATTTTTCTGTTTAACTCAATTTGAGATAGTAGCTCAATTCCTGGAGGAATTTAAATGGAAGCTAAGGCAGCTGGGAGTTAGCTGCCATTACCTGGCTTAAGGAGATATCTTTATTAGAGCTAGTGGAAATGTGTCTACTGTATGTGCTTTGCTGGCTTTTTTGGCAAGCTTTTGGACACAGCATAATTTAACACTTCAAAGCAGAGTTTCATAATAGTTTGTCATCTTTAGCTCATGTCCCTTTCATTGTGTTTGCATCGTGTGACAGTCATGTTGAACTCTATCATTTTGTAGTTCGCTGTTACATGCAGTTTTCCAAGTGTCTGATTTTTTCTTGGAGCTTGGAGCTTTACGTCAGAGGAAAAATGGGGAGAATATCATCCTTCCACCTATTATTGATAACTGCTTGTCTCATGCAGGGCTGCAGTGATGTGGAGCCTGTCCTGTGTTCTGGAAGGATAAATAGTAATAGGGTTCATGCCAGATGGGATACAAGTCCATCGCAGAGGAATCACACACAGATTCATTCACACACACACACACACACACACACACACACACACACACACACACACACACACGCGCACACACACACACAAATGGTGATTCAGAGTCACTAACACAACTGATAAGATGTTTTTGGGCTGTAGAAGGAAACCAGAGCATGTGAAGGAAACCACACAGGAGAACTTACAGACTTAACACAGACTGAGCTACTTCTGAACCTGCAACCGAGGAGCTATAAGGCACCAGTGCTGCCTTTGGGGAGAATATGTTTGTTACACGTTTCCCTTTCTTAACTTTCATTTGCTGGCCTAAGGAGCAGTGATAGATGAACTGAGATGTTTTCCTGTGGTAGGGGAAAAGGTTGAATGACAGGGAATGTTTTCCAAGATGATTTAAATGCAGAAAAATGCCCTTCGACAGTCAGCAATAGTTGTCAATCCAAGTGCATTATTATACATTCTAGGTTTGCCACTGCTGATTTTCCCTGGCTGAACTGGATGAACATGTTTGTCAGTGTTTAAGTCAAGAAATCTTTGCGTTTGATTCCATTTATTAACCAATTTATAACACTTTGCATTCTGTGTGGGGAATTTACCAATATTGTATTGTCTTCTATTGTACGGTAAAATAAACATCTTACTGTGTTGGGCCAGACAGGGAAATGAATAATCTCACAAGATACATTATTATTGAAACGAAGTCCTTGGTTCATTTAAAATCATTAACATGGAATCATGGTGGGGGAATTTTAATCGATTATGAGTGAGGTTCCAAAAATCAGGGTTTGATCACCAGCGAGGTTCACGCTTGTGTGTTTGCTAAAGATCATCAGTCATCCAACACTGCGCAGAAATCAAACCTGCTTGCAATTAAACGACTATAAATTTGGCAGACAATACAACTTGAGGGTTTTGTTCTGAAGCCAGTGGAATATTTTACTAACGAATTCCGATTTCCTTGCCACGGCGTAGAGTCATATCATATGGGACACAAAATGAAATGGAAAATGATGCCAAAGGTGAAGATGGAAGAACTTGACCATCAGCGTGTGGAGGAACACAGCTACCCTACTGCTTTGCTGCGTTGTGGCTGAACTCTCCTAGGGTGCGCAGATGTTGGAGTTTTTTCCTTGTTAGTGTTTCCTTTCTGCTTCAGCAGAAGAGAGGAGCAGAGAGGAGAGGGAACTCTGTTGTGCTTCACTGAGTCTTAGCAAGCATTCCGGCTGCATTGGGCAGATGCACAGAAAATTATGTTCCTTTCCCAATGAGTATAGGAACTGAGGAACATCTGACGGTTATAAATTTACATGCTGAATCTCGCATTTTATCCATTTCCACAGTTAACCTGCTAGATTCAAAATCGAGCCAAGGGGAGCTGGGATGGATTTCCTATCCAGCACACGGGGTGAGTGTTTCAATGCCGTATCACACTTTTGCTGGGTGTGTCCTTGTCTTTTGTCACGTAATGACTCGGTTAGTCTGAGGCCCTACACATTTCAACTTATACCCTTGTATTTGTTTTCTGAGTTCCTGCAGGATGATTGCATACTTTCTGACCTTGTAGCTGACAGAGTAAAACACCAGCCTGAATAATGGAGAGGATAACAAAGTACTGAGATTCTTGGGATCAATCGTTTCTGTGACAGAAGAAGAGCATGCACTGCAAAAATAAACAAACAAACAAATAAATAAATAAGCTGAATATACAATAAATATATAATATATTCACAGATTTTCATTAAATCTCAGCTGGCTTGACCACCATTTGCGTTTGCTTACTGGTGTCCAGAGAAACCTTGGATAACAGCTTTCGTAATGATTCTCTTTATTTTCGCAGGAATGGCTCTGGCCTTGTGGCCAGTGCTTACCCAAGGCCTAAACCTTTTATAAAATTTTATTAAGTGTTTAAATTACCTGCTGGCAGTCATTTAAAGTAATCCAATAATTTGTTCCATACAGCTGCCAGACCTGGTTTTCTTTTGCTTGTGTTTACAGTTGGTGAGCTATAAATAAAACTGCCAGTTGCTTTAGGCAAAGTTATTTTGAAAATATAAAATATTGTCCTTGAAACTTTTAATAAATGATTATCTTTTCAGGATGGAAGACACAATCTTTTGGTGCTCCCGGGAATCTGGTGCAATGAGAATTTTGATTTCATTTATGTCAGTGTTGCAAAATGCAAATAAATTTAGAACAATTAATTTTGCCTGGGTTCGTCTTTCTGTTCTCCATCACAGCACCGGGGTACAGACTGTGCATCAATGCTCTTGAGATAAATTATCTGTAATTGCTCAGGTCTCCCCCCACTTTGGGCCGATAAGTTTTTACCCCTGGAAGCTATGCCCTCCAGAATGGGGAGCTGGCACTGCTCTGTCACTGACTGATCACCCCCTCCACCCCCCCCCCTCCCCCCCTTAAGCACAAATTGCACCGGTCAAAGCAAATTAAGAGCTAAACCCGCTGGACGTCCCTTTTGCCAGCGCGCTAAGATAACGGCCGGAAACATATAAATCTGCCCCATGTGCACAGCGCTTTAAACAGGCAGCCGCTGTTTATTGCGGCCTCTCCAAACGGCACCGGAGCCCGAGCCTGGGACTCATTATCCTCGCCCCCACAGCCGGAGCACGCTCGTGTTTGGTCTGCGATTACCCGCCGTGAACCTCCGCACGCACGGGCCTCTCCCAGCATGGAGCTGTGTGCTAATTCCGATTTCCATGGAGAAGTCTGAAGGGATGTAGATTAGGAGGTGATTGGGATTTGTCGATTAGGGTTCGGGGTTCTGTGCCAGAACTATGAATTTACCGGGGCTTTCCGTTGCACTTTTCTTGCTTCTCTATAACTCATGTGTAATTAACTTTATGCAAGCTGAAAATGAAGTATGTTTTGGTCATATTACAAAATTTAAAGAAGATCCTGGTCACTGATTAGCTGTAAGCCATGTCAAGTTTGCTGTGTGTGTTAAGCTGCCACGATGACTTAGTTTGTCTCCTCCAAGAGAGCCTTTTATTCTCTTTTAGTATGAAGAAAATGTGCTTTTTGAATGTACTCACCAACTTATTTATTTTAACAAAACACTTGAGATTTTTGGAAATTAGAATTAATTGCTTTGTAAAACTTATGTACGTTCAATGACAAGAAACTGTATTTCTTGTGTCGTTTCAAGTTTGATGTGTCAACAAATCTCCTGGAAGCCACCTCACCTGACGTCTTTCCAAGCTGTCCTGCCTGGAGCATTGCTCTACAGTCCTCTAGGACAAATTAGGGCAGGGAGCAGCAAATTCCATTTTTTCCAGAAGGACAGTCATCTTGAAACAACCAACACACTTGATTCCAGAGAGGCAATAAACTTAAAATAATACTTTGCACAGCTCAATTTGGGGGTCCAAGATTGCCAGGAATGTTACATAAATAAAAGCTTAAAGGGAGGGGAAAGACTTAGCCGCGTAAAGAGAGAACCCCATTATAAACGGGGATTAGTGTGGAGCAGACAGGGACTTGAGAACATGGGATGGTTTCCCTCCTGTGGCAGCTGTATTAAAAAGTCATAGACTGATAGAGCACAGTTGTTCACTCCAACCCCGTGCAGGAGATGTGTGATCAAGAGGCAGCCGTTGACAGTGTTTTAGTCTGTAGTGAAAACATCCTTATTTTTTTCAATGAACAAGGTACATTTTCATTATTCCATGAATTCAATGCAGGCATACTAATAAATAAACCCTTGATAAGGAATGTCTTGAATTTTAGGTTCAATATTTAATATTATTAATTGTATTACCACGTAGGTGTTAACATTCCAAATCACTGCACATACTTTATTTTCTGATTCATTGAAAAAAAAATCTGCACACTTGTTCAAATAGCAAAAAAAAAAACCTTTAAACTGGCTTTTTAATTAATGCTTTATTCCTGTCAATACTGATAAAAAAATAAAATAAAGTAACACAAATAATTAGGTGAATAAAATGATTTTATAAATCACCGGGATTCTACATGGCAAACAAAGGAAAGTATTCAATTTAATGTCTTACTGTGGGTTTTTCAAAATACTGGCAAATATTGAATGAATTCTTGAACTTTGGAAGAAAATTGTATTGAAAATGTACTGCACCATTATTATGTGATGAATTTCCTCAGGAATTATAGTCCGCCGAGTTCAGATTACAAATCCACAGACATCCTGCTCCCTCTCTGACCCATTCTGTTGCTGTAAAGGATGATTTGCCACGGTAGTTTTGTGCCCCTTTCCATCTCTCATCCTTCTGAGGTCAGACCTTGCACTTTAGACCCACATTCGTAAAAAAGCTGCATTCTGATGGCTGGTGAAGACTCCCTGTTTCATAGGTGGACTGGAAACCTGAAGGCTGCCAGTTCATTGTATTCAGTGTGATGTCACTGTTTTTGCTGGCATACATTTCGTGAGTAGCTGTCTAAAGGATTGAGCGATATAAGGAATATGAAAATGATTGTTACACATAGTGTGTTGCAAATTTGTACAGATTTATGTAGCTTTTAGGAAATCAGAAGAGAAGTAGGTCTGAAAGAAATGTGCTTTGAAACCATCCTGAAAGGGATTTAGCAGCCCCGACAAAGAGAGGGTTGCAAAAAATCCCAAATTGAGAACCTACAGACATTTAGGTTGGACCAACTTGTGAATGTGACCACCATGTAGCCAGAAAAATTAGAAAGGCAGGCGAAACCACTTGAATGGATGCCTAATAAATGAATTATTTGCTTATGTGGATGCTGGCTCCACGGTTCTGTTTTTGTCTTATTCAATTCAAAGGGACACAGTTTTGTATAAATGAATACATAGTAAGTGGGTAAATTGTTTTAGTGGATAACATTTTCCAGTCCTGTAACCCAAATTCTTGTGTTCATGACATTGGTCAAGTGGACACACAATTTGCATATTACACAAACATTACATTGTAATCAGCTGTGGAATTACAACCTAAAGATGGTGTGTGGCGGTGAAGTCTGGTTCAACCTCAAAGGCAGACAGCACTTTAGAGAATGTGCACGATGGTCATTCCACAGGCACTACGCCTCCCCTTTTTGCTAGCGGCTACAGTGGATGTTCTGCATTATTGAGGACAGTGGCTGTACCTCCTGTGAACGTTTTTATGAATTTCAAAACAAGGCAATTGAATGTTGATGGAAAACTACTACACAGTGCTTTGTAACAGACTATTTCCCAAAGAAATAGCAAACAACAAGTTTGAGGAGTTTAGCACATGTACATACATAAAACACCTTCACATGACTGTATGTATATGCACCGTTCTTTGTTTCAGCTGGTATTTTCAAGCCTGTAAAAACAACAGATAAGCGAATAGTCCACATAACTGTATACTGTAGGTCTGTTCCAAAAGCTATCGACTAAAGCAAACTTTATTAAATTGAAGTTTGTTAAAGTAAATATATATATGTAAAATATCATGAAGAAAAGCATAATGGCAAAAAGTATGATTTCATATTTGTGCACATTTTTTGTTCCTCTCCGAGTTAGTATAGGCTTCTTAGTTGTTCTGCTGAGCTCCATTCCTGGACTCTTTATGGTGGCCTTATTGCCAAACCTATCCACAGTGTTTGGTCTCAGTGTACAGAATGAGCATGAAACTGAACAAATAAAATGTAGAGAATGGCCACGAAGGAGAAGCCACCATGTTGATGTAGTAAATGTCTTTCCTAACTACAGACTTCTTGTCATGGTGTGTGAAGGATTATAATGACATTACATATCTCTCTGAAACACTTGCCTCCCATGATTGTTTGCTAGTGCCAGGGGGCCCATCTAGCTGGAAGTGTTTACTACTTTTCCTGCTTTTCCCAGTGAATGTGCATGGGTTTTGTGGGGGGTGTGGTGGATTGGTGGGTGGTGAGGCGGGGAGAAGGACCTTGCAAAATGCACCCAGTGTTGACTTCAGTGTTTACATATATGCAGTTTTCCCTGGTTTGGGCAAATTATGGGTGTAAAACGATATTTCAGAACTGTAGGGAAGAAAAAAAAGGAGTTAAAAAGGTCTCTCTTGGACGTGAAGCGCAGTGTTCGGCCTGAGGCTTGGGAGATGGTGTTCTCTCGCTGGTTGAGCTGTTGGCGGTCACAGTAGTCTGAAGTCCTCCTTGAAGAGAGCTCCCTTTGTTTCTGCTGCTGTGGTGATTCCCATCAATAGTGCGCTATAAATCACACTATTCTGAGTGCTGGGAAAGAGATTGAGATCTATTTTATACCCAAGACTGTGTGCCATTCAAGGGTTTAGACATTGTGGCTACTCTGTTGGGTTTCTGTGCGTGTGATGGGTAGCATGCGCCAAGGAATGCTATCGGACCTCTAGGTGCGGTTCGGAATAGTCCGTGCAATGCGCTTTTTCCGTGCTTGTGAACTACGAAGTACAGATCATGTGGCATTGCATTTGTTTTGGCACCACCACTCTTTGTGGCCTTTCTCTGGAATCTGATAATGTGATATAGCATAGTGGTCTGGTGTCACTTGATGCAACCACAGTTCTGGTGAAACTGAGTTGGAGAGTCTTGGGAAGCTTAGTGACGACCGGGAGGAGGATGGGAAGGAAATACACAGTAAAGCAGAAAAGCATACTGCAATTATAAAGCTAAAGCAGACTTCTTAAGGGGCAAAGAAAAGCAAAAATATCAATAATTTTTTACACGCCCTAGGAGTTCAGGTGAACTAATAAAAGCAGGGCTCTTTACCACTGCCTAGCAAATTATCTGCCCGACCTGTGAAATGCACAAAATAATTTCACAAAAATCCATTATTAATTGAAATAGTAATGGGACCTTAATTAAAGTATTGATTTTAAATTAGAGCTGCCAGGTTTTGAAATGAACTGTTAAGGATAATTTTAGACCAGAGCAAAGTGATTTCTTGTAAATAAAAAAGTCAGATTTAAAGACAAAATATTTTTGGGTGTTCCTTTACTTCATGCCAAAGATGAAACACCAACAGCTCTTTTTCCTGTAGGAACCCCTTTCCCCTCTTTTTTCCATCTGGATAACAAGTAGCTCTCAGCCACTTAAAACAGACTCCTGCACTGAGCCAAAAGCTTGTTATAAACTGCAGGGAGCCCAGGTCCAGACTATGAATCTGCTATCATAATTGAAAGTGCCATCTCTCCATCCATTCTCTGGTTTCTGTTTGCACATATTTAAGTAGAAATCAGTCATGATTTTGGCTGTAGTGTAACTACGCACACACAACTAGACTCTACTCGGCAACCCATAAACTTACATAATTTTTACGTGGTTCAGCACTTCTGTTAAATACTTTATAGATGTAGTCTGGTGATATAAAGCAATAACGATTTAGTCTAAAAATACAGGTACATAATGAAACTTGCATTTATACTACAAAAATGTAATATTTCCATTTTGATGCAGAACTGTGGTACAGCAGATGTGTTGCCTCACAATTCCTCAGCTCTAAGATGTGGGTTTGCATCTGGTTCTCTATGTGTGGACTTTACACGTCCACCCCATGGTTCCTTCAGGTGCTCTAGTTTCCTTTCACAGTCCAAAGATGTGTTTCAGGTGAACTGCTAACTAAATTGCCCATAATGTGTGTGTAGATATATAAGTGAAGAAGTGTGTGTGATTGGCCCAAAATGGACCCACTTAAGGTGTATCCTTGTCTTTTGCCATATGCCTTTGGGAAAGTCTCCGGAACATCTTCGCTGGACAAATGTTTGCTAATAGTGGATGCATGGATGTTTTGGTTGTTATGTAGTATTAGGGTTGGTGCAATTTACGTAAATATTCTGTTTTTTCTTCCCAGTGGGAGGAGATCAGCGGGGTGGACGAACATTACACACCTATCCACACATTCCAGGTGTGCAACATCATGGAATACAACCAGAACAATTGGCTGAGGACCTCCTGGATTCCACGGAAATCTGCACAGAAGATCTATGTGGAGCTCAAATTTACCTTGAGAGACTGCAACAGCATCCCACTAGTTCTGGGAACCTGCAAGGAGACATTCAACCTGCACTACCTTGAGACAGACGAGGACCATGGGGCCTTGTTCCGAGAGCACCAGTTCTCCAAGATTGACACCATTGCAGCGGATGAGAGCTTCACACAGATGGACTTGGGGGACCGCATCCTCAAGCTCAACACGGAGGTGCGTGAGGTAGGGCCCATCACCAGGAAGGGTTTCTACCTGGCCTTTCAGGACCTGGGGGCCTGTGTGGCATTGGTCTCTGTACGAGTGTACTTTAAGAAGTGCCCCCTGACAGTGAGGAACCTGGCCATCTTCCCTGACACGGTGCCCATGGACTCCCAGTCCTTGGTGGAGGTACAGGGCTCCTGTGTCAACAACTCCAAGGAAGAGGACCCACCCAAAATGTACTGTAGTACAGAGGGAGAGTGGCTGGTGCCCATTGGGAAGTGCCTGTGCAACATTGGCTACGAAGAGCGTGGGTTCTCTTGCCAAGGTAAACTTTCCTTGCCCTCTGTCCCTCTTGCTTTCCTTTCTTCTCTGCTCCTTTTTTCTTCCGAAAGGGCATGATGTACCAGACCTTGGGCATCGTACTGAGAATTTAATAGAACTGGGATTATAAACTCAGTTTCACAAGGTTTTTTTCCCCAACTGCTGCTCTCGGTTATTCAATTAGCAAAATTACTTTGGTGTTTTGGAACCTTTTTTCAAATGGCAATGCACATTAGAAGGTAGTAGCTTTTTTAGTGCCACATTAAGG
Source organism: Arapaima gigas (assembly GCA_900497675.1). Taxonomy (NCBI): domain Eukaryota; kingdom Metazoa; phylum Chordata; class Actinopteri; order Osteoglossiformes; family Osteoglossidae; genus Arapaima; species Arapaima gigas. The sequence continues at coordinate 163,713 of UFQX01000404.1, read as the reverse complement.
AATTACTCTATTTGACTGAAGAGACTTAGGGAGGAAATAGTATCTGTTTTAAATACTAGGGAATTCATAGCTGCATTGACCTTTGCTAACAAAGACCTAAATGGTATATCATTAAAGAAACATTCTGCTGCATACCTCTCACATCTTTTGGTATGTATCAGACCTTCAGTGTGTGTCTATACTTGGATTTGTTGTCGCTGTAGCGGGAACTGCCATGGGCTGGGTACCTCGTGCCCTGTGTTTCTGGGATAGATTGTGGACCACCCCAACCCCGACTACTGATAATATAGGAATGAATGAATGATTGAATGAATAAAGCAGTCAGAAACTGAAGATCCGTGGTAAACATTTCATGGCTTGGTCTCTTTCGAGGGAAGTGATACTGAATGTTGCATTTGTCCTTGTTGTACATGTAAGTGTTATGTGGGTTGTGACCTGGTACTGAAGGGCTGTGCATGGTGGCCATGGGTGTGTATGAAAGGTGTTTTGAGTGTCTCCAGTAAAGAGCCGTCATGTCTGTATATGCTGCAGAAGGGGTGCTGAGTGTGTGTTAGCGCACCAAGCAAACACCAGTATGCAGCTTCTTATTTAAACAGTTTTTTTTTACATAATCTGTGAAGCAATGAACAATAATACTGTTCCCCCAGCTCCTCTCTGAGCTTAAGATCCTTACACACATCACTCTTTTGCTGCTGTGTTTTTTGTCCTCATGTTTTTTCTTTAAATCAATGAACAAATTCCATGGAGGGAAACTTCATTTTACACACCCCTTCAGAGTTTATATAAAACATTAGTTACGGCGGCTACCGCATGCCTGCAAGATTAAATAATGGAAAGAGGTTAATTTTTCACGCACGTGCTTTCATACCTAGTGGAAGACACGTGGTTTCCTTGAAATCAGTTTATGTATATAATTTATATTTTTATATGCATAATTCACCTTCATGAATGCTTGATAGGATTTAAACTAATATTGAGTCAGCATCTGCTCTCAAATTATGAACTCTATGCAGAGAATGGATTTTGTGCCTGGATATTAACTCTTGACACCAGATGATATTATAAAAATAGGTTTGGCAGAGTTCTTCATTTTTTACCTATCTACATTTCTCTTTTTGAAATTGTTATTAGTCGTCCTTTCAACTAATGGCACAACAACTTGTTGAGTTTGGGGGGGGCAATGGATGTTAGCAACAGAACTCAGCTGAGTTGTATACACCCTGTGATGCCTATGCTTTACAGTGATTTTATAAAAATAATATAAGGAACTGAAGGAGGCTGATAGAGAGACTGCTACTCAGAAGTTGAATAGAATGGCTTCTTCATCTGACAATTTTAATTTCTCTCAGTACATTATTATCCCAACAGATTTAACAGGTTGATTTAAGCAGTCTTCTGTTTCATTAATTCCACTCCCAGCTATAAAGTGACATCATTTTGGAAGAAAAAAATGTGATTTTTAGAAATGAGTCCGTTGTTGATTCCTTGTCATTGGATGTAATAGATCTAAACAGTGCTTGAAGTGGGCCAGGACCCACAGGCATACAGTAGCTGCACTTCCCATAAGCACATGGTGCTCTTTTCTGCCTCTGGCCAACAAGAAGACTTTCTGGCTGAATTGCTCTCCCAGAAAAAGACTGCTGTAGTACATGGTGATTATTTAGAACAGCCCTCATAGTTAGTGGGATTTCATTGCCCACAGTGCACTAAGTTACACTACAAGGCAAATTGCGTACAGCTTTCCCACCATTGTTTTGGAATCTTAGTCCCCTTTGCTACAGAAAAATATACGGTGAACATCAGCAGTTTCATACTGTCTTTTATTTACTGCAGTATTTTAAAATGTATTTATTAATAGTTTGATGTTACCAGTTGATACACATGCCAACAGCAAAGTCCAGGAAAAAGTTGCTTTCTCAGGTCAGATGTTGCAATCCTATCTGTACCAATGACTTAGTTTTTTCACTCCAGGCAATGAAACTAAAGTTGTACATTTCTATGCAAGGAAGTAGCAGCAGGTAGTGTAGAAGTTACAACCATTGCCTTTGCAGACTGAAAGCGCTGAGTTGAATTTGTTTCTCTGGCTGGCCCTGAGAAAAGAACTTAACCTGAATTGCTTCACAAAAAATTGCCCAGCTGAATAAATGGATAAATAGCTGTTAGCAGCTGAGTATACAAACCTAACACTGTAAGCAGCTTTTGACAAAGGTGTCAACTAAGGAATGCTGGTGAGCTAAAGCTTCCATTGCGAGAAAGAGGTATCATCTTTTTGGGCAGGAAAGCCTGAGCACATGTTTTTACAGCCGATAATTGTACCTATGCTAATTTTGAGTCATGTACATTTTGGTGTGGTCTCAGGGGGGTTTTTGCTCCCATGGGGACATTTATTAAGATGCCTCATGGGGATCCCTGGCTGATCCACACAATCGCTCTTCCCTAAATAGCTATCCTGAGCAAAGTTTAAAATCAAAAAAGTGTCCTGCATAATGTTTCTGAATATAGACTGTATAGCCAGTGTATTTAAAATATCTTTTTTCAGATTGATTTATTCCTTTATTTTTTATGATGAAGAGTCGCTGAGAATGACTGGACACGGTAAGAAACAGACATGGTAGAAAACCTGCTTTCATTCCAGTATTTTTCCAGCTCTGTGTCGTTTCACTGTCTTCGTTTTTTCCATTGGTTTTCCCTACTGAACTGCCCTGCAAAGTATGGTTTTGCCTCTATGATGACTGCATGCTGTGTGCTTTATTTTTACACCTCTACCGTCATCCATTCTCAGGCACAATGTCAAACCTTTGAAAGGTTAAGATGTCCTTTTCTGTAAGACACAGGTTGTGGTGTATGTCCCGGGTTGCTTGCGAGGTTCCATGTAAGTTGGAGTCCGTGTGATGTCAGCTGATAGAACAGCAACAACAACCTTTCATATCAGGAAAGGCAAAAGAGAAATATTGTACCTTAGATTCAGATTCATTACTTTCAGCTGTTTGTACACTGATGCGCAGTAAATCCTGGGGCCTAAATTGACATTTATGATATGCCATGTTTTCACATTCTTCCATATACTTGATGCAGCAACATATAACCTACACTTATTATCAACCCGTGCTGAGTTCATTATCAAACTTTATTTAGCTGACCACTTTGTCCGAGGCAACTTATAGCATTAGGTTTGCACACTAAGTTACAGTTACAGTGACTTACTCGTTTATACAATAAAGTCATTTTACTGGAGCTGTTTATGATAAATGCCTTACTTGAAAGCATTGCAACAGAAGTGGGACTTTAAACCCACTTCCTTTAACTACAAGGTGATGGCTCTAACCTCTGTGCCACCAGCTGATATAGTTTATTTCTAGTTGGTAATATGAGTCTTAACCTCCAACTCTTTTGTTTGACACCCAACTAAGCCGCACTTTGGACTAAATTTCATTAATTTCTGCTTCTTGTGGCCCAGTTTCCCTGTACATTGGTCACAAATAGAAACTGGGTTGTGGCTTGAGGTGTTCAGCCTGCATCTCCAGTGTTTGTGTAACAGTTTTGTGTCTGAAAGTTTGAATTTCTCTCCAAGAATGCAATGTCCTTGATCCCTGTGCCTTCGGAAAAGAAAGTCAGCGTCTTGTCAGGAGTGGGTCGTGATTTGCAGTGACAGCTCATCTGATGCTGCCAGGCCTTGAAGCAACTGCAGCGGCCTCCGAGATTGGTCTTCTTTTGACCCAGTTTCTGTGTGGTGCTGGGTGTCAGTTCAGTAAGCCTCTCTCTAGCCTTAAAACCTCTGAAAGTCATCCCTGCACTAGATGGATCTTTGCCCATGGGGAATCATTGTGTTGGCTGGCATTTATCCTCAGTGAGGAACACAAGCCTGATCTTATGGCAGTTTGGTCTGCTTGGAGAAGTTTTGGACTCGGGGTCCACCAGGCTTGGTTTCATTCAACTTCCTCTGTGAATGTCATGTCTGTTTAACTTGTGGGTATTCTGCTGTAGAGCTGTCTCCTGTCCAAAGGGTTTGAGCCAAGGTGAATGTGAGGTCGCCTCGGAGGCTCATTTTCAGACATCTCTAGCTGTAAGTGAGGTTGGACGTTCAAATATCAGCTACGTGCCTTTGTTCTTCAGGGAAAGTCATTTCCTTATGTGCTAAGTATCCTTAATGCAAGGTTTATGGTACTTAATCCAGACTCAAATCTCAAATGGCAGCCGTTACACAGCTGGTGTCACACAAAATTTGGTTGTTTCCATCCGTGCTGGGAAAGCGGACACTCGCTTTCTGTATTGCAGTGTTGTTCCACCAAAAATTCTGACCAAGGTATTTTCCACAAAGTCTGGGCCTTCACTTTTTTCGCGACACATTACCAGATATGGCTGACTTTTAATTTCATTTGCAGAACTTTCTTAAAAATTTTACCTTTCAGTTCTACATTTTTACTTACATTTATGTGCTGATATGTATATTCAAAAAAATTTTATGTACTGCGCAGATAGATATAATCTCTTGAGTATGTCTTTTGTATTGCTTTTCCTTTCTTCAGCAATACAGTCTGAATTGCAGGTATTATCTACACGCTGAGATGTAATAGATGGGTTGACAGAGCTTCTGAGAATGTAACAAAAGTTCTTACTTCTAAAATGATACAATGCAGTCACATCATTTTAGTTTTCACTATTTATTTTTTAAGCGTAATTATATGTTTCTTCACAAACATGGTCTGTTATCACAAGTGTTATTGTTGCTTTGAGTAAACACAGCGTAAAACGCCGTGTAAAGTTTATTTGGTGAATGATTTTTAGCTTTACGTGCTATGTCGGTCCCACACTTCCCTTGTGAAATGATGCTCCGCTGTACCGTGTGACTATTAGCTGTGATGGAGAGACTCTTGTGGCTGTTTTGGCTATAGAACATAGACGAGCTTGTGGTGTAAACAAAACATGCCTACTGGCAATCCTAAACTTAACCTCTGTTTCACTTACATCCGTTTTCATTTTGCGTACCTGCCCGAGGTTTTTTTTCTACATATTTCGGATGCTGCGCGACAAAGATTCGGGGGGGAATTGACTTTTAAAAAAGGAGTCATCCTGCATTCTGTACTACAGATCTAATTTAATGGGCGAAACCCCTAAAGCGATGACTCCGCTCCTGCACATAATCAGCTGTTAAAACAGGGGAAAAGTAATGAGAATGACAGTGTGTGTTCTTCAGGCCGGCTTACTGAAAACGCCAGTCTAGCCCCCCGCCCCGATAATTAATTACGATAATGAAAAGAAAACAAGATGAAGGCGAGACAAAAGATGCATTTGAGTGGCTCCTTGAGGCTGAGCAGCAGCTTGCGGCTCCATAGAATCAGCTCCCACGTGGTGCCAGGACGGGATCGCCACTCCTGCTGCTCTTGTCTCGTCTCACCTACTGTACCGACTGGCCCGGACGGGAGGAGCAGGGGTGGGGTGGCTGGGTGAGTGTAAGACGGCACAAAGAGGGCCCTCTGTATACCAACTCTCCCGCCCCGCACTTCAAAGACGGCCGCCACAGGCCGAGGAATGCGCCCTCCTCCCCAACCCCAATTCCAGATGCAGACCGCGCAGGGGTTGTTTATTCGGGACGGACACCCGGTGGTGGGTGAGGCGCAGGGGCGCAGCGGTGATCGATGAGCACGGAGCAGGCTTGACGGCAGGGCAGGACCTCTGTGAGCGCCGAACCTCCAGTTCTCGCTGTGGCAGGGTGTTGGGGGTGGGGAGAGCAGGAGTTGGTGGTTACTAGGAATACACTCGATGAGGGGCTCTTCTCAGTGTTTTTCATCCTGACTGACATGTTGTTAATTAGATAGATGTTCATTATTTTAACTGGTAGGCAGCTTTACTGTTCCCATATGCCGTACGGTGCCTGTGGTTGAGGTAAGTGGTGCAGTTAGAATTTAGTGATTGTCAATTTGCTGGCGCAATTTACATCCAGGGTTTTTTAAATGTCAGCTTGAGGTTTGTGCTGCCTACTAATCCTGCACTGGGGCCCAAACCTGTGGGTCTGTTCCTGAAATTCTTCCCGCGCTACACCCTTCTCTCATCCTTCGACAGTGTAAAAGTGCCGCCTAGCACCTCCAGCTAAGGCCGAGTGCACAGAGGCGGCCGGCACGCGCTTGACCTTGTGTCTTTGAAGTTTGTGCTGGATTCTTGTTTGTCTTCTTCACCATAATCAATGAAGTAAGCAGCAAGCCCTTAACATCTCAGCTGGGATTTGTCTGAGTGCCTCCCTGGACAGCTCTGTCGATGCAGTCAGATCATTACTGTAAACCCGAGGCAAGGAAAGGCAAGATTTATTGCCTGCTGCTGCAAAACCATCCCATCGTCATTTAACTCCTTCCATCTGGGTGGGCTTTCCTTTGGTGCAGTTCATCCAACAGTCATTCCCACATACTGGTGATAGGTGGGTAGGTAGGTAGGTAGGTAGGTAAGCTCGACTACAGCAGCATAAAAACCCAATACATTGACACAAGATACTGGAATAACACTGGAAATAATGGTGTCACCTGCTGAAATAGCTAATATATATAGTAATACTTATATATTTACCTAATGCTATAGTAATAGCATTTTAGATTTATTATTGAAGAATGGAGTACTTAATGAAACAGTGCTGTAGGAGGTCCTTAGTACAGCGCATTGCATAAATGGAGCTTGAAACTTTGCATGTACATCATTATATAAAAAAAGTTAGTCTATTTTGTGGACAACTAAGATGGGAAAAAAGTATTCAATTCAATAATTAATTTTTTTAAATTCTTTAAAAATATGCTAAATAATTATCATAAACTACTCAAAGGTTATTGTGAAATAGTGCTATGGGGGTATTACTAAACAAAGTACTGTTTTATATTAAAAAACAGTATAGGAATACAGACACTTTAAACTGTTTTTTATTTTATAGAGAACATAGAAGCACTAAGATCCTTAAAAATGAGATTTAACTAGAGGGCATTTACCTGGTGTGTGCTTTTGAAGATGGTATACAAGTGTCGGTGCAGCATGGTGGGCCATGATGCTGTGTCTCGCCGAGAACATACACACCTCCTCACCAGCAGCTGCAATAGCCTGGAGGAAATTATTGGGTGTTAGGAGCAATCATGCAACAGTGCTGTAGGGGTGTGTCATTGTCTCTTAAAAATAGGAAAGGAAAGGCGTTCCTTCATCAACCTTCTTGTACTGCTTACAGGTGAGAAAACCTATATTCATTTTTATGTTTAAATATTGCTAGATGAAAATGGCACTGGTATGATCTTGAGTGGTCTGGCCTTTGAATGAAAGGAATTGACTATCAACTGATTTTAGTGAATATTTTAATTCAGACAGGTAAATATTTGTTTCTGAAGCTCCTATAAATGGATTATATATGTCGAAAACAACCTTAGTGTTGATCATAAACAGGCTTGGTGGATGGGGTTAACAGTGCAGCTATTAACCTTTCAAAATAGCCATGGTTTTTCAGTTGTGTTGTAAGTGTTTGTATGCGTGATCAAGACAGGTAATTTCTCAGAAACGCAGCTTGTCAAACATTCATTCCATGCTGGTGTTTTGTGATAGAAATAACTTTGATTGCTGAAGCTTTGTTGGATGATAATGGAAACCTGGAGAACATCGATCTTCAGAGAAAGCGTCATGCATGGAAAAGCCTCTCTGTTGCAAATCTACAGTGTAGCGTAGAGATCCATTAACCTCTGATCTAAAGTGTCGACGCGGGTGCGTCCCGTTTCCCGACACCATGGTCTTGTCAAGCGCCTTCTGTTTCTAAGCAAATGTGGTGGTGACAAGTGAAAAATGTCACTGGCCGGTCGAATCCAAGGGAAGGGTGTCGCCTAACGTGACATTTCATTTGGCTTCACCAGCTGGGGGAGCAACCCGGGGTGCTGACCACGACTGGCCAACTCTTAAGGGAGAGTAGGTCAGGTGTAGGAGGCAATGCATCACTTCAGTGGAGACCCACATTTCTGCACCTCCATATTATTAATTCCTGCTTGTTCTCCAGAGCTGCTGATCCCCAGCCTTCCAGCAGCCACTTCTCCCTGAATGCCAAGCATAACAGTGAACAGTCCAGGTTATTAGTGCATGAAGAATGGCTGGTCTGTAAGTAACACTGCAGCCCTCACTAGGAGAGGAAAACACAACTGGTTTGACCAGAATTGCTTTTCTCTGATCCTTTTGGACAGTAGACACCTCCTTGTGGAACCTCATGGAGTCCTTGTGCTCTGATCCTGAGCTTAGATCTTATCGCATAACCAGACCTTAAGGAGACACCCAACACTGAAGCCCAGCAGGTTTGTGATTCGCCCAGCTTCCACAGAGAATGGCAGTGGAATAGCCTTTAAAGGTTGAGGGAGTCCTCTGAGAAGAGTGGTGACCTTTAAGGGATGCCGTTGTTTGGCTTTTAAAACCAGTATAGTAGTGGAGTGTCAGTGCAGGAGCATGCAGAGAAGCCGCCTTCACAAAAGTCACATGGAACCACTGAAGCACTGCATTTCCATTTCTGTTAATTCTATTATTTAATAGACGCTTTAGGCCAACGTGACTTCATGTGCAATTTTATATTATTGTGAACAGAGTATATATACAGTAAACTAAGTAGGGGCATGTCTTGTAGAGGAGATCCTGTGAAACTAACAAATGCATATAGTGCATATAATGCATACAGATCATACATACATACATTATATATAAATCTTTAGCGCAACAAGTCTAAGTTTGTTTCATGTTTCATGGAGAAATTTGAAATTTGATGGAATTTAAGGGCTATGCTAAGGGCATCTTAAACGTGTAAGAAATCAGTAGTGTATTAGTAACATGTTCAGGCAAAAACCGTAGTATCAGTTAAATTTAGAGATAAATAAAAAAGCGTTCACCTCATTTCTGCATAAGGCTAAAATTGTTATTGAAATCCCAGTAAAGTACAATAACAAACAGGTTTTTGTTGTTTTTTTTTTATGTTGTAACGACAAAGAAAACAGTGATTTGTACTTATTCATGCAATATGAATGTGAGACAAGCTATTCATTATTGTGTTCAGGGACTACTGTGGCATCCCTCAACAAACTGCAGGGTGACCATGTTGTGGACATTCTTGTTTCCTGTCAAAAAAGATTTCCTATTCTGTGTTTTTACAGCTGAAGCTGTGCTGCCTCAGTGCCAAATGTTTGTCATGGACTGGACTGATGATGTTACAGTAAAAAGACATGGAGACAGTTTCAGGAATAATTTGTCCCTTCATCTCCTGCTACAGTTTTTCTGCTTGAAGAGCATATTCCTAATGGGAGAGTACATATCTGTCTTTTTTTCCACAATACTTTATACGCTATTTTCTGTAACTTATATTCACATCAGTTTTCTTGAATTTCTGTTACTGTTTTATTTTAACGTTATATAGTAAACATATTCAATACAACACAATGCCAAACAACTCCAACAGTGGTATACTGAACAGTGGGATTTTTCATCAAACTAGTTTTTACAGTGTATTGGAACCATATGCCTCGCAACATTAATACGGTTTTTTCCCGTTTCTGTAGCCTGTGATATAGAAGTCACTTGTGCTCCCTGACATTTTAATTGGAGTGTTTGTTACAGAGTGCTTGGCATGCATAATGGGGGCACTACCATTAATACTTTGATTTACATTTAAATGGATATCAGAAGGTTACGCTAAATGCCAGTGCCATGTACCACAGATTGTTTTCAGATAACTGTCATACTAAAAGGCGCTTCAAAGATGAGGTATAGTGGGTATAGTTAGTGACTTAATTGGTTTAAGCTGATGGGAGAACATCTTTAAAGACAAAATATGACCGAAGTAACAACTTAATACACTAGCCATGGTTTCAACTATATGTTGTATGTGCCATATTTTGGTGCTTTTCAGTTAAGGACAAGTCATGTAGTTATAATGTATGTTTTTACCCTTCAGAATAAATAACAAACACAAAAGAGGGGAAAAAAAATTGCTTGGCATCAGTACCAAGGTGTGCTAAAATGCTCAATTACAGGCTGACATTGTTAATTTTCTACGGTTTTAATTTTCAAAATGAGCTCCATATGTCTTATTCAGATGACTGACGGGGTCACCGAACTTGGTGAAGGATGGGAAATCCCGAAGCTTCTATGATACGGGCAAATTGTTGTTCGGAGATTTATGGACAATGCGTAAATCCTAATTGCATGCTGAAATAGTTGACAGATCGGTGACAATTACAGAAACGCAGGATGCTCACTTGCAGAAAATTGTCTTTGTGTTTCAGGGCAAATTGGCGTCTTTATTACTCATCATTTTAATTGAGGTAATTATGAGTACTACTGTGCAGGACGCTTTGGACTAATCACAACAATAGGAAGTGCAGGATTGCTCTGCAGGGCACAATGAGATATTATATTAAAGAGATCTTGACTAAGTGAGATTGTAGTACTGCAGAAGTTATTATTTTAATTTCCCCGTCATTGCTCGTACGTCTTCATTGACGTGTGCTATGCACAGCTTTGAGCAGTGAGTTAGAATAAGGTCCAGGGATGATTTACCCTAAGATGCTGCTTGCATTTTTATTCAATAGGTGTTAAACAAAGGACCGGTTTGGCCAGCCCATGCAAAGCAGTGTGACCAACGCAAAGAAGCTGGAATAGTGGTGTAGTGAGAGGAGTCACTTCTGCAGGTTTGAAGAATGATATGAAGTGAACCAGCATAATGTTTGTTTTTTGGCATACGTCTGAGCTCACACCTGGATTAGCTGCAGGCTTGTGGTTCAGGGTCCTGTGGAGCAAGGTTCCTCTGACCCATGGATTTCTCTGGGACTCTCCATGTCGGGAGGCCAGGCCACTGTCTCCTTTCCACAGGCCTGTGGGACCTCTGTGGCTCTGTGCACAGACTGTGTCTTGTGTGTTGTTTTTGTGGTTAAGAACTCGGGAAGTGCTGGCACTGGAAAGTATGGCGAGTGCCAGTTAAAACAATGTTTGAATTTTTAGTAATAGACTGCAGTAATCCTTCATGAAACTCCCAGTACAAGATCGCACACTTTTAGCCTATTGCATATTGGAGCTACGAATTCTAAAGACAACTGGAATATTAATCATTGCATCTGCTGTCCATTTCTGTAACCTGTAAAGTCTGTTCCATGTGACGAGAAACTCTAGATTTAACCATTTTGCCATTTTCCTGCAATTATATGCCGTAATTTAACTTATAGACAGACCAGTTAAAGTAAAAAAAATCATCTGATTTTGGATCATACACGAGTCTCTGTCATAAAATCAAAGCAAATTATACTTGAACTTTTCCACTCTTTGCAAGAAGACCTAAACCCAGGATTTGTTTTCACAGTTGGGTCTAGAATTGTGGTCTTACAAACAAGAGGATCTGGATTTACACATTTTTTAGAGCTTTAAGCATTCACATCTGGAGAAGAAGTTGATGTCAATATGTACAAGTCTGATCATGTTCTCCTCATGCTCCAGTCTTAATTTTTGTTTTTTTTAGGGAGAACATGTGTCGTGCCATTACCTGGTAACAGGTAAATTACACTTTGTGTGTGTTTTGTATTTAAGGAGAACATGGGTCTGTGTAACATACCAGGCCTGGTGTACTAATTCACCCTGACAGTGTGAACAACACACCTTTGGTTTGAGAAACTAAAGATGGAACAGTTTCGTTTGTGATCAGCTTAGCCCTGCTCAGACTTACGGTTGAAAAAGCAATCGGTAGAATTTGCTAATGACAAGATTAATAAGTATGCATCTTGGCTTTTATATTTTTAATGCAAAAAATACAGTGAACAATGATGGTTTGTTCTGAAAAGGCCCCTCAATATTGTTGCTTGTACTTTCCCTACTGATTATAGATCGCTTCGGTGACACAATGAGCGACTTTTACGGTGTCCACTGAGCACAAGGAGACAGACAGGGTGTCTCTGGTCTGGTGACAGTGTGGCAGAAGGAGAGGCGGCCCCAGGCATTTCTCAGAATTGATGTAAGCTCCCGCCAGCAGTGGGGTGACGGGGGGTTGAAGCCAAGGACCCTGACCACTCGTCTACTGTCCAGTGTACAGGGCAGATCAGTTGATGTGCCCAGTTATGATGAGGAAAGTTGTGGAGTACATTGATCAGGTACTGGGAGTTAGCCCTCTGGGAGAATTGCTTTTCACAGGCCAGCATGCTTTAATCCTGCTTCAGATGTGTTAAGAGATTCATCGACACAGCAAATACTGAGCCGTAACTGATAGCGAGCAGCCACAACTGTCCAGGTTTTAAACTTGCAAGCACTGATGAAAATTATAAAAATTCATCGTGGCCTCCAACTGAAGCCACCGAGTGCATTTCTGCCCTAACAGCTCTGCAGTGTGGCAACATAGACATTTTTTGTTGCCAGCTGCAGGAAGCTGTATTGGTATGAACTGTGCCTGCAGATTGCACTTTTTCAGAAGGACACCTCTTATTTTGTCCTGACGCCTCCATTGTGGGATGGAATTATAAAACTGAAATGTAAAACATTTCATGGGGCAATGTGGTAGTTCAGCTTTAATGAGTTTCATCTGTTCCTGGGGCCTGTTTGTACAAAAATCCCAGCCTGTGGTGCCACCTAATAATGAGTGTTTGGACATTATTCTCCAGCAGTTTGGAGTTCTGCTAAGGTCTGCAAACTTTTGCCCATTATTCTGTATCAAAAGTGATGCACTCTTCTGCAGCGTGTGCACTTCGCTGAGTGCGCCGGGGCCTCCAGGACACAGAGAGGGAATTTAGTTTGGACAGGGACTGATGTACTTTTGGGGTAATGTGCGGACAGAGGTTGAGAAGAGGGATTCCCTCTGCAGGAGGCAGGGTCAACCTGAGGGAGGAGGGCTTTGACAGTGGTGGGTTGCAAGGAGGGAGGTGCGGGACAGTGAAGCCATGCGGAACGAGGACGAGAGAAGGTGAGACATCGATCCGGGTGAGCAACTCGTCACTGGCTGACCTTTCAGTTGAGTTATTGTCCCACTGACTGGAATAACAACTGTGATAATTGTCCTGGACCTTGGCACCAGATGGGGGTAGTAGACTGTGTAAAATGTCAGGCTTTACCACCCCTCACCCACCATTCACACTGTACTTAGTAGACTCAAAGTTCAGAAGGATGGAGGGAAAAGTGTCCTTACCTCTCCAGTCCTGGAGAATCTTAATCATGATGGAAGACCAGTGAGATTTTAAGAGCCTCTGTAATTTTTCATAACCCATTTATTACCCAAAGGTCTGTTTTACAGTGCGTGTATATACATGCTTATACAAACTGTATTTATAGGAAATATTCAATTCACAGAAGCAGTGTCCTTATGTTTGCTGTAATTTCAATGTTTTCGTTTGCATCTTGCCTCAGCTGTAAGATATTTGGTTTTGGCAACCATCTGAAAAAAGCACAAATGTGTGAAGACTGGAGCATGTATGAACAATGACCAGCAATCGGGAGGAAGGAACTTGCCTCCCATGGCACAGAAGCTGCAAAGTCCTCTTGGTTCACAGTGAACTTGGGCAGGTCTCCACACAGCAGCTTAGCAAGTTTGCTACTGGATCATTAACTGGAGATGCGTGGAGCTCAGTCCCAGGAGCAGAACCACACTCTTCCAGTACACAAGGTCAGAGTTCAGTTTCAGTCTCTGTAGTAAGAATCTAAACTAATTCTAGAGAGCAGTTGTAAGGATTTATAAATTCCCTGGTTTTAAGGTGTCTGCGAAGCTCATTAAAAAGGTGCTGTGTCAAGCTGTGTTCTGTCATGCTGTTAAGAGTATAATTAAATTTGCCAAGTGGATGTGGCCACTATTTGGTCCCAACGGGTGTAAACATGGCAATAGGCAGGCAGCGGTACAGGCGAGCACCTTGAGAAGGAAAGGCACAGTTGTTCCATTGATTCAACGTGACCTGTTCAGACACAATTGAGTGGAACATTTTCTCTACACTCTCTGGGTGCCGAGAGCCTCTCCATAGTCAAACACACTGACACAGGGTCCAGAGTGCCACAATACACTCTCACACACACACACCTGCAAAGAGGGACATGCACACATACATGCCTGTGTGTACTGGGACAAACACCAGCCAGCAAATGTGCACACAGAGGTATGAACACTCATACTAACATATAAATCTGCCAAAAAGGTAAACAGGTCCATGCAAACTGTGTACTCCCACATAAAAACAGACCTCGACACGAAATACACGTTTACAGAAGAAAACTCACAAAGCAGCACAGATACAGGCACAAACGAACACACAGATGTGTGCAGATCACAATGATTTATATGCAAAGAATTTCAAGAATTATGAGAAACTGGAAAACAGAATGTTTGTCTGCAGAAAAGAGATACAGAATCGTCCTCCCGGATTTTATTCTTATCATTGTTGTCCCCAAAGAGCACATATGGCAAAGCTCTCCATCGCCACCAGCAGACCTCTTCTCACACGCTGATACAATGCAAGATAGCGCTCTATTCACACACGGACCGGTCCATCTGTCCACTGTTTGCAGAGAGCACAGTTATCGTGAGTGAGCATGTGATGGAGGCAGGCATTTGCCTCAATAGCCAGGGGCGGCCTACGTGGACCCGGATTGTTTCATTACTGGTGCCTCTGCCCTGTCCCTTTGTGCTAATAACACCCCCGTTATCAGTCACACCCGTGGCTGACAGTCAGTGCACATTAAAGCGGGCCAGCGCAGTGCCAGCAGCCCCTGGCTGACCCCTGCTTTCTTTGTTCGTGCGATAGATTTATCGGCAAGGCTGGAGTCCGTGTGGTCCGCCAGATCCCTCGAAGCGGACAGAGAGGAGGCTGTAAAGCTGCCATTGGGGGGGATAGGTGACGACCAGAGCAGCTGTCTTTTGCCATCCCCACCCTCAGTACATCCCTGACCAGTGGCACAATAGTGTCCGTGTTCCCAGAACACTGATTATTATGCTAATGTGCTTACTTGCTTCACAGCTATTCCTTTCTTTTCTGATTTTTTTTTTTTTTTGCAGTGTAATTTTTTTTCCTTATTTTTGTTGGGGAGGTTTTTTTGGTGAAGTTGTGTTAAAAAGTTTGCCTGGAAGAGGGGCAAAGGCTGAGCTCCATAGGCAAGTCAGCATAAATGTGCAGCCACCCTAAAGCTTCTGCTGATCTTCAGAGGCACCGTGAAAAAGACCGGTGGGAGTAGGGGACCGTGGGGTTTCGCTTCTCCACCCAATAACACACTCAAAGTTTGACCGTGGGCCACTCCTACACCCCCTGGAGCACAGAGCTATGAAGTTAACACCAATTAAGAAACTCTGCACATTTCCTCTTTGGCCTTTGAAGGGTTGAATAAATTGCGAAAAGCTCACAGTGAAAAGCGAATAAATTTGCCAGGGGGCTCAGAGTCAGGTGGGCCCCCCACTGAACTCACAGGGGGGTTCTGTTTTCTGCAGTCCCCACATTAGAGACCATCTAAACTCCGCAAAGGAGAAACGGTTCCAGCTTAGCAACACGAATTGCACCTAGCACAATGTTACAGGCACTCTGGCGGACTCAACCGAACAGCCCATGTTAAAGAGCCAAACAGTGAGTGAACATCACTGCCATTTTTGTAATGGCTTCAGGTAGCAGTTTAGTGAATGATACTGATGCCAGCTGTTACACCCTTGTGTAGGGATCATAACAAAAAAATGGCATGGAACAGCTCTCTACTATAAAAAAGGTGCAACTACAAGTCATCTTAAAGAGTTAAATGATGAAAAACTGTTAATACATTTCTGTTTCCAAACGTGTATCTAATTTATTTTTCCAAGATTTATTATTCAGATTTTATAACAATTTGTTTAGGAGTGCAATGACATCAGAGCCATCATTAGTGCACTTTAGTTTATCATCATATTCTGAGATGTCTGCACATGCCTTAACAGTTTCCACACAAAGTATTAATTTGAAAACAAGATTTTTCCTTATTTCCTTATCGTTTCAAAAGTTTACATAGATACAGCCTGCTTGACAGCCTATTAAAATTTGTGTATTTTACTGAATTACTGTATTAACATGCAAATTTAGCAGAAGGAAGGCTTTCAATTTCACTTTACATTCCATTAGAGGTTTCTTCTGTAGATATATTCAACCTTTAAAAGTGAGCAGATTGAACGAAAATAAACAGATCAGCTACAACTCCCTGATCTGTGTCTCATTCTTCTGTCACTGATCAGGTTTTGTGTTTGTGCTGCTCCCAGAAGGTGCTGACACTGGAATGAGTTTCACTCATCTGAAAAGCCTCAATGAGGTCCTTCAGGTTTGGATCTGTGCTTTGAGAAATGGCTCTCAGGCACTGAAAGGCCTAATAAAGCTATCTGATAGGATGTACATTTGAATATGAAAAGGTCCATTGGAGAAGCAGGAATATGTCAGTACAGTAGCTGCATTGTGCGGCGCACAGAGGAAGGAAAAGCAGGTTCGATGATGTAAGCAACTTCCACATATTGCAATTCTCCTACTGAAACCTGGAATCTGATCCTCCTGGACGTCTGGCATGGGCGGATGTAAACGTGCACTTGACCTTTTAAGATGGAAGGGCAAGAGAGGTAAAGAAGCAGGAAGTCGTTTGTTTTTGTTAACCTCTTACAGTTTACTTATATCAGCCTTGCAGTCGACAAAACAGGGAGCAATGGCCACATACTCAACATACACCAGCTGGTTCACAGTTTATTTGTAAAGGACAAATGGAAAAAAAAGCCAGTATTTTTATTTAATCAGGGTTCCCTTGCCTCCTACTTCCGGCTTGCTCCCTCCCTCTTGGATCCTACTGTAATATTGCGACAATTCAGTACAGTACATAATCCCACAAGGTTTGGGGCTGTCTCTGTCCTGTCACCCCAGAGCAATGCTTATTGTGGGAAAAGTGCAGGTATTATTGGCATGTTGGTGTGAGTATCAGTCGGAATCAGCAAACTATTATGCATTAAATTTTGAATTTCTACACCGAATAAGATACCAGGACATATTGTTGATGTTCACGATAATTATTTGTTTAATAAAGTGGACACACATTTGAAATGGTAGGAAAGTAGCATGTGTCCCAACCTGCAGCATAACTTAGTGCACCCTAGGCAATGAGGGCTGCTATGAACAATCGCTTTGCAGTCTTTTGCTGAGAGGTGGAGGTCTAGGAGTAAAGAGCACCAGGAACGTAAAAGAAATGCCAGTATGAAAGAAGATGTTCCGGTACTCCAAAGACCAAAATGTATAAGTACTAGAACTGCGGTCCAGTGACTACTGCCCAACTTTAAGCACTCCCCCTTGAGCTCCTGAAAAATAGACTCCTGTGAGTTACTGTGTGTGGCTCTGGGTGTCTAATGAACAGGAAGGTTCAGGTGCGGCACCCTCAGCTATTGAGTTTCCCAACACTAAGCAGCTGGCAGTATATCAGAATGCAGGGTGAGGGTGTGAGGCCTCTGTTGGAGGTCTCATCAGTGAATTTTACAAGCTGATCTAATATGAAGTGAGATGCTTCAGAGCAGAATCCACAGACACAAACATAAACAAACTGACGCTGCTATCACATCTGAGCGTTCTAGTCTCTAATGCTCCAAACTCCTTAGTATTTTTGTTTTTTGTTGGGTGACAAGGCCTCTTCAAAATGCTGCTGAAATGCTTGAAATGCCAGTAGTTCGTTCTGCGTCTTTTTAATACATATTACACTCTCTGTGTGTTTTAAGTTATATATTAGTATTTAGAAGTTGTTTACTCTTGTTTATTTTCCTTGGAATTGATCAGATGCACTTTTGTGGTTCTGAATTGTTTCTGTTACTCCTAGTTTATCTAGAACTTCAAGAGCTATGAGCAGTGAGGACATGTTTGGTCATTTCTGTTTTATTAGACAATCCGATAGTTGTGTCCACTGCCAAACTGTGCATCTGTTTCAAATAAAGACATTCTGATGTTGAAGGAACACAAACGTTCTGCTGACACTTGAGAAACCATATCACCTAATTTACATTCACACTGCATATTCTACAGACAACCCTATTAAAAGATCTGTATCTTTCCTGCTGCCTGCTTTTCACTTTGTTTTCACTGTAACCTTTTTGGTCAAAAACAAATCTTCCATATTTAAGAGGGTCATAGGTCAAAATATGTACAATGACTTTTTCATCTGTAAGAGATCTGCAAGAGTTTTTTGTGAGTACAGTAGCTGAAGTCTTCAGATATGTTAGAGAACTGAAATACCACAACTGGAGTTTGTGTGATGTCTGCAATGTAATTTAATTAAAGCTTATCAACCAGTTAAATTTTTTCAAATTATGAAATCCATTCACTCATATTTACTGTTTTTTTTGCACGTTCTGACATTTTGATATGAAATCACTCAACATGTTTTTGTCATATTCAGGAAAGATTATGCTATTTGTAAATATCAACATTAATGGCTGATGCTATATAGTGATATTATATTTTGAAATTTTACAATATGCCACAGCAGTAAGTAGGGTGTATGTCATATGAATAAAATAACGATAAAAATAAATATATCCTAGCAAAATGAAACAATTACCACGTCGCATTCCCATCAGAAGTGTTCATCTGAAATTCAACAACAGTTTGTAGAATGTCCTTCCGAGCCACTGATCATGTACAAAAAAAGATCACAGCCCATCCTTAAAAAAATGGCATGTGGTAGGAGGCCGGGATAGTGATCCTCCCTGCTCGCTAACCTGAGAGCCAGGAGTGACACATACTCCATCCACTCCTGAGAGGAGGAGTGCTTCCTCCCAAACACCTCCTTTTGGGAAGAGGGAACAATAAATCCAGCCACACTCAGGAGTGCTTGACAGTGTTGGCAAGGGGTCACCTGGGTAGCATGAGATACACTCTGATGAGGAGGCCAACTTCTAGCTTACATCACTGGTTCAGTATCAGCAAGCATCAGCTAGTTATGACACACATGCTATGTTTAAAGAGGACATATTTAGTTTAACTGGTATGGTTTCATCACTTCACGAGTCTTGGATTTTTTTCATTTAGTACTAGATGATTTTTCTAAAAATCTGATATTGCACTTAAAGCAGTTTGGGGCAGTTAAAAGTACTATTTCATTTATGGGGTTCTGAGTTTTTTATTAATTATATATATATATATTTGAAATCTTGAAAGGATAGGGTTAGGACAAATATGAACACTTTAAATTAACAAAACTATATGTGTTTTTGTTTTATTGAATGGGAAATTTTTACTGGCAGTACCCCAGCAGCTGTGTGGTTATGTCACTCTGAGTGGTGTTGGTGGCTTTGCAAGGGAAACGCTGCATTATATTTTATTTCCTATGGCAGAAAATAAAAAGGCTGCCTGGTATTTGTCAGCCTTTCATCGTGGCTATGGTAACCCCTGCAACCCCAGATTTGAACCCAAACCCCATTGTATTGCTTAGACTCCATTGCATGCATTCATTCTGGAAACACATTTCAGCCAGAAGGCCTTGTCAGATGGTCAAGAGAATATCATACTTTGTCTAACGTGGCCATTGAAACCACTATGACATTTATGGATCTGTTGGGGTCTAATTGCTGCATTGTTGTTTCCCTTGCTATTGCTGGCCCTGCCGCCTTCCCGGGGATGCGCTCAAAATACAATTATTTTCCCTTAGTCTAAACATCAATTGGTGACATTAATGGTTGTGGGAAATGTGCTTGCTGACTTAACCACTAAGGTCTCCATCGTGCATCAAGGGTATTGGTAATGTAATAAGGCTACAAGAGCGGAAGAGCTGAATGCAGATTTTGTGGAACCCCGCTGATATCCCTGTAGATAACAGTTTCGTTGGAATAATACAGTCTGTTCCCGTGAGAAGAGATGTCAGAGCTGCTGAGTGTATTTTAAATCCAGATTGTGTATTTACATTTTAAGGTGTGTATTTGCATAATTTAATCAACTCTTTAATGTATCTTGGGGGCAAAAAATACCCAACAGTGTAACTTTTTTGTCACTGATCCTTATGTAAAAAATCAGTTTTTCTGGTCCCTTTCAGAGGAACATCTTATTATTCCTTAATTTTTGGACAGAATTCTTGGTTTTTGAGCATGCACCTCGTAACGTTCTATTTTATTTTTGTCTACTGTGGCACTCTGAGCACGCGACATGTCTGTTTTGTGGCTGCCCCAGACAGCCGCGTTTACTCAGAGCTTCTTGCTAAGTGCTGCATTCTCCTGTCTTGCAGCCTGCCGCCCTGGATTCTACAAGTCCTCTTCTGGGAACATGAAGTGCTCCAAGTGTCCCCCCAACAGCCACACCTACCAGGAGGGGTCTGTGCACTGCACCTGTGACAAGAGCTACTTCCGTTCGGATGGGGACCCTGCCTCGATGGCCTGCACTCGTAAGTGTCTTTCATGTCAGTTGCAGCTCTTGTCCATGACCACCCACATACATACCTCGCAGAAGAGGTTGGAAGAGAACTATACTGGGTCCTATATTGCACTTTATTGTAATAATGAATTTAACTGTTATGCAGAACTGCTTTGTTATGTATGAGATAACTTTTCTAAAGATGTGGAACCTGAGTAACTCTGCTTTTCTTCATACTTTGAATGATTTGAATTTTCATGAGATTATTTGAACATGGATGGTCAGGTAAAAGAAGAAAATGTAATGTTTTAATCCTTTCAAACCATGGTGAGCCCATCTTAAAACTTTTGTGATAGTTATGATGTGTTCCTGTAATTAAAAATGAAGAACTTATGATCTGCCTGAGCCAAGTCTCAAGGGTTCTGCAAAATGATGGTCTGTTTGTTTACTTGGTTTTCCGTTTTGACCTATGATTCTTTTAAGACTATGGCTTTGACCTTATCCTGCTCTCCTTGTAGGGAAATACATATGGAAGGCAGATGCTAAATCTGTCAGCCAAATCGCTGAAGAACCGTGCCCATAAATTACTCTGTAGCGAACAGCGATGATTCACTTAACACAGAACCCCTTGTAAAACTGAAGAAAAAAATATACTTTGGTTTAATCTACAAAATTTGTAGTATAGCCAACACAATGGGACAAATTTTTATTCTCATTTGTTCAAATAAAAATACACTCAGTTTACAGATGTAATTGGGAACGGATGTCTGTAACTCACTATGTTCCCAAATCCAAATTCACTTTTGCTAATAAAAGGTTAATAATACAGGCATCTCTAAATTTATTTGCAGTTCAAAACCCTGAATACTGTTGCAAGTAAAAACACTAGTATGGAACTTTTAAATGTTAAGATTTTTTATATCAGTACTGTTATTCACTTTGAGCTAAATGACTGTCAGAAAATAAAAAAAGATAATTTTCACAACCTACTGTTCAGTTCCGATTGTTCAGTTTCATCCAGAAAATATTAGCAACATTTGTCTACATCTGCAACATCTTGTTACTGTTCACTATCAGCAGACACTATCTACAACCACTGAGTTAAGCTGCTCTTATAGTCCTGTTCTATTCAGTTAAGTCCGAATGCCAACTATCAGCTGACCGTGAAAACATTTGTCCCGCTACAGACAGAAACGGTAGAAAACAGATGTTGAGAAAATACAAGTGACTAAAATTTTATTACTTTTATAAATATACTGTAGTATTGCACCTCTGTGCTTCCACTTATTAGTTATCTTTTACCTTACAGCAGTTAACTTCTTTGTAGATTATAATTTTATCATTGATTCTGCCCACTAATATATTACTCATATCAAGTATGCAACTCTTTCCACTACAAAATGAATCTTAGTTAAAAGGAAATCGCAAGGTAACACTGTCATCTTAATTTTTTTTAATCATTTAGTGCGACAGATATAAGAAAGTACATCCTTAGAGAAATCACCTAATAACAACATCCGCTGGAGGCGTGGTTAAAAACAGCTGCTCGTCTGAATATAGATTGGAAACACTGCTTGAAGCCATCAAGCTGAGGCTTTGACACTTTTCTAGATACTGTTTCACAAGATAAGCTGATAGCCTCCCTGGCTGCTATGGACAGACTGCACATGAGCAGGATGCAAATTTGACTTTTAATTGGTGGAAATGCTTGGAAAGTCGGTCGTGAGCAAACAGGGCAAATAGGGGAAGAAACTTTATTCAAAGGGTTTTTGTAGCACTTGGCATCTTTACTCAAAGTCGTCTGGAAAAGATGATGGAAAAAGAATAAACATGCTGCACCAGCTGGCACTTTTGCCATACTTACTTATGTTACAGGCTCAACTTGTACTTCATGAATAAAAACCAGGGTGATGACATGAAAAAAGTTTGCCAAACACTGCGCCTGTCGTTTTTTTCAGCGCTTGCTGTTTAGATGTGGTGCTGCCCAACAGAAGAGTCTGTTGTGCTGTTTTGTTCTGCATAATTGTGAGTTGTGAAGATGTAGCTACAGGTCTGTGAGTCATCACCTGCTTGCTACAGAAGGCCTGCTTCAGCCCCGGCCTACATCCCCCTTCCCACTCATACCACCATGTTCAGCTAAGCATTTCAACACAGTCTGTCAGGTTTTATTCGGTCACACATGTAAAGCTGGTGTCAACAGGCTAGACATAAGCCGTCAGTGTTCCTTTTATTAGTCACTCACTACGTATAGCTGCTTGTCCAGTGCTGGATGATGGTAGTCCAAGGCTACTTAGGGTACACGCTGAATGGGATGGCTGTCCATCACAGTGTTGCTCACACACGCATAGTCAGAGACTACAGGCAATTTAGAGTCACCAGTACCCTTGAATCACATATCTTGGGACTATGGGAGGAAACTGGAACAGCTGTAGGAAACCCACACAGACATGGAGAGAATGTGCAAGCTCCACACAACCTGAGCAGAGACTAAACCTACTCCCGCCTTTACAGTCCATGTGCTGCAAGGCCCCCTTTTTACCTGCTGTGTCACCATGTTGCCCACCGTTCCTTCATTAACACATTAATACTTAATAGTGCTGTCAATTTTAGAAATTCATTAAGAACAATCTCTTACTAATGGTGACTGTTTTCAGCACAGTTCAGGTACTTCTGTAAAATTGCAACAATAAATGGGTAACCATTTATGCAATATGACTGAACACAGCCCAGCCATCAACATGGATACAGAGGTACAACCAGGCTGAAAGTGTAATAAGAACTTAGGACAGTTGGACAGTGGTTGGATAGTATGTCCACTCCACCCCCCCCCACCTTCTAGCCACACGCACATACACATGCATCCCCTAAGAACAGAGAGAAGGAGAAAGAGGGCTACTAGTAATGCTTTCTACACATGCACTGTAACGTAGTGCAGGACATGACTTACAGCTCTCCAGTTTCTTTAAAATCCAGCAAACTGGGAGTTGATAATGGAATTATGAAATACTGCCATATTTTTTCCAGCTAGGTAGGGGCTTATATGGGGTGTGAGGGTAAATTGTGTGTCACCAGGAGCATTCTGGTGCTTGTCTCTCTGTGATGGTTGGAGTCCAGTCTTGACAAGTACTTGACTGGAAAGATTTCTGTAATGGGGCTTGAGGGATGTGTAAATTTAAATCAAACAAATGCACATGTTGCATTTTTTTGGAATGGTCTTTTTGGCTGCATTTCCCTGGTGTTACCAGAGAGCTGATACAATTTTGCTGGAAATATTCAGGAACTGTTTTTAATTGTCAAAAAATGTTATTTATATGTGTCAAGCTAGTTTGGGGGAATGTGATTAACTGGCATCCTGGTGCAGCGTGCAATTCTGTGTGCTGCTTGAGTCTTGTGATGTAGAGGAGAGCCTGGTGTGCACCTCATGGTTTGAGAAGATTTACCTGCTCATGTGTCATGTGCTGCTTCTTTTACATTCCACAATAATGAGAATAAACTGGAGGGGAAAAAAACAGTGACATGAGAGAGGACCTGGGCCTCTATCTAGGAAATTCATATATAAAGAATCAGGGAAGGTGTACGCACTTCATTTGGAGGGATTTGCCATGTATGTTGTTTAGCGCCATGCAACTTTTAGTTTTACTCTGTCCAGTATGAGTCCCTTGATCCTGCTTACCCTGCAGAAGCTAAAGGACAAATTCCCCGCAGGTGATGTATCGGAGAAAATGTGATATAATCTCTTTTCAGTCGCAGGGGGGAACTAAAGCCGCTTAAAGAAATGTCGACATTAAGCCCTGATCGTTCAAGTCAAGTGCTGGAGACAAGCTAAGGACTTGCATCTGTCAAACATGGATCTTTACGACCTTCAGATCAAAGCAAGGAGGAATCTGACAAGCGAAAGACTCTCCAGACTGCTGTTTTTCTGTATTGTTCTACCATCGCTATACACTTGGCACTAGCTGTTTGAGCCACACATATACCAACACACTACTAGGCTTATTACAGATAGTTTCAAGTTTTAATACCCGTTTTCAGAGAGGGTTATTCTGAACATAAATTGTACCCACGACTTGGACTGTGCTGGAATTTTTATTTTTTAATTTTATTTTAGACCTTTACTTTTCTATTAGACACATTTTTCTGCTGAAACACTGTACATTTCAGTATTTTTTACATGCTGAAATTCAGGTATGTCAGAGGGCTACAACAAGAAGACCCTGCTCTGAACCAGAAGTCTTCAACACTCTGGTTCTGTGTTTCAGTTCATTCTGTCTCGGACCAGTTTTTTCTTCTCTGCTTAGCATAACAGTGGCGACTTGTGTAAATGTGACTTTTACATGTTTTGAGGTATAGGCTACCATGGTATTTACCTTCTGACAAACATTTTTGGTTAATCTTTGCCTTGTCCACAGGGCCACCCTCAGCTCCCCGGAATGTCATCTCCATCATCAATGAGACATCGGTCATTCTGGAATGGGGCTGGCCAGCTGACACGGGGGGCAGGAAAGATCTGACCTTCAACGTGGTATGCAAACGTTGTGGGCTGGGCCGAATGTCATGTGAGCCGTGCCGGGGAGCTGTGCGCTTCCTTCCCCGCCCCACAGGCCTCAGCAACACTACAGTCACCGTGACCGATCTGCTGGCACACACCAACTACACCTTTGAGATAGAAGCACTCAACGGGGTCTCCGCCCTCGCACCTGCCCACCGTCAATTTGCCGCAGTCACCATAACGACCAACCAAGCAGGTGAGCCCCCCTTCCATGTTTTTCACTGCAGGCTTCAGCGTTGCCCTTTACTGGTTTTCCACATCACTTGGCAGCATGCAGCATCCTAGACTGCCCCTGACATTTCTACACCGCATTACTTATGCAGACTTATGCAGAAAAACCTTGAGTCTTTAAAATCAGCCAATGAATCAGATATTTTAAACATACTTTCTTTGCTTATGTTGGAAAAATGTGCAGTTTTATACGGTGCTTTATGAACACTTAAATTTTAAACACATTACATATGCAAAATCTCCAGTGCCAGAGTTGCTGCACCTATGCTGATGTGCTCTAATATGGTTTTTATAGGGACAAAGCATGAAAGGTCACACCAAAGCATCTTTAAATACCAATGTTTATAGTTAGATATGCTGGGTATGGGTGTGTACAGAAACCATAAATAGTCAACCCAACATAAAGAATGTTTTTTTTTTTTACTTTTCACTATAATAGAGCCTTAAATTTATGGTTTCACAGTGATACTACTTCAAAGAAAATCAGATTTTTAAGGTTTTGTACTTGTTTTATGTGTAAGGAAACTGCAGATTTTGTAGCTTGTGGCTGTTTTTGACCAGTTTACAGCTGTTTCATTGCTCACAGTTTTGGACCTTTTGTAACAGTTGAACACTTCCATTCAGTACTGTTCCTTGAGTTCAGCCAATGGTCATCTTTTTATTCTTGGTATGTCATTAACCTTCCCATCAGACACAGATTCACACACCTATGAAAGCACATTACACCTGTTATTACAATAGTACTTGCTTCCCATACAGTGGTGTGGGAATTAATAAGTATGCAGAACACATAAATAAAGAATGGTGGATATCAGTACCCTTGTGTTTTTTTCTGTCCTGATTTTTCTTTTCTATACTTTAACTACTGTTACAGATTTCCATGTTTATATAGATCAGTAGGTGACAACTCGCCAGGATTCGATAAAGCCTCTGACATTTGAGATCCACTGCCATCTGCTACCAATCGAGATTGGATTTCATCTCTTTTTGTTCGTCAGTGGGGTGCTGCGTACCGTCAATCCTCTACTGTCTTTTAAGTGTGATGGGGTGATGGATCTAGAAGGTGATTTAGTACAGGGTCTTCAAAGGGCTCTGTGAGGCACAGGAGTTATGAATGCCATGAAGAGTAAGCAAAGAAGCAGATCACAAAAGCAAGATTAATAGCTTTCTTTCTTCCTTCCATAGAAGACAACAGGCTTTACCTTTTAATCATGCTCATTCCCATGCTGTACTTTCCAGGATTGGTTGTACTTAGCCAAAGGTCTGTAAACTCTTGATATGA
The DNA here is from genome assembly GCA_900497675.1 of Arapaima gigas. Classification (NCBI taxonomy): domain Eukaryota; kingdom Metazoa; phylum Chordata; class Actinopteri; order Osteoglossiformes; family Osteoglossidae; genus Arapaima; species Arapaima gigas. The sequence goes on along the minus strand of UFQX01000404.1, from coordinate 137,342 downwards.
ATAAACACATGTTTTTTAGTATAAAAAATATCAGTGACAGCTAGGCTTTGAAACAGACCCAACAGTGGCAGTGATTTTCTGCTCTGAATAATTCAAACTGTGTACTGACATGCTGAAGTCCTGGAAATGGATCTCAGTTGTCACAGGGTCCAGTAGGATATTAAAACAGTATTCGCACAAAAGGCTATACTCCAGTCACTGTGTGTAACATTTTACCACACCCTCAGTCTACCATGTACTTTAGTTCCTCTTCCAGTTCCAGGTGCTTTTACAGTATACCATGTAAGCTGTTGTCCACAATATGGACTATTGCACGTTCCTTTGCTGGATTTTTGGGACTCTAAATTGCAGAGCTTTAAGCTCTTCAAAGCACGAGAGGTAGATGCATTTAACAATATTCAGATGCTTATAGATTTGAGTCTGTTCCTCAGAGGGAGAGGAATGGGAACTGACTCTCAAACACATGGGCAGATTTTACAACAAAGACAAAAATATCCACTGGCGCACTTAGTGCAAAAGGTAATTTCCTATGTCATGACTTGTTTTGGCAGGCTTCAAATCTGAAGCTCACTGTAGAAAACAATTATTATTTCATGGATTTCTTATTGATGTTTAACAGCACATTACATATATACAATTGCAGACACAAACAGACACAGAGTGGTGAACCCTAAATGTGAATTTTATTAACCACAGCCTTCCCACAGTGTATGGAACTCTGGAGAGTCTGACTGAGGATGCTCCTCTGGTACTCCCTCAGGTCTTGGCATGTAACTCAGTTACATTTATGATGTTGTAGGATGTGAGCTTCCTTGACCTGGAGCTGCAGCTCTCCTCCAGCCTGACTCCCAGGGAGACCATTTGGGGTGAACTTTAACTTCACCTCATGTCTCTTCTTGTCAGATGCCTGCCCTTCCATTGTCAGGATGATCTGAATGGGGTCAGTTAGACCCTGTGATGACTGCAAATGACCTCATAAACAATAAGAAACTATGACATGGATCTAGTATAGCAACTTGTAAAAAAGTAGTCTAGAGCCTCGAGGAATGCGGAAGTACCAGCAGTGAGAACAGTAAAACCATGTAATGCCGTTGCTGCCTGTCTGTCACTTGCAAGTTGCGGGGTAGGTGAGGATGAGATTGTTTCTGATCTGATGGGAGAAGGTTTTTGAGAATGAATATCGCCTTTCCGGTTGGTACCTTTGTCAGGAGCCCTGTCCTTGAGTTCTAATCTTATGGCAAGTGTTTGCCATAAGATGCGGCATTGGTAGAAGGTGGTTGATTTAACATTTGTTCTCAGTACCGAGAAACAATACATCTGTGCCTTAAATATATTCATTCTTTTCTTGGAGACAAGATTGATCTTCTTTGTGTTCTGCTGTAGAAGACTTGTAAATTACAGCTACTCCTTGCCAGGATAACTATAAAAATTCAACAGTACCTCCTTAACAGATTTGATCCATCTGGAGTTTTTAAAATATACAGAAGAAAAAATTCTAACGTTGTAATCAAACATATCAAAGAACAACAGAGTTCTTTCCTGTGGTCTAATAAAATTAAAATTTTGGCCAGCTAATGCCATTTTGGCTTCACTGTTGCCATGCAATTATGGGCATGTGACATAAAAAAAGAAAAAAAAGTGAAGCAGAAAACCAGAAAGTCTTCATTCCAGGACTCTAATTATGACATCAGAATGGGGCCTTATAGGGTCTCATACAAAGGCAGCATCTGAGGATCTACATCAACTTTGAAGAATATTTCAGGTGTTTTTAATTAATTGAAGGCATCACTGTTATCCAAGATGACTTTTAAGCCTGGAAATTTCAGACACAATTTTTCAGTTTTATAACTAAATTTACCTATGTGTCAGCACCCTTCCTCCCAGACACTCCTGTGATATGATCTAGTATTCTTCTGGGTGTAATCCAATTCAAGCCATGAGCTCCCCTGCTGTGCAACCTGCAATAGATTTAGGTCCTCTGTAATACAGTACAAGTTCTCTAATGCTTATGCTGTCTCTCATTGTTGCTGTCTTTTTCCCCGTGTTTATAGTTTACATTCTAATATTCAGTGTAATTACATTGTAATTTACGGCACATTTTTAACATGCAGAGCAACGCTGACGTGAAAAGTAAGAATAACTCCCTTCTTCTCCAATTGTCTGTCTCTGCAGCTCCATCTCCTGTTACAGTCATCAGAAAGGACAAGACATCCCGAAACAGCATCTCCTTGTCCTGGCTGGAGCCAGAGAGACCAAACGGCATCATTCTAGACTACGAGGTGAAATACTATGAGAAGGTGAGGCCTAAATAATAATAGTAAACTGAACCTAAACTGTTAGAAAGTGAAGATGCAGTTATTCCTGTTGTAGTGACACATTTCCATTATGCAGTATTTCACACAAATATGTTGTTTTTAGCTAATATTTACTCAAAACGATTTCTCTTTTATTTGTGTTTGCAAAGTTTTTTTAAAAATTCCTTTCATTGATAGGTTGCACAATGCATTGGCATTTTTTTTTCAGAAGACTGAGTTACGATAAACATATCTACACAGCAGGAAGAGTACGCAGGGCATGGTCTCCACAATGGACATGTTCCTGCTTTTTATGTATCTACAGATGTCAGAATACAGTGCAAGGCTAGCTTCAATGAATTAAAGGTTTATCGTGCACAGTAAACGTGTCCTCGAGGTCTCGGTGTGGAAATTAGCACAGCACAAATTATAGCCTTTGTGCACGCTGCAGGATGAACTACTGGTGGCATTTGATACCGAAAATTAACTGCGGAGGCATTTTTAAACACTACAAGAGAAATGGTCCTTCGGAGAATATGTTTTTTTTTCTGTACTGTGTTTTATGAGCTTGTTCGGAAGAGCTGTAAGATCCTGTTCCCTCAGCTGAATAGCCCCGTGAATCTCCAAAGGCTTACGCTAAGCCCAGATTCACTAACATTATTGCTCAGTCTGCTGGCAAAAATGAGTGCTGGCAAGGCCTGCTGAACTGCCGTGTCCCGCACTGAGGACCTTTATCAGCCCTCTTTGAGAGCAATCAGTCCGACTCAAATTCCCACCCTGTGGGAGATGCCATGGGTCAGCCGTAATCTCCTTAAAACCGCTCATTATTTGCAAGCAAAAGGCACACTGGCTTCAGCTTCAGGTACAACACAGAGCTCTGGGGACTGCTGTGGTGATCCCTGGCTGTGACTACAGGGCCTTTGACTACTGTAACAAAAACAGTGAACAAATGCTCATTTTTGGTGTGTATCAGATATTGTGAATTCAGTGCATTGCACGGTGTCTATTTTTTAGCATTTAGTTAATGTTAGTTACTCTGTGTCCCAAAAGATAATCTCAGTTACTGAATAGCCAGGTGATGAGCAAAATATTGGAAATATCACATGTAAAGGGAATGATGTAAATTAATGAAAATTGTCAAGTCGGGTGAAGTTATTAATGTGTTAGCTGTAACTGATGGCTGACAAGTTGCACTTTAATATGTACATTTCTTGCAACTTAACATGGTTAACAATGTTGAAAGAATAATAGTCAGCACACAAACGGCAGGTGTACCATAAAAAGCAAAATTATTTGTCGTGGCAAGTGAAATACTGTAGAAGATCATGACTGAGTAAGTATGGAAAAACTGTGTTTGTGAATTGGGTGGATTAGAGGCAAACACTTAAGAGGAAAGCTAACCTTGAAACACAATACGACTGAATCAAGACCCCCAGTGACTTTCCTAACAAAATCTTTATGGTATGCAGTTCCCAGAGTTATATTTTGAGAGAAGACAAAAAGATGCCTTCGACTTGCATTGTCTGTTAAACATCACCAAAACAAGCACAAGCTGTTAAACATGTAGGTGAATCTGCAATGACAGGATCAACCGTTTTATGAGAGTTGTTGACACAAAAGATTTTTCTGCAGGTTGAAGGCTGAAGGTTGCATTACAGCTAAGTAGAATTTTAGGTGAACAGGTGCTATTTTATTGTTAACGTCCAAATAGGCAAACATAAATGGATGCAAGGGTGGCTTTATGAACACCAAGATGAAGTGAAATGCTTTCCAGTGCCTCCTCAACCACCAAATGTTAACAGCATAACAACTTTTATGGGAGGTTCTGGTATGTATGTGCAGAAATTTTGAGATTCGTGCGCACATGTATTTACGTGATTTAAACAGTGTAACAGTGCCAGACTTCAGTGAAACTCAAGCTATTGTCCCAATGGAAACACTCCACTGTTTGCTGGGTTTTATTGATGCACATCTTAAACGAAATGGTGGGTCATGGTCATTTGTCTAGGGGTATTAATGTGGCTGCTTTAATGGCAGTCATCATGCATCTGCAGAAAATGGCCGTACATTGCAGGTTACAGACCACAGGTCAGTGTCTGTCCCCAGTGCATTACCTACTGCATTTAACTGTGCTTCAACTCGGGTCTTTGATAAAAGGCAAGGCGCTGCCCTGGAGGAAAGCAATTTTAAAGGCGACAGCTTTGCACCAGTGTGGTACAAGAAAAAGACTCCCATCTCCCTTTAAAGTCAATGAAGCTGTTCCCTTTGTGAGGAAAACAGTGTAATAACTTCAAGGCTTAGCAGAGGTTTTTCCTTAATGAGTATTACTTTTCTTAATGGAAATAAACACTAAGAGGAAAGTCTGTAATTCATTTTCGGCAGCATTCATCCTAAAAGCAAGAAAAAACCTTTGACAGATACTCTGATAGTATTTACTTATACTCAAGCTTGATGAAAGAAAGAAAGACTTCTAGAGAAGTAAAAGTAATGTGCTTTTTTACTTCCATTTTGGTCATTTTAGTAGGGAACACAATTAAGATCTGTGAAATGGTTCCTGTCAGTCTTTGCATGTAGCCCAGAGATTTATAAATTACAGTTATGCCAGTTAATAGTTATAAATGCTCTGATGTTGCACTCTATAGCCATTTAAAATGAATGGCATGTCTGCAGAAAGGCTATTAAGTTATTTTTTTCTATGTATTTGTCCTTTAAAATTTTGACAGTTCCTATGAGGTGGGTTGGCCTTTAACTATATATGGAATTTTTATAGAAAAAACATGGTATACAAGACACATGTGCATGTAAGTTTTTTCTTATGCTGTTTAATAGGAACTTTAGAAAAGATTGAAGTTAAATGAATCTTGGATTACAAACCTGATTAATTGTGTCTGTTTTTAAAGATGTGATTTATTAGGCATCGTGTAACTGTATATACCATTTCTCCCTGGGAAATAATGTGAAATATAAGATATTCATCCATATTCATAATAAGTCATCCTCCAGACATGAAACATAAACTTTGCTTGGCTTTTGGTACTTTTTCAAAAGCCTTTTCCAAATCTGATTTCCTTTTTAATTATTACAGTATAATGTACAACGATGATAGTTTCAATCAGCGAGCTTTGCAGAAACTTCAGAGAATCGATGAGGTGCAAAGGTATTTCTCTTTATTGCTGAAACTGAGATGCTGAACTGCTTCCAACGACTTTGAAATTCATAGAATTATTATCATGTATGAGAACGGCAGATGAGGGACCTTACATTTATCAAAAATACTTTGATTTGGATGTCTCCCGTATTACTACAACCCAGGCTGCCCTCCCCACCCTTTATTTCTGTTGTCCATTTTTATGCTGGTAAAATCACATCTGGAAACAATGTCTTTGAATGTAAAGATGGCCTGTAAATCCTTTGCTGTTTTGCTGCTAAAGAGGATCAGTGCACTTCTGAGATCTTTGGAAAAGCCATTAAAATGTAAAGGTGGCAGTTTGTCAAGTCAACCTGCCGGGGTGCTCAGGGCTCACATGCGAGGCACATTTCCAGAATGGCAGAAATAAGGATGCAGGTCAAACTGTTGTCTAGCTCTCAAGTCCAGATGTTGGTAACATCCTCACATACATTAAAAGTTTAACACTTTTCTCTGTCCCATTTTCATGTTTTTTGGTGGGCATCTGAAGCAGGAGCAAGAGACAAGTTACACCATCCTGAGGTCCAAGGGCACCAACGTGACGCTCAGTGGACTGAAGCCGGACACCAGCTACCTACTGCAGATACGGGCACGCACTGCTGCAGGGTACGGCACCAGCAGCAGGAAGTTTGAGTTCGAAACCAGCCCTGACTGTAAGTGCCTCATTTCCTTCCTTATGTATTTTAAATCCTTGGTTATTTTTCACAAAATTTAAAGCATATCCATATCACTCTGATTTTTCACAGCTCCACAGTCACTACTTGGAGAAAATGAGCAGGACTTTTAAATATATTTTCAAAGAACGATTTGTAAATATGACGTTTGAATGTGAAATAAATTCTTCTACATTTTCTAGAAGTTTTTGAGAGCTGTGGCATGTTGGCACCCATACATCTTCAGGCCACTCTCTCTCTCTGTCTCTCTGTCTGTCTCTCTGTCTGTCTCTCTGCAGCTTTCTCCATCTCCAGCGAGAACAGCCAGGTGGTGCTCATTGCTGTCTGTTCTGCCGTGGGCATCATCTTCCTCACGGTGGTGGTCTATGTCCTTGTCAGCAGGTCAGCACCTCTTCAGTTCAGACTTGAGCACAGGGACACTGTACTCTCCTCCCAAGGAGTCTATTTCTCTCCCTTTCCAATGCGTGACTGTCGCTTTGACTCGGCTTTGCACTCAGAGCAACATGGAGCCCTCGCTTACTCAGCTGCTAAAGGATATGCGGTTTCAGTTGTTTGTTTTTAAAACAGCCACCATGGGTGACCGGGTCCTTGCATAAAGAGTTGGTGCTTGCCATGTTTGGAGTGATAAGGGACTATAAATCCATGGGTTATTTTAAGAAACATGAAATACTGCTCTTCTGCTCAGCATATCGAAACAGCTGTAACTAAAAGCTGCTCTTGCTCTCGCAGCTGAAGCTGCTCACTGAGGCATCTGGTGTTTCTCACGAATTTATATTCATGTCAAGGGCTCTGTGATTGATAAAAACCATTGTCATCTACAGGTTTTGCGGGCACAGCAAATCGAAACATCCTGGTGAGAAGAGACTGAACTTCGGCAATGGTCACTGTAAGAATGTCTTCCTTCTGTGTTTTTGTCTTTCCTATGTCTGCCTGTAATGTTCCTTGTTGCAGTAACTAGTTTACTTTTTCAGCATGAACAAATGTGCACAATGGTTCATTTGGGATTTTATTTGACGTTGCCATGTTCTTTTCTTGACATAGAATGATATGTAAAAGCAGCTGCTCTTGACAAAATACAGTGTGGCACAGAGTGATATTCCGTTGCTTTTCTTCTTAGGGCTGTATGTCTGACATTTATTGTGCTTTAAGTTTTGGTATTGATATTTATTAAATTACCTTTTAGTGAGACTTCCAGGTGTCAGGACATATGTGGACCCACATACGTATGAAGATCCAAGCCAAGCTGTTCATGAATTTGCCAGAGAATTGGAAGCATCCGGTATAGCTATTGACAAAGTGGTTGGTGCAGGTAGGACAGTTTATACTTTACATTTTCAAAGCCAAACCCATTAAACCTCCAAAAATACATTTTTAAATGTGTTCATTTACCTAACACCTTTCTCCAAAGCCACTTGAAATGTCACATTTGTACACTAGGCAACTTACAATGATTCACCCATTTATGCAGCTGGGTAACTTTTAATAGGGCAGTCCAGGGTACATAACTTCCTCAAGGGCAGAAGGAGTGGGTTTTTTCAAATCAAAGCCCTTAACTGCAAAGTGATGGCTATAACCACTGCACCTCCTACTGCCACACACAGGGTGTTCCTCATCCTACAGGGGAGCAGCACACTTCCCAGGTGGTTCCCCCACTTGACTGGCAGTGATAAATATGCTGAACAGGACTAACCATAGCATTCTTTACACTGTGTCACACTGGAGATGTTACCCCGTTTAGTACATCCTCTCATAATTTCCTGGCATATTAAAAAAAAGTATAAAGTACACAATGATACATGTCTCTTTTAGGCTCTGTGCAAAAAATACAATTTTATGCTCCGTTTTGCAGCCATTATAATCCTTTCACATAAGTATTCTGTACTATAACCTGTAACTATTAGTTTTCTGTTTGCAGTTTTATATCAGCTGCTGTTCTTAAGTATTTTATTCTTGGTAAATATCATCCATCAAGAATTCTCACAAAGCATACATCTCCAAGTTTAAAAGAACATTTGTAAAGTGGAAGGTACACAAACTTCTCTTATAAATGTCTAAACTTCAAGAAAATGCTCGTAAGTTCTTCCATTGTAGGCCATAGACAAAACTGCAGCAGACCAGCCAGTGGATATATGGTCAGACACGCACTACAAAGGATTATAACACAAGAGTCAAATGTAAGATGAGTTTCAGTTGTTCAATAAGTTTTACTAAAAAGGCTGCAGTCTCAACACAGCCAATTTTTGAGTTTTTCAGGGTATAATTGTGAGCATTTTCTTTGTTTCTTAAATCCAAGAAAGTAAATCATTACACAAAAATCCTACAGCCCGCATACGATTGTGGCCTTTACATAACTGATCTGACATCATTTCCAGTCTCTTTTCCCCTGCCCAAGTCTGTCACCATCTATTTGACCAAAATGCAAACTTTAATAGCTGCCTTTGAAGTGGCCCCACTCATAGACTATGACACCAAGAATACTACTGAGAACATATTGTTCTCCACTGTCAGCTTTTGCATAGTCCGGGTGAAGGACACCAGTTGCCAAAATAAATTATAATTTTCCCTTCTACTTGAAAAATAAAGGGACAAGCGAGTGAGGGGGTCAATCTCATGCACAATTAATGTTTCATAACCAATTTTAATGCGCCTGCCTGGCAAGGAGACCCCACTGTAACAGAGATATGTCAGCTTTTTCTAATAAATGCAATGCTAACAAATGATGGCAGCAATGGACCAATATGCTTATGAAATTTCACCCTAGTAGTAGGACTTGCCTTACTAGGTAAACTTACTAAGGTCTGGGCAGATATAATTAAAATTTAAAACGTGTGTTAAAAATTAGATGAAATGCTTGTGAATGCAAGACTGCACAGTCTGTTGCTGTTGAAAATCTTTCACTTAAAGGCAGTCCTGACCAGTATGAGCGTGTTTATATGGATTGCCATCCTCAGCTGAAACACATGGCTGAGATTGTGGCTCTACTGCTTTATCAGAAAAAAAGTCAAATACGGATGGGCTTTGAATGATGTGTACATTTGAATGATGCGTATCTTATAAGAGCTGAAATCTATGGGTCCTGAGAGTCTTTTTGCACTGATTTGTTCTACCTGTGTAGGCGAGTTTGGAGAAGTGTGCAGCGGTCGCCTAAAGCTGCCCTCAAAGAAGGAGATCTGTGTGGCAATCAAGACCCTCAAGGCAGGTTATACTGAGGAGCAGAGGCGGGACTTCCTCAGCGAGGCGAGCATCATGGGGCAGTTTGACCATCCCAACATTATCAGACTGGAAGGAGTGGTCACTCGAAGTAAGTTCTGTTTCCACCAATGCCACATGTTCACAAGAGCACCAATGGCTGCTGTTCAGGATTATTTTATTTTTTAAGCCGTTGTGTATGCACACTTGCTTAAATATTTCTGACACTTTAGTATAAAGGCATTTGACATTATGTATATTCAATGGTGTTTGTGAATCAATGTGTGGGAGAAAATACTTGGAACAGTGACTCATTGTATTCTGTTCATGCGCAAACTGCCAAATGTGCTTCGATTCTGCCAAGTCTTCTTCAGGCGTATGCAGTTATTTCCCTCTTCTTTGCACAGTGTCAAAACTGTGAGAAAATCACATTTATTAAGGTGTTATGTTAAAAAAAAATGCTCAGCATAAGTTTTTAAACTAATACCCAGTGAGTTAAGGCAGTGTTAGTGGTAGTTACCCCGTACGTTTTTTTTTTTTATTCTAAGAAACTGTTGGTTTCTTGAAATATTGTTCTGCTGGTAATAGCAGACAGATTTTCAAGGGGAATGAACTTGTATGTTCATCATAAATTTCATAGGATCAGTGAAAGAAATCCAGAGTCAGTGGTACTTTTCCTTCTGTAAAACAAGAGATCCAAATTTGACAGGGAAAACTTTGCTTGTCTGAATTTGTGTGCATATGTGTATGGTATGGTCTTGTAAGATAGCATAAAAGTTTTAAAATGGTGCTTTTAAGCTATACCTGTTATACTTTAAATTGTCCTCTATGCTTTTCTTATACAATTTATGCACTTTTATCCTCCATTACTATGTCGATTAAGACATTGAAACTTTTAAACATGCCAATATACATTAGAATGTTGAAGGAAATGTTAAATTTTTTCTTTAGAATAAATAAAAGACATGAAACGTGGCTTATTTGTGAAGTGCTCTAAAGACTGTGAAAAAGACGCAGTGTTCGATAAAAACTCAAATGTATACCGTGTTTTACAGTATTTAGGAATACTACTGGACCCTTTGTTATAGTAGCATTTCTCATTTTCCATTTAAGAATAAAGTGTATAAAGGATTCTTTATTGTGTCCAACAGCCTTTTCCAACATTTGTTTTACTTTATTAAAGTTTTTTTGTGGATTTCATGTCTACCGACAGTTATGCACAAAGCTGGGTCATTATAAATTAAAATCTAAAGTAATGTGCAGTTTTGTAATGGAGTTAAGAATTATCTTCATGAAATGCCTGATTCTTTCTGCCTGGTTGGTATTAAGTACCAGACATAATCATTTGTTTACCAACTCTTGGGAGGTGCTTAAATTTAGTGTGTTTTGATAGTGTTTTTAGCTTCTCAGTCTAAAGTTGACTAGAAAGGGGTAGAAACTGTGCATTTTATGTTTTTAATATGGGACTATGTTTGTCCAATAAATCTTTTGTTTCTACGATTATTAATATTCAAACTGTAAATAATGTCAAATGCAATTATAAATGACATCAGCCTGGGTCGGCATCTGGGACACAGCCGAGCAGCTGGGGGGCAGGACACACTAAGCACACTGTGATGGAAAGCAGCTCCCATGGGTGGGACTGGGGACAGGGGAGGGGCCAAAGGGCAAGACAAACTCATTATAGTGTGATACAAAGCTGCTCCTGTAGGTGGGACTCATGGGACAGAGGTGGGGCTCCAGCTGAGGCACATTGCCCAAATGTGAAGGCAAGCAGCTCACAGGGGTGGGGCTCAGGGACGGAGGATGGGAGGGGGGATGCTAAGCACACTATTGAAGGAAGGAACCTCCTGGGGGTGGGGCTTACAGATGTAGGGAGGACCTGGGTTGACAGTTGGTGATTCATGGACTCTGACCATGTTAAGTCTCGATAATCCAGAGATTTTCACACCTCATTTAGCCTGCTGCTTTGGGCCGTTCCTTCAGCTGGTTTTCTTGGGAGGTACAAATGTTATTTCTATAGAGCATGCGTCGCTCCAGTGCTCATTACAGACTGGGGTGCAGGATCAAAGGTTTTTAGCATTAAGCAGAACTGTTTTTTGTTATTAAATCTGTTAGTGTAGTCTAAATAAGAGATGAGATTGATCAAAGCTTGAATGCAAGGACATGTCTGTCATTCCACTTGTGATTATTGTCTATACAAACATTATTGTTTCATCAGCCTAACTGGGAATACATTGTTTATCTGAATGCCTATGGAGATTTAGGGATGCAGTATTTCTGAAGCTTTCGGGCTAGTTACACAGGCCAAAAGCACATCTAAATTGGTCTGAATGACTTAAGGAAAATTCCCTTTTCTCAATACAAAGCATCAGTAGGCACTGGGAGAAGGTACTTTGGAGGAGATAACATGCAATTTACGCATTGCAGTGGAATAAACTGTCAGGGTGTGACAGCTGACCTTGAAGATCCTCAACTCATGTGCACCTTCTTCCAATCCTGAAGGAAGGAATTTTCCCGAGGCAGAGGTTTGTACGACAGCTGACCTGCTTTCGTCGTGAGAGCCGTTATCTGAGGAGTGTCTGTCGATGTGCCAAGCGTATTGAGATGTGTTGAGAAAGCAGGGGTCTAGCCAGCACAGGGCCTCAAACCCATCCCATTGGCTCCACAACCTGTTAAATGCAGCTGTTATACTGAGACCCTTTACAACAGTCGTATTTATCCAGAGAGAATGCTATAAATTACACGCAAGTAAAACACTGTCATTTTGAAGGGGTTCATATGTATACAAGCAGACAGTTACTGCTTAGTAACAATGCAGTGTATTTATTCCACTCTTTCAAAGTTTATCACCATTGATGTTATTAAAATGGTTTATATTTTAAAGGCATGCTAGTGTGAGACAAGTAAATAAGAAGATGCAGCTTGAAATATGGACTTATTCTAATTCTAATGAGTTTCTAACTAATGCCTGCAGAAAATACAATTTGTTTGTGGCATTGCGTGGATTTATCCAGAATTACAGACTAACTTTTTATAGTTTTAACTACCAACCAGTATGGATTACTGCCACACACCAACTACTTATTAGATGCTGAATATACACTTGCAGTATGTCCCAATTAACAAAATTGTTCCTTAGAAAAAGGTCATTCTTAATATGGAAAACTAAAAATATTTGCAGATTATGCTGTATATTCTTACCGACTTCACATGCTTTATAAAGTGACTCCAAATGTTCACAGTTACTGTGGAATTCAATGATTGGTTAAGATTATACATTCCCAAATGATAGTTCCTTCACAGTTGTAAATGTCTCCCTCATGTTTCTCACCTCTAGGTAAACCCGTCATGATTGTTACAGAATACATGGAGAATGGCTCCCTGGACAGTTTCCTGCGGGTGAGTGCAAAATACCAGATTCACACGTGGGCTCGGTGACGTGTGTTTGCCGAAGCAGAGTGCACAGATCCCCCAACCCCTGTAGTGGCTAGGTGATCTGGGTTTTTAATATGTTCTTGTGGTGGAAACACTAGAGCCAAATTGTCACATCAGTACCTGTCCTATTTTTTCCTTCAGTTGCTGCTATGTTCAGCAGACAATACTGTAAAAGTCCCATTCATCTAGTGCAGGGTTGTGGTGGTCCAGAGTGTATGCTAGAAACATTAGGGTGTGAGGCAGGATGCATCCTGGCTGAGACACCAGTCCATCACAGGGCAATCTCTCTCTCTCTCTCTCACACACACACACACACACACACACACACAACAAAGGCAATTTAGTGTCACCAAATACATCATTGGACTTTCAGAAGACACTGCAGATCTCACAGAGGACATACTCTGAAAAACATTAGGAGAAAAAATCTCAGAAGTCTATGCTCATGTCGTATTGTAGGTGCTGTGATGCGCGTTGCCCATGATTTCACCCTGTAATTGCTGCAGAGGACGGACACGAAGAGCAGCGCTGCAGGCAACTGCTGTTATATCACCATTCTTGCCCTTAGTGAGAGCTAAAGCTTTATAGGCTAAGCATCAGTGAGGTTGGCACCCACTCACTTACTCTGCTGGGCCAGTTAAACTGACCTAGGTTGAATCTGCCCTTCAAACAATTCCTTATCACCTCATAAAAATACTGTAAAAATAAACAAGGCAAGGCATAGCTTCTGGCCCATGGCCTTTCATAACCATGTGAAAGCCTGATAAATAAAACAATAAATGAAATAAAGCCATTCAGTCAAAATAACAATACAAAATAACAATACATACCAGTATATTCTGAAAAATACAGAATATGTTCTAAAAAGTGCAGAAAATAATTAACATGATCTATTGTGAATTGTTTTGCCTCAGTAAATGTTTTGACCTTGTTTATTTTATCTGGGCTCTGAAGAATTAACTTCTTTGTATTGTTCCAGATCCAGTGAAATATTAGTTAGTACACAATATTTTAAAAACTGCTCTCAGGCAGGCTAGTATAAATGATGGTTAAATAATAAACAAAAAAATTCCATAAATAAGCTCAGCGGTTGTTAATGATACTTTTTGTTTAATCTCTCTTTAGTAATATTTATTTTTCTGCATAACTCCGGCAGCATTTCTGCATTTTTTGCATTTTTTATACAGTTCTTGACTTTCAAAATAAAAGCAGAGACAACATTCTGAAAATCTAGACTCTGTAGACTCCTATTTAACATTGAACCTTAGCAAATTTATTGGCTAGGGAAATTATTCTTATTAAAATGATATATGTGAGCTCCATGCGTTTTATTTGCATATTAAAATATTTGCAGAATACTTTTCTGTATTTTCAGAATTCATACTGGAAACTGCTTCACACATTTTAATTATTTTAAGAATGAATCCATATGTGATTTTTGTTGACAGTAGAATAATTAATACAGTCATGTTAAGAGTCTGTTCTTTCCCACACCCCTGTTCCCTTGTGTATCAGACTCAGTTAGTATGGCTTTTACTAAATAATGTTCTACAAAAAATAAGGCTGTAAAAATATATACTTTGTCTGGGTATTAGCAAAATTGTGACTGGCATGGTGGTGCAGGAGGTAGTACTGATGCCTCAGGTCTTGGGCTCTGGGTTTTTACCTGGTTTACAGTTGTATGTACTGTGGACCACCACGACACTGCATTACACCAGTGGATAATGATTTTTAATGAATGACAACTGGCAACATTCAGAAAGTTGCATTTAGTCTTTGTTTAATGAATTACTGAAGGGCTTTTAAGTCTGATGTGTCTAATGATCTGTTTGTCCTTTACTGGCCAAATCTTCTACTGGGATAGAAACATGACGCCCAGTTCACAGTGATCCAGTTGGTGGGCATGCTGCGCGGCATCGCCTCGGGCATGAAGTACCTGTCCGACATGGGCTACGTGCACCGGGACCTGGCTGCGCGCAACATCCTGGTCAACAGCAACCTGGTGTGCAAGGTGTCTGACTTTGGGCTGTCACGGGTGCTGGAGGACGACCCTGAGGCCGCTTACACCACCAGAGTAAGTCGTAAAGATTATACCTCCACTCAAGCGCTTTCAAATACTGAACTGAACTCTAAAGCAGCCATGCAGGTCTTTGTTAAGTTGTAGTCAGTTTTAAATTTATTTTGTATCTGTGAAGTATGTCTCTAAACCACATAGGAGCGATGCGGTCAGATAACTTTTTGTCCTTTCTCTGTGCAGCCCAAACTGAGTTCTGAAATGCATCCTATTCTCTTCCACTGGTTTTTGCCATTCTTACAATATTCAGTTGAATAAAGAAACAAAAGAATAAAAACAGACTGAAATGCAACTGAAATAAACTGTTTTCAGTGTTTGTAAAGAGCTGCTAAAACTATACAATTAAGAAAAACATCAAGATAACATTAAACAAAGAAGGAAAATTTTATAGGCAAAATTTTCAGTGTCAGTGAGAAATTTTCTCAAAGTGCCTTCAGTTGCCACTCCAGTTGGTTTGCAAAGAAAGGTCAGTCCCTCGAGATGTTCCACTCAGGCACGTTCTATACTGTAAAAGCATACAAGCAGCAACTGTTTCCTTTCTCCTTCCTCCTTGACAACTACCATGAAGGTGTTTTTGAAGTAGTTTGGAACCACAGCGTAAAGTCCTAAAGCTTCTGGTTTGTGTCCCACTTCCATCTCTTTCCACCATTAAAATGTCAGGTCTGTGAGGTGTGGAAGTCAGATTGTCCCTTAAAGAGTGCTAATCTTCCTGCTCCGATAGCCCATTGTGTTTGTCTAAGCTCACAGTAGAGGGCAGAACCCAAGGAGGTTTATTTTTTGAGGGCCCTGTGCTCAGAGGGAACAGGGCAGGAGTTTGACTTGGCCAGCCAGCCGGTTGGCTTTGGCTACCCTCCTTCCACTAGAGGATGACGGCTGGGTGCTGAGTAACTCCAGCAGGACAACAGAGACCTCACCAGAGCACTGTAAACACAGCCCTAACAGGGGGGCAGCGTGGCTACAGCACCACGATGCACCTCAGTGTCCACTGTGGTTCACTCATTTCTTCTCTACTTTCCCTATATTTTTTTGCTTGTTTTACTGCATCTTCATCTTTCCCTGTTACTGTACAGCTTTTTTATTGCACATATTAATCTAGAACTAGTTACAGATTAAATGTACAATTATAATTACTTAGACCTCACAGTTCCTTGAATGTGGCTCTGTCTGCATTTAGTTTGCTCTGGTTTGCTCCGGGTGCTCTGGTTTGAATGTGTGTGTGGCTGCCCTGTGATGAACTGCTATCTTGTCCAGAGTGTATCCTGCCTCACACACTGTACTTCCAGGATATGCTTTGGTTCACCAAGACTCTGCAAGTGCCTATTGGTGATGGATGGAATATACTTAATTCCAGCTGTCAATAAAACATCTAAATGAATAGAAGATAGTTATGTTTTTTTTCATATGTTTTCAAACTGCTGGTGGAAGGAGAAAATGAAATAAAAAATTAGTAAAATGGTTTTATGTCACTTTTCTGGGTCCCCCACCTCAGAGAACACCTGCAGCATTGTGTCTTAAGCACTCTGCGTGAAACAGAATGTTAGCGCTCCATTCAGCATCATAATTGTAAACAAGATGAAAATCGATGACATCTTCACAGGTCTCCCAGGAAGGTGTCAGTTATATTCTTCGACAGAATAAATCATTAAATATGTAGCTCTCGCAGGGGGACACCACTGAGTGTGTGAAACATAAATCTGAGGATAACGGAGGTTTCGTCCTTGCTGCTGTCATTCCACAGGGAGGAAAAATCCCAATCAGGTGGACAGCGCCGGAGGCCATAGCCTACCGCAAGTTTACCTCGGCTAGCGATGTGTGGAGCTATGGCATCGTGCTGTGGGAAGTGATGTCCTATGGGGAGCGGCCATACTGGGAGATGTCCAATCAGGATGTGAGTAGCTGGCGTGGGTCCTGGGGAGAAGAACCAGGCAAGAATTGCTCCACCGTTTCCTACCTTCACTCCTGACTCCTGATAAACACATAAACAGACAAACAGGCAAACAAAAGACCATTACAGCCTTTCCATCTGTTCATGCTTGTGAGTTTGCTGGAAAAATGAGCTCCACATCAAACCATTGCTTTCTGCGTTTCAGCAGGAGTCCAGTGCAGTTACTATGAAACACAGTCTGTATGAGGCCACTCTGTAAAGCAAGACTTTATTTGAGTTTATTTCGACTGTATTAGTAGGTCAATGATAATGCAGTGTTGAAAAACAAAATAAATAAGACATTTGGGCATTTGTTGTGAGTTATGTATTTACAGTTTCCCTTAAACAGATACAGAAATTGAATTTTTGGCTTGCAAACAAATTTCCTCAAAGGCTTCTGCAGAAAGGAAGATTATTTTCGTATCATAATTTATGTGGCATACCATTTTTATGCTGTTCTATGTAAAGTCATTTCATACCCATATATGAGTTTCAGCTGTGCTAGTGAAGGCAGAGATGCATTTAGAGTTCATCTGCTTTTGGGAACAGGTGATCAAGGCGGTGGATGAGGGATACCGCCTGCCCCCTCCGATGGACTGCCCGGCTGCGCTTTACCAGCTTATGCTGGACTCCTGGCAGAAGGAGCGCAACAACCGCCCCAAGTTCACCGACATCGTCAGTTTCCTGGACAAACTGATCCGCAACCCGGGGAGCCTGAAGGTGATCGCCAACCCTGCCTCCAGGTGGGTTGCTGCCCTGCTCACATCGCAGTGAACAGTCTCTGCTTGTCTATTCCCCAAACCATTTCCCGCCTACACAAGTCAGAAGGGGACAAGCTCTGGATCGCTCTGCTTCCAAACTGCGACATCACATCCTGCTTAATGGTGGCCAGCTTGTCTCTTTCAACATTAAGGAGAGGAAATGGTTTCTGGTTCATTGAAAGAGCTTTTTTTATCACTCGCTTCTTCCTTAAACAGCTGGCTTCCATTAATTAACTTCCACTACAACAGCGAACTGTACAGCTTCCCCTCAGTCAAATAATTCTTATCTGGGGCTGAAAAAGGTTTTTTTTAAACCTCCTGGCATTTGCCTTTTGGCATTTCCAAAAAGAGCATGGCTTAATGGCGTACGTTTTGAAATAGGGACAACCCTTTTTTGAGGAAGTCCCCGTTTTGGGTGTGTTCTCAGACAGAACTTCTCATTTATCTGCAGGGAGGTTTTAATTCCTATCAGCATCATAAATCCACACCTACAGGCTTTTACAGAATTTATGCTCTCCTGTGAGCAATACACATTTTTCCTACATTCACAGCGGAGCAGCACTGGGCTGGGTGTTGTTCAGAAGAGACATTGTACAGATCTCATATCTGTCTGCATTACTGCATTTGGATAATCGTTCATAAGAAGTTAAGATGTACATGGAGTACTGGAAGTGAACGGAAAATGTAAAGAATTACGTAATGAAATATCCAAATACAGTAGAAACATTAAAAAAGAACTAGAATGGAAATATAAAGAATTAAATATAAGAATTTCCATCCGGCCATTATCCACGAACGCTTTATCCTGGTCAGGGTTGCAGCAGTCCAGAGTCTATATAAAGGAATATTAAAAATTAAAAAAAATTCATAGATTTTTGTAAAAGGTTTAATATGACGGCGAATATATAGAGACTGTACATTTTTCTAGTGTACACTTCAGTGTTCCAGTTTACGATGAATTTGTTGAAGAACAAGGGGTAATGTTCTTAATGTCACAAATCTTGTTAATTACTGCAAGGATTTTTTTTAAAAATAACTGCTACAGATATATAGTTACATTTTTGCACATATTTAAATATGCACATATTTCTAAATTTGTTCTATATATACTGTACACTAGCCTAGCACAAGGAAGTTTACTAACTATACTGCTAACATCCCGAATAGCATAATTTCATTATTTTTCCCACATATTTTCTCTTGGAGAAACGGTGTTAACGTCAGATCTATTTCCCTGCTGTGGGTCTACTGAAAATTTGTAGGTCTGCTTTGAAATGAAAGCAGATTACCAAGCACAAAACAAAGCACAAAATCAGACATTTGAGAGGACATTTTGATACTTTCCCTAACAATGCATTTCTTTTAAAGAAAACATAACTGCCTGTTGAAATGAACATGAAATTGCTGCGTATTTGCATAAGAATGCAAGCAAGACATTCTAAACTGAATTCAGATTTAAAGAACTATTGTGGACACTTACAAGATGCGAATAAATTACTGCATGGTTCCATAGTCACAATACGTTTTGATAAATAAGCACTGATGTCTTTTATTTTTTAACAATACATTTATACATGGATGAATATGTATAAATATTACATAAATATGAATTTATATGTGAAATAAGTACAGTGTACCATTACAGAGTGTCTCTGGAACTGGAGAGTAACTTGTTGGCTTTGCACAGGTCGAGCAGGCGGCAGGGGGTGGGTGATTGATGGCCTGAGACTGGCAGCTGCACCCAGTGCTGCTGGAGTCATTTGTCTGCAGCAGTGCATGCAAACACGGGGGGGGGGTTCAGATTTAAACCCTCCCCGTGTCCGGTGTGAGAGGCCAGGAGACTCGAGAACAGACGAATGCCGTGGGAAATCCAAGCAGCCTTTGACAGAACTTCTGTGAAAGACTCCTCCTCTGCTTCAGGACACATTCCCATCATTCCCATCCTCAGTGGCTCCTGCTCACGGCGTCAAGACTGCTGTGTTAGTATGTGACCATGCCAGCTTGCTTACTGGGGGGTGGGGGTGTCATTTCTTATGAAAGATTGGAAGCAGTGAAAGAGAAATACTGATCTGATACACCCTTTCCCTGTCCCGTTTCTGTGTATAAAATGTCAGGATAAATAAGCCAAATACATGTTTGTGTCTCTATATCTGTAAAGCTCAGTCTTTCTTTTTGTATGTTCTTTATGCAAAGAAACAGGCTTGAAACTTGCCACATTGGTATTTCTCACCCTAAGTTAGAATTCAGACAAGGCTTGGAGAAGTGGGAGCAGTGACATCACACACAACACGTGTGCTAACGTCACACGCAGAGTGTACGTACGTGACGCTGACGAATTCCCCCGCTCTAGACGCGCGCACACACACACACACACACACACACACACACACGTGCATTCTTTGTCTTTAACACATACACACGGAGGCAGATGCCACACTCTGTATATGCACACAGACATACGATGCACTGATAGATTGTCTCGATCTGGTATAAGGGTAATAATGTTTTGCAACGAAGCTGAGGACTGATGGATTGTCTAAAGTTTAATATAACATTTGTCCTCCTGCTGAGGAAAGTATATGGAAGATAAAAACATCATTGCAGATTCTAAATCATGCAGTTTGACATATACCATTATTTATTATTCACTGCATACTGCAGAGAGGAGCAGACTTCATTGGGATGCCTGTCAAATTTTCTCAATTCCGTTGTCCCAGTTTTCAGATGGATTCTGATCCATGAATCAGACAAAGATTCAGCATCTGCATGCTGGACTCGTGTAGCATAAGCAGAATTGGTCACACACCCGTTACTGTTCCAGGGGTGCTCTGAGGCCCTACAGAGGGGAAGCAGCTCATCTTTGAGATACAACACAAAGCAAATAAGAGAGATTATACTGGACAGAGAACTGAACTGTCTCAGGGTTCTGTTTGTTTTGCTGGACAGGGATGCTGACTTGCTGCATTCACCACAGCCAAAACAAGTACTGACAGAGTGCTGCAGAAACAATACTGTATACTGTTCAGTGTTCACAAAATACCACTGTGGGACATTCGTGGATTCTCATTATGATCCAGTTTACTTCCATTACTTAATGAACTTTGTTATTTTAAGAAACCCACTTGTTATCAGAGAAATTAAACCGGTTGAAACGTTTCCATCCCTCTGGGGAATTCAGAGGAATGTACTTTAAAGTTGTCTGTCCTGAAAATGAAATGTGTTGGTTAAAGAAATATGGTATATGGAAAAAAATAAGTCCTATCTCAATGACTGGATCAAAAATAAATACGTGCTATGAAATAAATATTTACTGTGTTTTACTGTCATACTGTCCAAGCGAGATGGGTGTCCAGACTGTGTGGGAGAGCCTTTTAATGAATCACTTTAAATGTTCCGCATTTAATTCTATTTCTTTGGACAGAACTGTACAGGTTACTGACCAGCAGGATGAAGTGCTTTTCTGCTCAAAGTATACAGTCTGTAACACATAGTGTATATCTTTTTTTCCCATAATCTATGGGAAAAATAATATTGGCAAAATAGTTTAAAGAAGTGGCACCAGAACTGAAATATACTGATGAGGAATGGCTGGCTGCAGGGGTCTGTTTGCAGTGACAGTGGGGAGACAAAATGGTCTATGGAGAGTCTCTGAAAGTGTTTCCCTGTGTAAACCTGGGGGGCCTTTGCCAGATTGCTCTCTAGGCTGTCGTGTTTTTTCTCTGCAGCACACTTTCACGGTAATAACACACGCAGGTTTGATGGGAAATGCACACTTTGGTTCTCCCTGTTCAGGGTGGTGTTCCTGTGGTCAATGTGCAGATGGCTGGGGTGGGCCTCTGCACTAGGAGAGCAGGGGATTGGGACCTGCAGTCCTGCAATCAAAGATTCATTCCACAGGCCCAGCAGTGCACCATAAGGATGGGGGTGCTAGGACCGCAGGTCACTCCCCCACCCTTCAGCTAACGTCCGCCATCTCCAACAGGCCATCAAACCTTCTGCTTGAGCGAACTGGAGTGGACGTCACCACTTTTCGGTCAATGGGGGGCTGGCTGGACAGCGTGCGGACACTGCCCTGCCGGGACACCTTCGGTGGGGTGGGCTACAGCTCCTGCGACACTCTGCCGAAGACCTCAGCTGAGTAAGAAATCCCTATTTTTAACACTGTTTCTCATGTTTTACATTAAAATAAAACATGCAGATGACAGGCTACAGTTGTCCATGGCACAAATCTGCCCCCAGTTAGCCTGTTTATATTGGAGCAATTTGGATGAAAAAAGTCAGCATCTACTTATTAGCCCTCATATGTATAATTACATTTATATTATACATGATCGCAACATTTCAAACTACAGTACTGTGCAAAAGTCTTAGGCAGCTGCGGGTAAAATGCCATAAAGCGAGGATGGTTCCAAAAATAATGCCATGAATACTTATTAATCAATAAACCTTCTAAAAAGTGCAGCAGACAAAAAAAACCTAAACCAAATCAATATTTGGTGGGACCACCCTTTGCCTTTAAAACAGCATCAATTCTCTTATGCAAACTTGCATGCAGTTTAAGGTAGACGTTGGTAGGTTCTTCCAAACATTTTGAGGCTGAACTGGCCACAGTTCTTCTGCAGACTTTGACTGTCTCTGCATGTCCTCCCAGACTGACTCGATCATGTTGAGATCAGGGCTCTGTGGGGACCATACCATCTGTTGCAGGATTCCTTCTTTTTGCTGAAGATAGTTGTGTATGACTGAGATTGGGTGTTTGAGGTCATTCTCAGGCTGCAGAATGAATTTGGGACCAATGAGAAACCTCCCTGATGGTAGATAAGAATCTACCTGTACTTCTCAACAGACATTGAAGTCGCATGCCTAAGACTTTTGCACAGTACTGTATATTTACTTGTATACAGTTATTTTGCAGGTAGTTAGAAAAAATAAGCAAAAATATTTTTTTAACACAATACTTTTTTTAAATTGTCATTATATAGGTATGCCTGTATATACTGTATACTGTATATACTGTACATTACGCAACTCAAGAATTCTTGACACCCATGATGAAATTGAGCAAGAATGAATGTATAAAATAACACATACAATAAGTCATATATTTGGTTCAAACAGATGAGGAAGCATTAGACTTTTAAAACAACTGTTTTTCATACACAGAACATTTTATTATGTAGTAGTGATTTTATAGGTTGCCAAACCGAGGTTTCAAAATGATTGCCGTTCCTAAAGAGTTTTTTAAAACACCAAATGTTATTATGTCAGTTATAGCATCTGTTATGTTTATACATTCATTTTTTTCTTTAGCTCTATATATATATATATATATATATATTTTTTTTTTTTTTTTTTTGAATAAACAAAAGTTTAAAAATGTGCTAAATTTTTTAAAAATGTTTAAAAAATTTTAAACATTCTCTTTCTTTCTTTCTGTGTGTGTGTGAATATATTTATGCTTGTGTGTGATTTTCTGTGAATATTTATTCATACACACAGAGGGAAAGACAGAGAGAGAATTTTTTTTAAAAATGTCACTGTGTATAGTATATACTATGTACATCTTTAGTTTGATCTGTGTCTGTACATGTCTGTATGTGAGTCTGGTGTGTCTTTATGAAGCTCCTCTGCTAGCCTCTCTACTTGGCTTGAATTGCTTTTGTCTCTGCATTCCTTTTCAACACTTTAGAAAAACAAATGCATTAAATGTGTTTGTGATCCTAATATTTTGACAAGCCTTTAACACTAATTTGAAGAGGTAAAACAAGGCACAAACAAGTAAGGTATCATTTCCCAGACAAAGTTTTTAGTGCAAGAGAGGCCCACATTCAGTTCCACCTCCCTCCAAAATTAAACGTTTGCAAATCTTCCAACATTGACCTAGGAGCATATATATATGGTTGGGCTGTTAAATGAGGGAGCTGTGTTTGCATTTAAAACAGTAATGACTTTATTTAGGCCGTGCTTATTTCTGTTCATACACCAGCAGCAGCAAAAAGGAGCTGCAGCACTGACAACCAGCTAGCTGGAAATGGGGTTAGCAAATTGAATCCGGCAGCTCCTGTAGTTAAGGAATCCAACGGACTCCAACAAGCTTCAAATAATAATCCCCCAAACCTTCCTTCATCCCACTAAAGGGGGCTTATGGGAAATACTCAGTTGCGGTATGCCAAAGGGTGGCTCTTAGTGCAGACCCCAAGGGAAGCTCTGTTCCACTTAAATGATAGTTGACAATTGATGGTAAATAATTAGGCGTTTTTTATCAAGAGGATCAAAGCTGTGTTTCTGGGGCAGCTCTTGAGGAGCGTCAAAACCGCACTGAACGCGAAGCAGCGAGACATTGACGACTGTGCAATGGCTGTTCACATTAGAGCGGGACAAAAAAATTAAACCTGTGATTACACCATATGTGATTTTCTTAAACACGCTAATGTGTTTATCTGTCTATCTTAGTCTGCTTTGTAAATGCTTACATAACTGCTGCTGTATAAACATACCTTTTTCAGTAACCTTGGACAAAGACACGAGTTAACTGAAGATGATTAATCATAATAATCATATCTCGCCGACATGAGCTGATGTCTTTATGTTTCTAGCAGGATAGAGTACCTATCAGAGAAATAGTTAGACTTGGCGTGTGTGTGTGTGTGTGTGTGTGTTTCTTTGTGGTTGACTGCTTGTAAACAGCACACATCACAGTTTGAGGGCAGATGGAAAAATTGGGTAAATTAGTCCCTGGCATGACATGTGATGGTCCAGCTGTGGACCTCACCACTTCTGGGAACAGTGTGGCTTAGTGAGTCACGGAAGGAGTGGGGGGCATTTGTTCAGTTTGAGGCCCCTTGTTCATCACCAAACTTCTTGACTACAAGCCAGTGGGGGTTCTGTGTCTCTGTCCTTCTAAAGGTGTACTTTGTCCATAGAATCTGCCTGACCGAGGTAAGGCCTGCAGCCACGTGCCCTGAATGGGAGCCGTCCATGGGAATTACGACACTTTAACCCCAAAAGGCTGGACGGTGGGTTTGACCACTGCTTATTGTGTGCTGGCTGCCTGCACTCATGAGCTCCAAATGACGGCCAGAGGAGACCCAGTGCACAGCACCAGCCACTCTGACTGAGCAAGCTCAGACTGTGCCTGTCCTAACCTAGGTTTGCTTACACTAATATGCTTTGACAATGTCTTCGAGCATCCGGGATCAAGCTGTGCTTCAGGTTCTCCACATGTCACACCTGATGTCACCGTGTATAACAACATGGATCCCAATAATATACTAACTTTTTTCATGCTAATTTCTACATTTTGAGATGTGAAGTGACATTTATGTATTAGTAGGTCACTGGGATGGCATTACTCTCAGTAGTGTGGAGTTAATGCATCTAAACAGTAAGTTAGGAGCAAATAATAAATGATCCTGTCCTTGCTTGTTGCATGAAACTAATTTGATGAAGGGTTCTTAGTTTTTTTTTAATGAAAGAGGCCTGTGTTGCGCAGTGCTGTTCCATTGTCTAACATTCATATGGTCATTCAGCTCTATTTAATACCTCAGCATTCTTCCAGTTAGCCTCAGTACGCTACAGTATGGTACACTGACATGTGAAATAAAGGTTGGAAAAAATCACAATCCCAGCAGACACAGGAAATGCCAGAAAAAAAAATGCTCATTTTTGTCTAATTATTTTGGGGTGTAAAAAGGAAGCCCTTCTGTCTGCTTTAGTAATGGCTAGTGAAGCATACATTGTAAAATGAGAACACTTGTGCACAGTATTGCAAATAAATGCAATCATAATCTTTACGCATTACTTAGAAGAAAGTCTAGGATTCAGTTGCACGGCTTTCTTTATGCATATGAATGTTTATGCCAAACGTTTCACATTAGCGACAAAAGCTATTGTACCGCTCTGCAGCTTACAGCACCGCTTCATTACATTAGTACTGAGACCCCAAGCAAACTTGAGTACCGGTCTTATCTGTATGTATGGATTATAACTCAGTGAGTGTCAAACACCTGCTGTTTTTCCAACAGCCCACAACAGACTTGACATTTACGCTACTGTTCCCCACATTTGATGGGTTGGTAAGAATCGCACTGATAAGAACTTTTCTTTTATACAGTACATATGTGATTTCTCACACTTTAGGTTTCATAGTGACCTGGACCTTTAATATGTTAAAAAAGTGTTTCAGTGCTGGGATAATTTTTCCAACTACTGGTTTAAACCGCATTAAAAGCCACATTTGGAATATTTACTGCTAAACAAGTCTTAGAGTCTCTCACACTGCTGTGAACTAGAAGTGGAACAGCACTGCAGAAGAGTTGTCCACATCACCTGTGGTGTGTCACACTCCTCTTTATGATAGTGTCTCCTTCCTCTGTCATGCAGGGACTTCAAAAAAGTTGGCGTGACGATCGCAGGACCTCAGAAGATTGTGAGCAGTATCAAGACGCTTGAAGCACACGCCAAGAATGGCCCAGTTCCCGTGTAAGCCCCACGAGAACCTGGTGCCACTTTTGCTGAAATGGACAGAAATGAAGTACTTAATGAAGGGGGAAATAGAGGATGAAACCTAATGACGTTTGAACAGAAGACAGCTTCCCCAGAGAGAATCCTGTTACCCAGGATTTACGGCACTGAGTGAGTGACCCTTAACACCCCCCCCACTCAACTCCCCCCAGAAAAGGAGGTTCCTTACAATGCACTTACAGGAAGAGAATGGTTTCTCCATGGTACCAGTGAACCTGGCAGTAGGGGTGGAGTCTCACAGCATGACTGTATCTGCGGCACATTCCAGGAGAGCAGCTAACAGGAAACCATAAATGTCAAGAGCTGGGCCAGACATATTCAAGTGGTAACCACCAAAAGCTCTTAAGAGATGTTGAGGGAGTGCTTAACTCCTTTCCACAATGCAGGCTGAAAAGAACGGCTCCCCTTGGCGCAAGCAACACCTGGACCCCGAGATAAATTAACTTTGGCTCGCACATTCAGTCACCCAGGTCCTCCCTGGGAATTGGGGTTTCTGTCAGGGCTGACCGGCCTTCCATCCTCGCTGCTCCGCATGGCCATATTAGGCTGCGTGTGCCTGGGGTGGGTTCTGAGAACCCTGTCAAACCCAAAAAGCCATTTGAGACTCAAGATCCTGTGAGGTGAAGGACTTTCCACCTGCGGGTTCCAACAGACATGCATTTGTAGGATTAAGACAGTGTTTTTTTTAATCATCATTTGCTGATGTTTGTAAATATTTGACACTGTCACCGACATCATCATGCCAATGTGTTCTTGGGTGAGGTGCAGAGCTCTCAGAGGTGCTATTGATAAAGTCAGACATTTCTTTCAGGGATTAGTTGCCACTAAAGTTTCTTTAGGTTAAATTTACAGCTGTTCATCTAGATCAAGGGAAACGCACACATTTTGTCAGCACGTTGCTGAGAATCTGCATCTTACCCATTTGTTTATGTTCATGTTCTCTGCATATATTACACCTGGATCAAGTTTGTAGGTATCTGAGCAACTCCAGAGGCGGTCATATTTCATGGCTCACAGAGTTAATTGAGATTTTGTTTATTGATTTTGGACACGTCTCGGTTTCCATTCAACACAAACGACTCAAAAAACATTGCAGTGTTTAGCTTTGGTTGTAATTCATCAGAATTGCTGCTCTGATTGCACAGATTTCTGGATTACCTTAACTAAGGAGCACCTTGCTTTTATGTGAAGAGCAGACGTGCTGCTGCTTTTTGCTTGGCATTGGATTGCAGAGGTAAAATCTGTCAACTACCTGATATCTGCAAATGCTGAGGAAGGTGGCATAAAGCCTTGTGTCTCACATCTAGAAAGAGGAACCCAGCTGGAAGGTCTCCCTCCAGAACCAGCACTAGGGATGCATTGGATTGCCTTCTGTGAGCCAGAGGGGTCCTCAAGAAGGTCTCAGAATTATAGAGCAGCTGGAGGCATACTGATGTCTTCTTCCTGGCAATGCCTTTCCATATTTCAGAACCTCTGTTTATTATCAGGATCGGCTTATTTGGTTCACAGCTGCCTAAAACATTGTCTTGTTTTATAAAATATTGCTTTTTTTAAAAAAAAAAATTGAATAAAATGCTTATTTAAAGCTAAATTTCATCTCACTTGATCTATGTCACTAAACAAAAAAAAAACTGAAACAGTTCTGCAACACATACATAGTGATTACCATCTTCATGTTTTCATGTCATCTATATGTTGTTCTGCCATCATTTTTAAGTGTTGCTGTTAATGCTTTTTACATTTTCTTGCACTTGATAACTGTGTAATATTTAAATAAACTGACAAGAATGGAATCAGGCACACAATAACTCCAGATTTCATTGAAACCAACCTTTTTTGCTGACAGCAGTAAGTGATATTTCATTTAAAGCATCTTCTAATAGGGATCAATGTTGGGATTTCTGTTCTATATCCTGACTGACGAGCCAAGTTTTAAGAGAAGATCACACAACCTTACTGACACCCTGCGCCGTCTGTTTAAGCCCAAATGTCCGTCCTGTCAATGTCTCAAAAGGCAGTCGTAGAGACACTGCCGTCGTAGTGAAGGTGGTAGGGAGTGAACGTCAGCCAACTGTCAGTGCACCTTTCCTGGTCCTTACAGAACAGATTTCTGAGTGCCTACTGAAAAACAACATTAGCCTGAAGTTTTTATACATATGTGCTGCTGTAAAGCATCGCTAATTCTTTCTCTTTCAGCTTGGTTGTTGAAAGACACTGCTTCTCACCAAATTAGCATGTAGACATAAACATCATTGTGATAACAGCCTCAGTAAGTTAGCAATGATTTCTGTGCGCATTGCTGTACTAATGTATGTGTGAAACAAAAAGACAATGTGTAAACATTTAAAAAAAAAAACATTATTTATTGTTAACATACAGCGAACAACTGAATGTTTAATTTGTATCACGTCGTAAGTTATGACATGACTACATGACAGTAGTAGAAATATTTTATATTTACATGGGTTTTTAAAAACCAGTACTGTCAGCCTTCCCTTCCAAAACCATTTTTCTTTTAGATTTATCCGTATGCGTGTGTGTTTGTATAGCGGTGTGTGTGCAAATGTAGATGGCTGTGTACTAATGTAAAATGACTAATAGTGGAAACATTTATATTTTTTATAATAAACATAATGAAATATTTTTAAAGAATGAATGCTGAGAAAAGTTGTTCATTGATTTCTGGTACATAGTTCTCGAAATTATTTGGCTCGGAAAAACACATTCGTACCACAAGGTAGTAATATAAAGATATTTTTTTCTATTTGAAAACGCAGTATAGCTTCTTAAAAATATAGCATTTACAGACATCTTGTTCATTGTTTTTAATGTTATTTAATGAAAGCTGAATTTATCAGCTTAAGTATAACTTCGGCTTTGTTTTATATTTTTGCACTAGTTAATTAATACAAGTAATTTCCAAATGTCTAAAAAGCCAGTGATGTCTTTTCATGCTTGGTTACAGGGTTTTAGATTTATTGTGATGCGGCCTTGCTGTGGATCATTATGTTTTCGACTGCAGACTGTAGGGTTTTTCCAGGACAAAAAATCCACCCTGTAAGAAATGCGTCAGCCCTGAAGAGATGAGGAACACCAGATATGCAATTTGAGGGCTGCTCTGGGATTATACATGTAGAAAGTGGGGGACTTTTCCCCCTAAGGATATTGCTCAAATTTGTTCTGAAGTCATGGAGCTCCGAAAGGCTACTGTAAGCCAGTGTGTCTATAGCATAAACCTGTGGGACAACTGTGTTGATGGCGGCTCGATGTCACCAGTGCACAACAGAAGCGTGCCCCATGGAAACCAGCATGCACATATAAACAAGAATGTTCCAACCTCTGTTTTTTACTTGTCAGACTGCATTTTCATTTTTCCTCCCGCTGGCATCAAGACAGAGGATAATGGCTCCCTTTGAGGACTGCTACAGTTGAGGCTGTGGAAGAACAAAGCAAGTATGACCTTGGCACCACAATCCTTTGTGAAACTGAACAAGCAATTTGGATCCCTACAGCTCTTGTGTACCGTAGTACATAATATGGTATGCCATAGTATGAGTGTGCATGATCTGCTTTCTGATACTGCATACTTCTGCATACACTGTTCAACTTTTTCCAAGCTGTATTACTTCAAGCAGCTGTCCTCAAGTGAGATACTGTTTGTAACACTTCTGGAGGATTTTCATACAGAACTTGCCAGATAAATAAACACTGAAGATGAGGGACTTAATCAAGTGTCAACTGGTCATGTAAAACAAGAAAAACTAAACCTCAAAAATAAGGTCTAAATTTATTAACTCAGCTGCAGGCAATGGTATGGAGAGGGGGCTCAGAGATGCCGCCAAACACCTCCGGACACTCGAACAGGGTTTCCAAGTGTCTGCAGCTGTGGTGATCGATGACACAACCTTACAAAGATACACATTCCCATTATTGCACTTTATAAGCTATGTACTGCAGATGTCACATCCTGTCTAGGTCAAAGGTCTATTTTATATGTAAGGGACATTTGTTAATAATTTCAGTCATTATTTTTTTTCTGTGTATATTTTCATTCTCGACGTTCATGTTGATTTGAATTAGATTTTAATGAAATGGAAAAAAAGTGGTCAGATGTTCCCATCCACAGTGGTGCTCTCAAAAAGCGAAAAAATGGTGTTCCTTGTTTCTATAATTAAATTTTCACCTGGGAATGTGTTGTTTTCCTTATCTGTAATACTGTCAGACAGATTGCACAGACTGAAAAGGCCATGTTAGTGGAGGGCGTCATGCTGACAACCACTTGTCTTCCATGTCAAGCTCCAGACTGCCGGGACTGCACCTCGGAGCTATTCCACTGCAGAGATGTGATGCTCTGTCATACCAAGCAAGGAAGGATGAGGCTCAAGCAGTCCACCAAGTCGCTCCACTCATCAGTCTCTCGGCAAACTGGGAACATCTCAGTGCTCACTCCCAGTTAGCCACACCTCCCAAAGCGTGAACCTCCATATCTGTCAGGGAAACAAACAACGTGTCTGCGCTGGGCACTAGAGACTGCCATCTGAATTCTTCATCTTCCCCACAGGGAACAAAAGATATGATTTACTGCTAGCTTGCTCTTCTGTTACACATGAAACATCATGATCATTTTCTAAGACATACCCAGAAGATATTAAATAATCTGTGGAGTAAATTTTTCTAACGGATTACATTAAATTCAGCATTTTAGCTCAATTAATCTGTCCTAAATATAATATAACAAACAACGTAGCTTCATATGTGAATGACCATCCGTTATCTTCAAACCATTGTGTCTATTCATTAGAGAAATAGCTTCCTTTTACTGCACACTGGTCCAAGGTCTTCCAGACAGTTTCCCAATGACCTTGCAGTCAGGCTGCATTTACACTGATGGATATACTAGAAGAGTTGCTCCAAGATGAACCTACAAGAGCACAATGCCTGCTTGGAAACCACTGCATTTGCCAGAAGGAAAGCCCAACTTCCAGAGCAGACTGCAGGCAACAGTCCATGGCCCAGGGTGCTTCTGCTACAGTCATTTATGGAGGAACAGTTTAAGCTTCACGGTTCCATGCATTCTTATTAGTGAGAAACCCAAAGCCAGTGCATCAGTGTGAGAGTATTTAAAAGCGGCAGATACTGGGCTCACGTGCAGTTTTGTTTGCTCCAAGTGCTCAACTTTGTTTTAGTCTTCTTGGTCGGGGGTGGAAAGGGCTTTGACAACAGTGATTGCCGCTGACACAACCACCAGCTTCATGCCAATGACTGATTTTAGATAAAAAGCGACCAAGGTCCCACCCCGGCATGATCTCACAGTTGCATTCAGTTGGCCACTTTTTGTGCACTGAATGGCTGTGCAATGATATCAGCACCCATGAGGCTTTGGGGAGATACCACAAATCCCACTCTCTACTGCAGAACTGCTGTATATCAAAGAATAACCTCTCATCCACAACTTTCAAAGATGTATTTTACATTTTGCTGTCCGAGATCAAAAACATATGCCTGAACTCTGCGATGACGTCTGTGATGTCCCGTTTGACTCTGACTCCCATGACAGCCCTTTGGATCTAATGCCAGTAGGGAACATTTTCCCTCCCATTTGTTGACTACTGGTGATATTATGACTTTCCATATCCATAAACTCAGAGTTTTGTACGTGCCATTTTTGCAATGCTGCATCTAAAATAAATGCAACACCCACATCAAACAACAATGAAACAATATGTGCCGAAAGGCCCTCCGCCCCCTTCGCCAATAAAGAAAAACTAAAACTTCACACATAGTACAAAGTTTGTGTATTTGTTTCACAAGCTTGTTCTTGTCATTAGCAGAGAACAAGGAACCTGTGTCTTTAAATTGTTTAGATGTGTTTTTAAACAGCTTTGCTACTGGTGATTGCCAGATTTTAGATATTCCCGACTCAGTGAGATGTATGAGTCCAAGTGCTTTTGTGTGTGATATGCAATAGTGAAAAGATATGTTATGATGGTGAAGCACAGATCAGATCTCGGGAGCTGGCAGCAGGGGTACTGGAAGGTTCTAGGCTTGGGGAACATCTGGAAGCCAAAGGGAAAAGGAGAAGAGGCCACTGACCTCCCCACAGGCCACAGCGGACAGCAAACAAAGACGCCACAGAGCAGCCTGGAAGCAGCATGCTGGGATGGGAGCCCAGAAGAGGGGAACCATTAAACAGTCATGCATGGGGTTGGGGGAACCTGCCATAAGTCACTTATTAAACAGCATGGGACCATGTGCTGGCCCCAGGCCTACAGACAGAGTGATTCCAGCATTCCCAGAGGGCGTGAGTCAACCGGAGGATTTCACTCTGTTTGTTTTCAGAAATACTTTTTAATAGGGGCCAGTGGCACACATCTTAGTTCTGAGGGAACAACATATTCCAGTTCACCACTGCTTAGTGACTGATTTTTTTTTTCTTCTTTCTCTCTGGTTACTGGAAGTTCCTATCTAATCCAAATTTGCTTTTTAAAGAAGTAGTGCACTTTGAACTCAATATCAGGTTTTCAGCTATGACGTGCACCATGTTCTGACCTTTTGGCTGCAGTATTACCAAAACACCCTGAAAACATAGTAAATGTACAAGGTACAGCAGTTGCATATATTAGGGCTACATTGATCTTCTGCACTTAAATAAAGATATTTACTCTTCTACTCGTTTTGCTTGACGTTTCCACTTGCTTGTTATTTGCGTTCTGGTAGGAGCTCCTTCACAAGTGCTGATGGTTGTCAAACATGGTCAGCAGCCCTCAGATCATCGTCTGTTTTAAAAGAAAAACTTTTGGGGTTCAAATGGTATAAGATAAACTTGCAAATAGAAAGCACTAAATCCTTATATTTTTTCTGTTCAAGCTACATCCAGTAAAAAGGGCAGAAAAATAATTCAGCCTGTTTTTTCTTGTCTTCAGTTTTTTAACTGCCCCCCCAGACTGTATTTTATAGACAATTTAAAGAAATTAAAACCATTTCTTCACAAGTGGTTTCAGTATAAAAATGAATGTCATCATAAGTTACACGTCATTTTTAACTGACAGTCAAAATTTTTACTGCACTGACCCATCGTTGTAATTGAATTATAGGAATTATCACAAAATAGCTTCAACATGACAATTATTATTTCCCACACATTCTCTTTTGCTGGCCAGCCAAACAAATGACCAGATAAAATGAACACATTTGTTTCTAAGTCACTGTGTTACGGAATCCTCATCTTAATGATGGAACAGCATTGTTTCGCTGGCTTCTTTTCATACACCAAGTTTTTCAGTGCGCTTTGCTCCCACGTCAGTTTCTCCTCTTCTTCGACACCCAGAATTATTCCCTATAATTGCTCACATTTACTCTTTGTACTTACTTTTGGCTGCTCAAAGACCGAGTTACTCTCAGTTGAGCCAGTATTCCGTCTATACAGAAAATGAAGTATTTGTAGAGCTGGAATAAGTCCCTGCACATGAGCACCACACAAATGTGAAGCACCCTGCATTCTTAATGACTTTGGAGGTCTTTTGACTTCTCCGCTTGCACACACAAGGCAAATTTTTGGTTATGGTACACAGTGGATGGCTCCAAATGCTTCCTTGTTTGCTACCATCACTGCCACTGGAAATGTTCGCAGGGTGGTTCTTCTTGTCTGGACAGCTTGAGTGTTCTTTGCTTAAGCTTTGCTTTAACACTGTCCTTTCATTTTTAACTCCTCTCACCCCCTCTTTACAAGGTCCATATAGTCTTTATTTGCTTTTACCAGTCTTGTTTACTTGCTACTTTTTTTTGGCCGATTTTTTTAGGCATACCTGCTTAATGTTCACGTTCACGTTCGAAATATTTTTATTTTGTTTGACAGCAGCACTCCAATTATTTGGTCTTGATTTACTAAGCGAAACCCACAGCTTTCTTGCTGGAGCTGGTTTGAGAACCTTGGCATCTCTTCTTGGAATGTGACTGTTATCTGTACCAGAGAGAATAAACCATGCTGATTTTTCTCCAATTTTACTATGTTTCTTTTTCTGCCTTGGTTTGAAAGGAGGCTGTGATGCATAGCAGCAATTTTCCAGAATATAATTGCATGTGCAATTAGCTTTTGTGCTATTGTGCACTGTTTTTGTATGTGCAAATGAGTCTTTGGCACAGCAAGCTAGGCGATAAATCACATGCCTCTAAATATGACTTGACAGTCAATCTCTGGTAGGTCTCATTTAACATTTGCTGAAATATCACTATCAGAAAGTCAACAGGATAACAGGATAACAGGATGCCTTCTGGGGCAGCAGACCACCTCTAGACTGAGATGGTTTGTAAAGGCAACGAGACGTGAGAATGTTGACATATAAGCTTTTACATTGTTGTGCCAGTTGAGGAAGTGTCAGCCAGCTGGCCCTTGACAGCACATTGATGTAAGTTGCATGGGGCAGCTGAGTCAAATGGGCTCACCTGAAAGCGTTGGCGGTGGCCTGACAGCCAGCTGCCGAGTGGGTTCTGTTAATTCATTAGACACAGTTTGAGAGAGGGTCCCTGTATTGCAAGGGGTAGACAGCTGCGGTGCATGTGTAACCTTGTTCTGCTGGCTGCACTGTATTGTACTGCTGTCTTTCCAAAAGGAAAATCTAACCATTATCATTAACTGTTCATCCCGAGGAGGGTTGTGGTGGTCCAGAGCCTATCCCTGAAGCAAAGGCACTATGCTATGAAATGGCCATTAGATGGGATGCCAGTCCATTGCAGGGTGACCACGCACACATTCACACATGCAATAGTGACCAATTAACCTTCCACATGTCTTTGGACTGTGGGAGGAACCCAGAACAGCTGGAAGAAACCCACAGAAATGCCGGGAAAACATGCAACTTCCACACAGACTTAGGTGGATTCAAACTCACACCTAACCAGCCCAGATTCTGTGAGACAACAATGCTGCTCACAAAGCACCACCCACCCAATAGGACCAGCATGCCATAATTTAAAAAAATAAATAAATAAAAAAGCACCAAAAAGCAATTTTTCAGTAAAAATATATCGAGTAGTGAAACATATATCCGTGGCTCTCCAGTTGACTATTATTAAGACTATTTAATGATTAATGAAATTTTAACTGTTTATCCTGAGTTCCATACTTTTAGACTCAATAATACCAGCTGCTTTCTTTTATGTTGTAGCTATGGATTAAAACCCAACAAGAGTGTATTGATGGTGATGTCTCTATGACAGCCATTTCTTCATGGAACGTACCTTGTTTTACAGAGAAACGTAACTGCATGGAGGAAGAATTCGTCAAATTTAGAAATGATTTAATTTGTGACAACAGGAACTGTCAGACAAGGCATAAGAGTACTGGTCACTCCACCTTTAAATTGTGTGGTCAAGATCTGGGGTGACTATACCGGAAAGTTTTTTTTTTAAACGTTCCCAGGCTTCGTAGTCTGTATTATGTTGTCCCCACCTATGCAGAAGAATAAACTTCAGCCCACTGTGTAACTATTTGCAGACACAGAAGGATATTTGTTAAGCTTCCAGTAAATTTTGGAAATGAAAACTTGATGCTGGCAGAGTTCTGCGAACCAGTGTTTCCCTTTCATTTATAAACCATCAAAATGCAGATGGCTTTTCAGTCTGTATAGAGCTGGTTTTAATGAAGACAGTTTAGTTTTTCCAAACTAGCTTCTCACACATAGCTGAAAAGATTTCTTGCTTTTTCAGGGTTGGGGAAAAAATGAGCCAAGTCAATAAGTGGGTCAGGTAAGTGAAACCTATTGATGCAAGTTGGCAATATGTTTGTATTATATTGCTTACGATGTGTTTACAGTATATGTTTACAATGTGCTCTGTGAAATGCTAGCTAATAACAAATAATCATCACTCCCATTATGTGGACTAATGATGTTCTAATATAATATTTAGAAAGCTGGCTTGGCTACACAGACTGCACATTATGAAGACATAATCAGAATCGATGACAAAGGGCGCAGTGTAGTATTGTTTTATTTTATCCTCTTCAGTTAACTCTGTCGTGGGTCAGATTTGCCTTGTAAACTCAGTCAGGTGACTAAAAATATAGCAACAGCTTGTTTTTGCCTGGATCTCTGCTTGTGTGCAATGTTCATGAATGGAATTTGTGTCCTTAACAGGTACACTGTTGGTTGATGCCTGGTCCGTCATGTTTATACTATCAACCGCGTGACTGAAACTCACTTTTCTCCTCCATGACATTGTTGATTGGATTCCGGAAGAACAGGACACAATACTTCAGATGGAGTACTTTCAAAAGTTGCCGCAATGTAGTGATTCCATACTGGTTGTGGAGGCACCATTGTGGTCAGGCCCTAAGCAAATTCCCATATTACACTTCACAGTAACAGATACAACAGAGTTGTGCTGGTGATGGGAAAGGCATGTATAAACAGTATTTATCATTGTGGTCTATGTCACCCATGATCCAAAATAAACTGTATGACTTCACAACAGTCTTGAATGATGAGGGATCCTATTGATCTGTTGCACAGCAAATCCTTCATTGTAGCCAGATGAAAGGGCTGGAGTTTTGTGGTGGTGTTTTGGTTGGTTTAAGATTGCAGACGTTTTATCTATGTCACAAATTACTTAAGAACCACAGCTGTTTCATTAGAAACAGTGAAATGTGCTGACAAAGATCTATATAAGATAACTTTACCCTGTAGTCATTATGGAGATTTATTGTTTGTTTAACCATTAAATCAATACACTGTAGAT
The DNA here is from genome assembly GCA_900497675.1 of Arapaima gigas. NCBI lineage: Eukaryota > Metazoa > Chordata > Actinopteri > Osteoglossiformes > Osteoglossidae > Arapaima > Arapaima gigas. Next base: position 100,544 of record UFQX01000404.1, on the reverse strand, counting down.
GTGTTAACTCTTTATTTTCACTTTTACTTTACATTCAGTATGAAATACTCTCAATGGCTGTAAAAGTTAACATATGGGATATTTAATGATTTGGTTTATATAAACAAAGTTTGTTATGTCATACAATTACAAGAAAGTCGCACTGATCAGTATTATTTGGAACATACATAGAAATATCTTTAGTATTTATGGTAATGACACAGTGTATGAAGGTATTTTTATCCTTTAGATTAAAAATGCAAAAATGTATTCATGCTGACAAAAAATATAGATTATAACCAAACATGCATTGCTGCTTCACCATCACATCATTCATTTAATATAAGTAATTATTTTGAAATATTTCTTCTGTTTGAAAAGGATGAAAAAGAAACAACATAAGGTACATTTGAAGAATTTTTTTTTAAGGAATGAGCTTCCATAGTGCTTGTATTTACCATCCTAAATGAACACAGGTGTTTCAGATAAGTGCTCCCATTTCTATTGTTTGGCACACAGCGAAGTTCTGTAAACAGATGAACTGGAGACCCAACAAAGTCATCTGTTGAGAGAAAAAGAAGTTGGCCTGGGTTTACACTGGTGACAGGGAAAGCAGGTTCATGGCACAACTCTGACTTGCTCTCCTGCAATCTGGTCCTCATAAGGCACATAAACTAACAATCGGTTAATAACGTGGGAGGTCTGTAGTCAAGCAATGTAATTCCCTGTCCATCTGTTAATGATAGGTCAGAAAATCTTTTTCATTATCTGCTTGGATGTTATGCTTCCCTCGTGGAGCTCCTGTCATATACACGAAAGCTATTCAGTTTCAAAGTCAATCCATCCATTAATGACCAAATAATGGAAGGGTCAATGACGACGATCCAAAGGGATTGCAAATGCCCACTAGTTTGTAACCATAATGAAAGCAGTGTTGTGAAATTGTTTTTTTTTTTTTTTTTGTAAAATCCTGAAACGAAACACTTCCCATCTTATTCCTTTACAATTGTTCAATATGCAGCAATGTCTGTGTACTGTTCGTGAGGCTTGTATGTGGATGGAAATGCTTTGTTTGGATACACTTGGGGGCAAAAGCTTTTACTTGGTTATGCTTTGTCAATAGACTTCATCATGTGCCTTGCATGTATATGCAAAGAGGACATGGACTAGACACATATACAGAACCTTTTCAAAATCTTTTATTTCATTTTTTCTTCAGCCCCTACTTTTACAGAAAGTACCCAGGAAAAGCGTCATAAAGGACAGGAGAACATGGGGAAGCTCAAGAGATGCTGTCAGAAGCGAGTGATTTTTTTTTTTTACACTGGAGGATTTATCAGAATAAAACCACTCTGTTCCCCAGGCTTTTTTCTACTTTGAAAGACTTCCGCAGAGCTCAAGTCCCCCAGCCCCTCAGCAACGCTGATCCCAGATGGTGACAGGTCCCCCAGCTCCGGGACACAAATTGGTTTAATTGGGCAGAAGTCAAGTGGTGACACTGGGTCAAGGCAGCCGGGATCACTGGGGCTGCCCATACTGTGCATAAACAGGAGAAAAGACCTACTCTGCAGGAGGTCAAGCTGGGCTCTACTGTTCTCCCCCACAGCAAGGGACCCTCATGCCTAGGGTCCATTTGCCGTGATGGATTCATAAATGGATTGGGGCTGACACTGAGATCCAGCTCATTACCACCATGGCATTTGGTGGCCATCCTCCCTCTCCCTTGGCCTCACTGTGGCTAAGCACTGACGTGGAGAGATCAGAGCGAAGTAAACAACATGTTATCAGCTTGCATGCTAAAGCAGCACACAGAACTTGGTAATTTGAAAAATGACTTAGCAGCCATGCTTGATCCTGTCTTCCTGTGCTTAATTTGCCACAGTCATGGACTTTGGGGTGGCAATAATACAACTTTACCCCAGGAAAAGCTTTAGCTGGGTGCATTAGAAGAATGGAAACTCAAAGTGGGTGGCAGATTGTGCCAGACTAAAAAATCCACACAGGATTTCAGAGAGTCGTGCCTCTAGTGATGGATGTTGGTCCTTGGCATGTTTGACTTGGTGTGTTTCAGACAGGTGTTTATTCACCCCTCACCCACGTCACCAAACATGGTTAAAAGATAATGTGAAACAAGGGGTGACTAGAAATCTAAAGCAGTGGAGAATCATACGAAGATAGAGCAGAAGTTTATTGAATCAGTTCCATGCTGGTACTGAAGCCGGAATGTAAAAGCAATGAGAAACGGTACAAAGTGTTCTGTGTCAAAAAAATAAAAGAACTCTTTCCTATCAGATGTATTTACACTCACTGTGCATATTTTATAACAAAGTGACACTAGTGTTGACTTCTTTCATTCGAGGATATAAGGATATAGGTAAGGAAGTCAAATCACACATATTTGTACTGCTATAGATGTAATGACAACTTTCCTATCAGAGAAACATCAATGTGTTAAGTTAGTGACTTCCTTCAGGGAGCCATTGCCTGAAAAATCTGTGGATGACCCGCTTGTAGATTCTGTCCATGTGCCTGTACAGGAATGAGGTTTATTTGACTTGTGGTGAAATGATATGGAGTAAATGATTTCCAAAGGCATGGATAACATTTCAGTTGGAAAGCATTCATTCTGTCTGTGCTTGCAAGATGCAGTTCACTCAAGGAAGGATTACCAAACAGATGATATGGGAAGAAAGATGAGGGAGGACCATCCAAATTTGAGCCACCCAGGGAAATACTCTCATGTTTGTGCAACCAGAGGACTACATGCTAACTCTATTCAAATGGATAGTATAGTGCAGCTTGTGTTAAAACATTTTTTTCAACTTCTTTTTTTCAAACTGCTGTCTGTGCCCTGCCTTTCAGGCAAATAAGCTGGTTCAGCATCTCTGCATGTTGAGGAACTACAGAAAAGAAGACCAGTGGTGCTTGTCAAATCATTGACCTGGATTGAAATGTCATCATTACTTTTACACTGTTAACTGCATAAGTTCACATCCCCTTTGGGTCATCAGCAAAGGAAGAAAACAGTTTATTCATCACAAATTGCATCCAGAATTTCCTGTGAGAGTGTAAACTCCTGGCTATGAGTTACTGGTCTCAGCCATAACCGGTCACCTGAAAAGAGTTCCTGCTGATGAAGTCCTGCTGCCATCCTTACCAGAGTGAGATATAACTGGTCTCAGATCAGACTGAAATGGATCTCAACCAGAAAAAGACAAGGATGTTATGGAGCACTTGACCTTTAATAAGCAAGTGAACTATTAAAGGGTTTATCGCAGTACTATCTAGACATCCAGTTTCCTTTTTAACATTCTGGCTTCGGCCACAAATCCAGCAGCTGATAGTAGCGTGACACCTTGGTAGCAAGGGTATCAGTGATGAGGCCTTTGTAATGTACAGAACATTTATTGTGTTGCCCCATGGAATGATCCCATAAATCAAATGTCACATTTTGCCCTCATTTATGACGTTACACGAGGCTACACCTGATTTTTCTCAGTTTAAATCCCCTTTAGTAAATATACAGTGATGTGACATTAAAAAAATGTCAGTCACATCACTTTTTTCACAAAAAAGGAATCAGCTAAACTATTACTTAAAACAGAATTAATCTTTTTCATCTTTGGTTTTTCAAAACAAACAAATAAATTTATAAAGCAAATAAAAAGTAAGCAAATCATAGATGCAAATTTTTACAACTCACAGTAAGAGAAGAAGATGGTTCATAATAGTTTGTTTCCTGGATCATATTTCTTGTTAATCTACAAATATATTCTTGCATAACAACAAAATGACTTAAAAATGTTACAGATGTTTTCTTTATGCCCTTATTTTACAACACTGCAGAGCTGTTTTTTGAACTGTCCAACAATTTAAACAGTTGGGGCATGGAAATTTCTGAGGATGGGATTTCCCTAAGTGATAAATTCCTACTCTTTTACATGAATATTTACACTTTTAAAATCTGGGTCACCCTTCTCACTTTGCATGCAAATGTGATATGTGAGTGTATTTCTGTATTTTACTCTACTATTTATACAGTTCAGTATAATTCAAAGGTGCACAATATTTGTGGTATGGCCAAGTTATGTGATAGTCTTTACAATGCTGTAGTTAGTTATCTAGTTACATAGAACATAGATAGAATATTAGTTAGTATATTCCCATTGTAACGTGAACGTAAAAAACTATACATTTAAAAAGCAGTAATAAAAATAGTGTTATACAAATTGATTTGATGACAACCAGCAGCAAGAAATGGTGACAAAAAGATGTTAATTTTGCTTATATTCACATTTAGCCGTTCTCAATATGGTTCAATGGTGAAAGTGAAGGTAAGTTAAATTGGCAAGAAAACACTTCTGAATTGACATTCTGAAAGTCCTGAAAAAAATGTGAGATTTTTTTTTAAAATTTCTAGCTTTATTTGAAAAGATATGTTTGAAAAATACTGTTGGAAACAGCATTTAAACACCCCGCTTTCAATGCTTCTGAAGTGAGTACTTTGCCTGTTTTTGGAGCGATGTCATTTCAATCTGCGTCAATCTGTGTCTCCTTGAGCAATAACAGTACACTCGGAGGCATTTTCAAAGAGATGTCCCTGTTATAAATTAGGTGAAATCCAAAAATGATGAGAACACTTGCAGGGGCGGACACTCGCATGGCTCCGGCTGACAGTATGAGCTGTAAATCTGTCAGCAGACTGCTTTTCTGAGATGCTGACAATGAAGCACTGAAGACAGAGGGGGGGCATGGCTTGGCACATCACAGGGTGACTCCTGTGGGACTGAACACAGGGACCAATGACAAAAGTTACAGATAGAAGGACAAGCATGTGAAAGGAGGACTGGAATGAGTACTGGCATCATAGAAGGCAGAAAATGCCCATCCACACTTACTCTGGACTGTGAAAACTGCTTTGCTATGTTATTATCTACAAGAACAGGAGGTGGCCATAGCAGTGTTGTAGGCCTACAACGTATAGAATACAATAGCATCCTTAGGGTACAGCTGCACTGTTAGTGTCAACACGTATATACTTACTGCGCCATATAAACAGCAAATAACCACGTGGTCACAAATATCTTTTTACTAGATTTCGATTTTCTGTCAGCTTGTGCAATTTGTGACATAAAAAAAGTTGAGAAAAGTGCAGGTAACGGAAAATGGGTCTAAAACAAAAATAATGCAGAAACCTCTGTCGAGAAGCTTATGGACACACTGACAAACTCTCCCTTTCTGGAAGAGCTTGTGATCTATCGCAGTTTTAGAGCATCAGGATGTAATGTTTTGCATCTCATTTTCATTCAGTGGGTTTGTTCTGCATGGAGATTCTGCATTGCTATCTGTGAGTCATCCTCCAGCTTTTCCCATATTTCATACATGCCCATATATGTCCACTAGGTATGATTTGCATTTTTACACCAAATATATACAGTTGCAGGCAGCATTTCAAAATGCGTTAGAAAGGGACATTGAAAGCTTTCGGTCGTGTACTTGCGGTTATGCATCTGATTCTCAGTTCATTTATTTCCTCTGTATGTCCTTTTTGACACAAATAATCTTCTCCATGCAAATATTTCCATGCATTATTTATATTTAGACACCTCTCTGGCGCACTTTGAAAATCTAGGGGTGCAACACCGAAAGGAAAATGTTAATTGGCCAGAATTTATTGCGTGACTCTATCCATGTTTGAAAATAGCACAGCTGAGCAAGGTGCCTCTCATGTACCCCGACTGGCGGTTCTGGTGTGTGAGGTACGTGAAAATAGCTTGGTTTGCCAATGGGTTCAGAGATCACTCAGGTGAGAAGAGATTTAGTGGACAGCCTGCTGACCCTCTCGAGCTCTATACTGTATATAAATACAGACAGCCTGACAGTAATGACTGCATAGCATGGAAGTTTTGTGTCCCCCAGTGTTCAAGCAGGCCTTAACTACCCCCTTCATTTATTTTGTGACTGTAGAATGAAAATATTTTTCAATAAAAAGTACTGAATTATAAATTATAATTGTAAATTATTAATGTAAAAACTGACTCACCTGGTAACAACAAAAAAATGTGACCAAACGTGCACTTTGTCTAACCAGCATTTTGCCTCATGAGACAGTTCTTTTTTTATTGCAACAACAGCAACACGAGGTTATGGAGACATGGGGGCAAACAGACAGCAAAAACCCAGGGAAATAAGTCACGTCAAATGTAGGAGTTCAGGAATGATGGGAAGGATCATTATAGACCAATAAAACTGAAAGAAAAAAGAATGATACTAACTCCTTATAAAACTTCAATACAATATTAAAGACTGATTATCCAGTTTATTGTTCGTACAATCTAATACTTAAACACTTTTAGGTCATCCTAATTATTATTATAAACGGACAGTTTTTTTTTATTTACAGTAATCTTTGAGTACACTTATATTTGTGTTTTGTCAGTGAATTAAATGCCCACAAGGAGAGGAAACTTGAAATTAAAGATTTTGCAAAATCCCCAGCACACAGAAGCTATTTTCTCTCTGTCAGCCAGAGATTCAACATCCTTAATCTATTAGCACCTCTATGGGGGATGAAAAGTGTGTGCATATTTGTGTGTGTGTGGGGGGGGGGGGTGAACCTTCACACGCATTAGCAATTGAATATTCCCATAAAGTTATTGTGAGAAGAAGAATTAGAAACAGCTTTTCCCCATTTGAACCGTTCCGATTTTCAAGTGGCTGTAGGTTTTCAATTTACCTTTTTAAGGCCAGACAGATGGATAACTAATCATATCTTTTACAACCATTCAAAGTGGTCACTCAGTACAATTGGATCATTTGTAACTGCACTCTCAGGGGTCCACTCACACATAGTGATCAATGGAATCTACAGTTAGGCTTGGAAATGCCTTAGTTTACACTCATCTGGAGGGAACGGATGCTGCTGAAGTCCAGATGGCCCATGTTAAGGTGTGAACGAGGTGGGTGAGAGCTGAGCGTGGACAGAGGAAAAGACAGTGAGGAAAGGAACAACTCAGATGTTCCAGACACCGGTGAGAACCCGATGTGCAGACTGTTTGGTTACAGTCAGACAGTTTATGCATCGCTGTAATTTATTGGTAGAGTCTCAGATTTTCACACAAATGACTTTCTATTAGATCTGTATTTCTTCAAGTATTACCATCCCTGGGGTAATCTATTAGAAGGGAAACAACTAAAAAAAAACATATATGACTTCTCTAAGACAGGCAAAAGAAGAGTTTGTAAAATTGGTGAGAGCTGAGTGGAAGATCATCGTAATCTCAAGTATAAAGAAATGGTTACAGTTTGACACATGACAATCTACATAAGGCCAGAACAAACTAGTACATAAGACTACATAAGTCCTCAACAAATCTCGTATTTTATCCTGGAGTTAGTATCAAGACACTGGCAGTGATTTGTACATACATAGGAGAAACAAATATTGTCCCTATTTCTGAAATTTGCCATGTGCAGCACAATAAATAAGAAATGCCTGCATAGCAAAAAAAAGACGTTTTAGAAATTAAAACGCAATGTTTTTATGAGACAGTGGCGGGAAGCAGACACAGACCTAAATCTTTCACAGCCGTGTCGCTACAATGTTCTAAAGAGAAAACCAGACCTACCTCTGAAGGTCTCTCGCTGTGAAGGCCCAGAAGAAAGTATCGGCATGTGTTTAAGAGCCTCCGTTTGAAATGCCCTGAAGAGAAGAACAGACGTGCTTTGCTGTGCAGAGCTGCTGACCTCAAGGCCTCTGGGAAATGATGTCCTTGGACACTTTTTATCAATAGGAAAAGGGCAGATGATAGTGGTACTGCTGCCTGCAACGTCAAGGAGTTTTTATTTTACTGCAGTAAAACAGCTTTATTGTCATTTCCTGGTCTAATATACCTAATATTAATAAATAATGAAAATGATAAAAATGGTAATATGTTTGGTCTTTGATTAGTCTTTGTGATTGATCACCTTTTAAGAGATGAACTACAAACCTTATAACCTTTTAGACCTGGCAGTCATTCTGAGGTTCAGGCCCTCTCTGTCCTGGAGGTATAAAAAGATTAATGTCAGAGGCAATGATGAATCTCCTCAAACCGGCGAAAATGAGGTGCCCTTGAGCTTCACAGTTGACTATGTGGTACAGACGACAACAAGAGCGCAGTAAAGAAAAGTGAAAAGTAAAATGGGCAAGTGATAAAGTACAATCATCCTGCTGTACTTGGAGCTACAGAAGTGATGTGAACCTGAACAGCAGTTACAACATCTGGACAAATCACCTAATATACACCCCACCAGTGCTCTCCATTTTTCTCAAAATAAATGATGGAATGAGACTTTGGCGGGTCACTCATAGATAAAGGTAGTGTTTCAGTGTTTGGAGTCGAGACACAAGTGTTTGACTTAACATTAGCAATTTTTGTTAGAGTGCAGTCTTGGTCTTTAAAACGGACCCTCACACTGCAGCTTCAGCTGTGATGATGTATGGCTCTGCTGTTGTTGCTGTCCTGCACGTCCTCAGTTCCAGAAGACAGATTTCCAGCTGTATATTACACATTTTTAACCACATAAGGTCTCAGCACTGGAGGTGCTGGAGAGGACTACAGGGTGACCAATTTGGCTGGAGCAAACGTTCCCCCACATGCCCGTCTCCAGCGGTGGTGTCCATCCGTCTCCTGACACTCATACTTCCGAGTGACAAGTGTGTTCTAGTCCAAACACAGTTAAGAATTGCACTCAAGATTTTCCCCAGGATCTGAAGTAAAAGCAAACAAGTGGGACAATGGAAGTATGGGGGGATATTTGATGGTTAAGGGGTCTTCTTATACACACAGACTTCAGCTTTGTAGGTCTACATGATGAAGTAGGTGAACTTGTACAGTTCTTAGTTTGCACTTTCAGCCAGAGACATTACATGCTGATAAAAAGCATGGAAATGTCAGGTCGGTCTCCTTGTTTGCAACTGTATATCAAGAGTAATTCAATTACCTTTGGTCTCCTTTACGAGCTAATATATTAGAGCAGCTTGAGCAAGTTAATGGACTCAGGCCAGTAAACACAGCATGTAAAGTGTTCACAACTCACTTCCACAATGAAGGATGATAAACTGTCTGACTTTAAAAAAAGGATTTTTTTTTGCTTCTTTTAACGGGGGAAATGAAGCTCCAAAGAAGTGCCCTGCACTTCCAGACTGGCTCAAAGTTTCACTTTAATCCTGTACGACTGTGTTTCGACTTGTGGAAGGGAGGTTATAAACAATTACATACTGGAATATATAATTTGTGCAATATTGGAGTAACAGTATAAAGTGTAACAACTGTTGTTCATTAGTATAACATTTATTGGACCTTCTGTCTGTAATATCATAACATTTTTTTCAGTCAAGAATACATTCTACATTATTTGCATTATATGGACCTCCAAATATGCAGAACTGGATAGTTCCGCTGTTACAGTTCCTCGTAGACAGTATAAAAACGATCCATTAAAGAAATACTATTTCTAGTCACACATGCCTTCACATCTTTGGAAAGAGATAAAAAATCTGTCATAATGATTTTCATTCATCATTTGAAACACCCAAAGTCTATTGTTAATTACACTACTCGAAGAACATCAATAGCCACAGGCAAGGGGAAATCATTTTCCATTCTTCCAAAAAAGGAATATTATTGAAAAATTATAATGGCAATTTCTTTCCCATATTGTAACAAAAGGGAGTTTAACTTCCACTTTATATGCAAAGGAGAAAGTTCATATTGCTTCATTGCATAATAGCCCCAGCTTCACACTGGCAGACTTTAATATGAGATGTGTTCATGCTCAGATGGTGTGTAATGACTGAAAATGGCCCGGCTAATGAAAGAACCTTCCTAATTAAATCGTCGCAAACAGTCCCTTCTGATGTGGCTTACAAAGAGCAAATATGCAATGTTTGTAGGGTAAAGTGGTCACGTACATGAAAACAGGTCCAAATCAGTCCCAAATCACGGTTTGATAGAGCCATGGCTTTATTTATGAAATTAATGCATTAGTGATGAGCTGCTTGGCTACGTTTGTCTTTTATTATGCAAGGGTTTACAGGCAGGTGGGGGTCTTCTTTCAGCATCCTCTGGCTGTAAGCCCCCTACCTGGTATCAAATCTATGAGCTCTCCTCCTTGGCTCCTTGGCCAAAAGCTTGGTAACAGTTTTCAGCAGGCCCATGTTAACTGCAACTCACAAGGGCTTCAGATTTAAATCTTATTGAAATATTTATACGCTACGTAACTGTTTAAACAGTTGTACTTCAAGTACTGGCTTTAAAAATTCACTGTTGCCTACGTCCAAATAAGAAAACTTTATTTGAGACATTTTTAGTTGGCACTGTGGAGAGCGACCTGTCCGTGTGTCTCTGGATTTCTTACCCATCTGTCAGGTGGCTTTGGGTCAGGATGAAGTTTTGTAGACCAGCAGCACAAAGGTTGAAGAGCGAATACCAGTCTGTTGTCTAAAAGATATACCAACTGTACCCCTGAGCTTAAAAAGAAATAGTAATTTTTATATTCCTGTAGGTCGTAATTCCTGTGACCCTCCTCAGGCTAAGCGGTTAATGACAATGGATAGATGGGTGGATATTCTTTAAAAATGGAAAAGGGTTTCATAAGTTTAATAAGGTTAAAAATGTGCAGTGATATTTTGTCCTCGGCCTTGTTAATGTTACTATGAATAAAGTGAACAACTGACAAAAAAGTAGTGCAGAAAGTGAATAATATTAGCGAGGACATTAAATTCCCAAAATATCAGGAACCTTCATAATTCTAACATGCCTGAACTAGAGTCAATAATGTAATAAGTAGAGTAACTTTCCAGTCCATTTTCTCCAGTGAATGTGTGAAAATAAAATTGTAAATTAAAAAACTGTTTGCATTGTAGATAGCAGAAAACCATTAAATAAAATTACTAAGAAATAAAAAGGAATAAAAAATCAGTAGTATGCAATGAGTGTTAGCTATGTTTGGTTGAATAACCCTTGAGTAGGTCAGCTGAGGTCAACAGAGGTCTTCCCAGCTCACCCTTCCTGTTGGTTCAACCAGAATAAAAGGTCATCACCTTCAAGTAGTCAAAGGTCAGCATGGGTTCAGTGCCAAGCTCTGCCTTTGTCCTCTGGGAAGTGATCAGTTCAGAAAGCAATACTGTGCTGGTTTTAACTTTTTACTGCAGCTAGAGTACAGTACCTGAGTGAGAGGCCTCAAGAGCAAAACCTAGACTTGATACTCAGTAGAAAAGTGCATATTTAATATCTACGTGATGAATCTTCACTGATTTTTTTAAGAGGTCATGACAGCTTCTTGGGGGCCATGTATATAATTTTATAGCAATGAGTCAACTTAGTCAAAGGTTTGAGTGCAGTAGGTGTTAAGTGACTGTTTATGCTTTAAACTGCGTAACTGTACATCAACAATGTAAATCTCTAAGAAAAATTTAAATATAGTACATTACAATGAAACGGTTACCCAGAGACAACTTACACCACATAAAATATTGTCAGTTATGGAACTGCCTGAAACTTCTGACTGGCACTCTTATACAGAGATTAAAACAAATTTTAAAAATATAGAATATGCATATAAATAAAATATATAAAAATGCACATAAAAAAACATTTTTAAAAGGTAAAAAGAACACAGTAAGGTTCTTGATGGACAACTTAGTAAGTGTTGCACCTTTGAAGGTGTCTCAGGATTTACTTTATTGTCATTCTGCACTTATACAGATGTATAAGAAAGAACAAAATCTTGTTTCTCTTGGACCATGATACACAGTACAGCACAGACAGACAACATAGCAACATAGAACAACACAGACAAACTGAGGTAGACTATAAAGAAATAGGTAAATAAATAAATAGCTATAGATAAATAGATGGACAAAATGAATATCAACAGATACACTGATAAGAGAACAGATAAATAAAAAAATAAATAGACAAGAAATTAAAATTAGTGCAAATAAAGTCAGTAGTGTTGGCAGCAACAATATAGTGGGGGGTTGTCAGTGGTGGTGGAGGTGATCTGTATATAATACTCATGTGTGCAGGACTCACAGGCCTCACTGGGTTTGCCGCCCGTTTGTGCCTTACTTGGAGATGGCTCTTCACACACCGTTTCCGGAAACAGGGCTACTCATTAACCGTGATGTATACCGACCTCAGCACCAAGTGTTGTGCTCTGAGGGATTTTGTACCCAAAATGCATGAACAATAACCCCAAATAATCTGATCAGTGAACATTTTCACCAGGGGGTGGCTTTCCAATGTTTTTCCACTCTTGCAAAAAAGGTTTGTCGAACAAATTTCAAATTCATATGCTCTCCATATATTTAAATTTAAAAAAAATTCTTCTAATGTTTACAAATCAATCTCATGCACCAGCAGCTTTTGCAAGTTCCCTATTCCAATTTCCTGTTTCATCCTCAGCAATGGGAATGAAACCCAGATATGATCGGTGTACAGTACACAACACGGCATAAGCTAAAAGTGAACTACCTAGAAAAAGAGCTAAATGGCAGCAATGAAAAGAAATTTATTCATTTCTGCTTCATGTGAATAGAGCCTGACAGCCAACTATTTACCTTCCTCAACCACAGGAAACGAAACTCCTTTTTGAGAGAATAATGAATTGATTTGGTGTGAGTTCAAGGCCATTTTGGTGCAAATAAGGTCTGCATGTCATTTTCAGTCCCAGAGAAAACCATTAATCTAGCGTGAGCCCCTCGCGATCTGATCTGTGCCAATATGGAGGGCCAGAGGAGAGAAGGAGTGAGAAGCTACAGATCCACAGTCTAATGGCTCAACATTAAATTTAATGTGTAGGGAAATTGGTTCAGGAAGGAAATTGTTTTATTTCACTTAGAGCGTTTAAATGAAAGAAGACCTTTTCATGAGGGGGGAATGGACTGAAATCAAATTTTAAAAGACATCGGTTCCGAGTGTCTTAAATCTGAGTGGCTAACAGTCTAAACATTGCATTGTGAGAAATATGTTCTAACACGCCTTCATCTGCTGGGAAATCTGTGCTACTAGAGCGCCCTCTATCGATACTACATGTCCGTTTTAAAATACAATTTCGGTTAAAATCCACAAAAAATGTTGATATTCACCAGACAAGGAGGCGTTTGATCTGACAGGATTAGGCTGCAGAAACAAAATCAATTTTGCAACATTTACAGATTCTCTGGCTTTATAAACTCAAGCTCAGCATCCACATATTTCACATATGCTTTTTTGTATGCTTCTCAACTGAACTATTATTACTTCGTATTGCTGATTTAACAACATTTATTGGCTTAAAAAAATTAAAACAGTTAATCAGAGGTCAGTAAAAGTTTAAAAACCAACAGTAAGCAAAAAGTTAGTTCACCTGAAAAATCAGGATAAAAAGAACTGTACATTTGTATGGAAATTTTACTGTGGCAGACTGGGCTCCATCATTTCAGTTATCAATCATATTTAATACTTTGTCTTATTTGTCACTGGATTCCACATAATCTGAGGGTTCAGGGCCATAGAAAAATATTGCAAAGGCAGTTCACTGACTCGTCTTCACCCTGTGTCTCTTGTCACTGTGACCCCTATACTTGCTCTGTCCCCAACAGGAGAGTGACCTGTTCACCCTGGATGCTGTCATGCACAGCCAACAGTGACACCAGGCACAGTCCTGGTGCCGGATCTCAGAGGGTTCACGTGTGTTTGGATTGCTATGTGTTTGTGCTCTTTTACATATGCGTGTATGTCTCAGTACATGAGTGTAGGTGTGTGCATGTGTGGAAGGCTTTGACTAGTCTTCTCCATGAGCTGTAAATGCAAACAAAAATGTTGTGGGATGAATAAGGTAGCAGACATTGCGGTGATGTCAGCAAAGGGCCTCTGTTCCCAGCACATTCAAACAGCGCACTGTAGTCACCTGATTTTTTAGGAATATTTTGCTCTTTGTCCTGAAAACAGCTAAATTCCCTGCCTGTAACCTGCTGTAACTGAGCTGAAAGAATATAGAAAAATTAATTCTGAACATGGAGCATCATTAAATACGAGCCCACGCATGCTTATAAACACACAGTGAAAACACTGAGAGGGACTATAATTTTGAGACTGGCCAAAGGATTTGGTGACACACATGGCTTTAACTACTATCGCAGTCACACAAGGCATAAGGAAAAATGTGTGCTGGACAGAAGGTCATTATTTCACACAATTTATAAAACACACACAAAAAGGGCATTAAAAAGTACAAACATGTTAATAATACCACATAACATTCTGCAAACTAGAACATATCAAGTTCCTGGTCAGTTTCTTTAAAATCCAGCTTCTGTGCAATTATTGATATCCCAGAAATGGTATATTTAACAAAGGAATAAGGGCGTGACCATTGACTGCCAAGGTAGAGCACACAGGTGAACATTTAGATCACTTGATGTCATTCAAATTAAGCTAATATCCAGTTAAATGTATTTTAAATTGTTTCCATTATTGAATTTCTAAGCAAGAAGAATTTATTCATATTTAGTAAGAGATTGGATCATATCACTGGCCTGTGGGATAAGCACTGATTTTAAGACGGGTCTGCAAACATCAACTCTCTAACATAGCCAGCGGAAGACAGCAGAAGCCAATCCTCTTACCACAAGTAGTGGGACACCTGACCGTACTGAAAAGAATCCTGCTTAGAGCAAAAGAGAGCTGCCACAGAGATGTGTTCAAATCAAATCACACAAACAGGTAGTGTATTCACTTAGTCTTATTTCTTGTACAGTGATGTTGTTAGTAGTGTCTATGAAATGTGGTGGAAACTCACTTCTACACCCCTAAATGCACAAGCGCAACCAGTTTGCATTTAACTGCACTACGCTAAGGACAATACATGCGATTTGTGCTTCATCCAGGCAGATAGTGCAACAAAGGCTGACCTGTCTGCAGTCTCTGTCCAAGTCGGTGCACATTTGGCCGCCTGTACTGGTCACAGTTACCGTTCTGCTGTCCAGGGGAGCAGGTGTCTGGCAGAGGTGCTGAGAATCTGCTCCAAGACAAGGAGCAATACCACCACCACTCCCCCACCATTAATCTCATCTCCTTTCATGTTTCTTACCTGGACAGCATCCATTTCTTCCTCCATTTTAGGATGAAGTGATGTGGAAATGGTGAAGCTACTCTTCCTCTGTTCAGATAAAGCATTTCCTGAAAGAGCTCAGGCCTGTTTTGGAGCCACTGTGGATGACAGCGGCCCTCATGGGACATCATTTGAAATCTGATGTCCACTGTTTAGAGGAAGACTCAGGAAATCTGAGTTCTTTTTATCTTTGTTGTTTTCCCAAACCAAGTCCTTTTGAATTGTTATTACATCAACAGAACTAATTTTTTTTCAGACCCCATTCCAGTTTTGTTGCAATGACTACATTAAGGTAGAATAGCATGGGCTTGGATAATCTGTCTATATCTATAAAGCTGTCTCTGTTTATCTGTCTGTTTGTCTATCTGTTCTTCATGAACAGCTTTGTTTTTCAAGCCACAGACATGAAATTTGGCAAATTAGAACTTCTCACCCTAGTGAGGTAGTCAAATTCTACTTTGATCTTTAAAATAAGGCTTGGAGACCTGCACATAGTTCCACCACCTGCAGAGCACAGCTATCTCACATACAAAGTAGAATTACATGAAACACAGAATAAACGTCATGCTGATGACAGTTGACTGCTAAATGTAAAAAGTTTAGGGGTTAAACAGTTTGGTAATATATAATTTATTACAAATGACTACAGTTAGCATGTGTCACATGGCATCTGCATGTTTTTTCCTATGTTCTACTTTCTCTGTTGAAACAGAAACGGCAAGCGAGAGTGCTAATGGGGGTGAGTATGGAGGGAAAAGTCACGGGGGGAGTAGAGGGATGGGTGACAGGGGATGGGCTTGTGAATGCTGGAAGTAAAGAGCCAAACTGGAAAGAAGGATGGATGATGGGGGCTCTTCTGCAGGAAGCACCCAAACTGGTGAGAAAGAGTGTTGACGGGGGGTACGCTTCAAAGATGGAAAAACACCACTGTTGTTATCATCATCACCATGAGAGCAGCAACAGGAGTAAGTAGCTGTAATATGTGTGCAAATAAAAATAACATTTTGTAAAATCTGTACAAAGTGAAATTATAATGTAAAAATCATTATTACATCAAAATTATATATAACAGACACAAACATGCACACACACACACACACACACACACACACATAAAATGCACAATAGTGACATAAAAGTAATGATATATAACATGTGATTACTTTCTAACTTTCTTTCCTTTCCATCTTTCCATTTTCTAACGCAGGAAATGCTGGGTAACTCAACTAGCATGATGTACCATTTGGTGGTTTAAAAGCATTACTCCCATGATCCTAGGTGACTGTGTTGTGTGCTTTTGGTACAAGAACTATTCAATATATAAATATGTAAATGCTAAATTGTGCAATTTTTTTCACCATCATTGCATGCAAATACAGAGAGTGTTTTAATTGTCTTTACAGTGCTGCTCAAATATTTTATAGTCGTGACTTTATTTCTCAGTTACTTTATTCATTCAACATGAAAGGCAAACATAAGATTCACTTTAAATAATATAGACTGGAAATTGGATTTTTGGATAATGCTCATAGTTTTGATGTGGAATCGAAGTGTACGTCATTTTTCCTTTCCTAACGGAAGTTTTGGTTTTTGTAGAGGAAGATTTAAGCTGCTGCTTGAAATCCCTGTGGCTTATATTGGGAAGAAGTCTTTAGTAGGATGGTCACATTGCCTATAGCGGTAATTCCATCTCTCATTTCAAGGGCAGCGGTGCAGACGGGTACTCATTGCTAGCAAATAGAAAGCTTCCTATTCCATTCCAGCAAGCAAAAGTACTTATTTCATTGCTGTTCTCCACAAATAAGTGGAAATGGGAATTTTTGTGTATCCTCCATCCATCAAAAAGAGTCTCCTTGTTACACACCGAATTCAGATGTCTCAAAATTTGCAACAGTTTTTTGGTTCCCAATTTATAAAACTTTGATGTCCTGGAGGACATGTATGTTCGGGATTTCATTGTGTCTAGGTGTTTCGGAGTCAGATTAAGGTAATTATTTCCTAAACTGATGAAATTCCACAGCCTTCTCTCCCAATTGAAGCTGTTTGCTATGGAAGGACAGCAAGAAAACCTGGGCTCCTTGTAGTACAAGGAATGCAAACCAATAAGCGAAACTATGAATTATAGGTAAACCCAAGTGTAAACTTATGCAATTTTTATGTACCACATGGCAATTTTCAAGTAAAAAAATAATGACAGTTGTTTTCTTTTTTCTAATGTAATGTGTTCATGTTCTTGATGATCAGGCCATTAACTGTTGCAGTTGCTCAACTAGACATGAAATGATGGAGAATTGATGCTAGAGGAGGATGCAAGATTAGTCATCAAACGTTATTGCTTTGAATTCTGCTGCACAAAACATTAGCTTTCCATCACTTCTTGCCGGTATAAACCTGCCTCGGGTCTTTCACTGAACACAACTGCTGTTGACATAACACGAGTATGAAATAAGGGAGCTTAAGTATTCAGTTCATCTGGGTACGTCTATTTAAAAGAATGGAGGATCGTGGTCTGTAGAAGACCGCAATCTTTTTATTCGATCATTTTAGTATGCCTCAGTCACACTCATATATTGCCTTTGCTTTTTTATTAATCTTTTGGAAGACACAGCTCCAAGTGAAGTTTATCTCTCCCATTTATGTTTACAGTCGAACGCATAAATTCTTACAATCGGTCGTATATCATTGATATTTGTTGCCAGGAAACTGGTTGAAAGCAATAGGGCATTTTAGCTTTTTATGCCTGTCACCTCTATCAGATAGAAATAAATTCTGCTGCCAATTTCAAAGCTCACAAACAAAATGATAAAACACTAGTGACAAATGCATTTAAACTTGTTAGGCAGACTTTCTTGGTGAGCTGTAAAATCACTCGTGATGTATCTTTCCCGTAAAACATGCCATTGAAATGTATTATGCTTCATAATTTATAAATCTCTTCTTTTTTATCGCCATTTTCATACACAAGGTGACACTGTATCTGATTGATCAAAACACTCTAAGGTGTGTGTTTCCGAATTCATTTTGTACCTGTGATGAAACAAGCTTTGACTGTATTATTCCACTGGATTCTTAGTAAGAAAAACAAGACACATTACAAATTCGTGATAATTTGTGTTTTAATATAACAGATAGCCAGTAGCTGAACTGCTTTTTCACCGTGTCTTACCCCTTTGAAATTTACTCTTGAATTATTTGAGTCTATCCTACAACAACTGCTGGAAAAAAAAAAATTCAGCATGCACTATATGATGGTAATATTATGATTTGTATGTTCTACACACACATTTTACTGAAAAGGTCAATACTTAAAAGTTTCCATTAACCATTAAGTGTTTTTCTTACAGTAGGCTCTAAATACCTCTGCAGAAATGGGCAATAAATTGAATTGCAGAAGTTGATAGCAACAAGTTATATTTACCTTGTTACTTGTGTTCAAGTAAATTTCTGAAAAAAGTATAGATCAGAGTAGTTTTTGGCATTAATACGTTTTCCTCAAATACATTTATTATGAAAAAATAATCCCCACTCCACTGCAATTTTGTCACCTTGTTTTCTTTGCTTAAAAAATGTCAAATATTTTTCTTATAAATTTTACATTTTAGAGAAAAAAAATTGCATTTCCTGAACAGACTGAGAGATGGAGAAGAAATTTTTGCAATTCTTGACAAACAGTCTGTTAATCCAAAACATCTGGCTGACAGGTAACATTCAAACTTATTTCAAAGATAGTCATGTGATACCAAGTAGTAAAAGCAAGCTAAGCAGGATGCAGTGGTTGAGTAGTTTACCTGCAGCTCAAAACATCTTATTTTATAACTGAGTTCCAGAAAGTTCACAATGGTAAGTGGTATGGCATGGTTAATGAATATATTGATTCATATAGCAGTTAATATGCTAATTGTATGTTTAGTAAATGTAATGTAATGTAATGTTTAGCAATGGCAGCACACAGTACACAGAAGCCACATTTTTCGCCAGATAATTTTATCTCATTTGGTTAATAATCTGTTTCCCTATCTTCCCTATATTAAAAACTGCAGACGATATAGTTATGACACATACACAACTTTTTCTTTGCATTTATTGCAGTTTAATGATGAAAGTGCCTTCTGTATACTTTGAACACATTTCTCTAATTTTACAGTAGAAATGAATAATTTTTTCTACTTTTTACAGCACACTTGCACATCTTATTGAAAGAAGTAGTTGGATTTATGTAGGTTATACTGAGTCCACATCCTCCCTGCAGAAAAAATGTAAACTGCCTCTCATCTCATCTACCATCAGGGAGTTTCTCATTGGTCCCAAATTCATTCTGCAGCCTGAGAATGACCTCAAACACCCAATCTCAGTCATACACAACTATCTTCAGCAAAAAGAAGGAATCCTGCAACAGATGGTATGGTCCCCACAGAGCCCTGATCTCAACATGATCCAGTCAGTCTGGGAGGACATGCAGAGACAGTCAAAGTCTGCAGAAGAACTGTGGCCAGTTCCTCAATATTTTTGGAAGAACCTACCAACTTCTACCTTAAACTGCATGCAAGTTTGCATAAGAGAATTGATGCTGTTTTAAAGGCAAAGGGTGGTCCCACCAAATATTGATCTGATTGAGGTTTTTTGTCTACTGCACTTTTTAGAAGGTTTATTGATTAATAAGTATTCATGGCATTATTTTTGGAACCATCCTCGCTTTATAGCATTTTTCCCACAGGTGCCTAAGACTTTTGCACAGTACTGTATGTCCAAAGATAATATTAGTACAAATTTACACTACTGATGGCATCACATCTCACGTTGAATAAAGCATTAGAATGTTTGTATTTAACAGTATCTGCCTGATTTTACTCAGAGACCTGAAAAAATGCGATGTGGTAAAACAAAGTGCGCTTTAGCAGGTGAACTTAAGGAACAACAGGGACAATGTTCTAAAAACACATAACGGAACATAAAGCCAGAGAAGCTTGAATATCCTTTTCTATGTTCAGAAATAGATCAGACTCTGGGTACCATAAAAGGTGTCTTTAAATAAACCTTCAAAAAAAATAATTTTTTTAACCTTCACTTGAATTGTATGCTTCAATAGCCATCTCATTACTCTTACACTCGCACATATGGAGATATTTTGCTGTTTAAACACAGTTTGCTGTGATGTTAAAAACATGACCACTGAATTATTCCAGTTCCTAATTAACTATATCTGCAAAACATTCCTCACGGCTGGTTTCTCATTAGATCTTTGATTTGAAATGTATATGTTACTGAATGTATGGAAAACCAGGCTGATTACATAACAACAATTCAAACTGTTCTAAACAAAAATCATGAAAAGAACTATCAAAAGGAATGGATCACAGCAGAGATGTTCACTTAATGCTTTGGCCTTGTTAAAATTCAAGGGGTGCTATAGTGTGCCTGAATTACACTCATGAAGTAGCAGCACCCTGTAATACCCAGTATGAACCATGGATCTTGTACTGAACAAATCTTGAGATCAGCATTATGTGACTATCTCATATTGTGGAGAATAATTTATGGGACCATAAATAAGTAATTGTGTTGAGTTGGAGTGATCTGAGTTTGACACACAACACTGTGAAATATTTGAACACATCTTGTTGACTGATCACTGTTTGCACAGAAGTGTTTGGCAAACAAATCGGAGGGGACAATGTCAGATGGATGTACGCACCCACAGGAGGACCAGGCCAGGAGGGAATGCTGATCCTATCAGCCTCGGCTGAATGTTGCCTGGGACAACCCAGGCTGAGCCACGTGCACCAGGCTTCCCATCCAGACCCAGGGGTCCAGAGAGGAGGCCAACTGCTGGTTCTCACAAGAAACAGAAAATATGAATGGACTCTGGGGAACTGGGTTCTATCTGTTTGTTTGCTTATTTATGTTGCTTTTCCAGTACTGGTTTTGTGACCTTCGATGTTTGCAGTATCTTAGCCTTTTTCAACATGGTTTGATTTGCTGCCAGAATCTCTCTGTCTCATATGCTCTCTCTCTTTCCATGGTCATTCTCCTCTGCCTTGGTTAAATTAGAATTTAACTGAAATCAAAGAAATGTAGAGAGTTTGACAAAAACCATGGCTCTGTTACCGAAATACTCCATGAGGCCAAAAGAGAAGATAAGCCAGGAAGTTATCATAGGAATGAGAGCACTGCCAAGCTCACTTAGCCTTCTAGTGCTGTGTTGACTTGGGTTCTGACATCACAGATTCCTAAAGCTTAGTGAAAAACAGCATTTGAGGGCACTTTACCTGGGATCAAAATAATGTACATAGTACAGCTCATGTAATAATATCTTGGTTTAATGTAGATGAAACTTAAATCAGAAACCCAACAACTGAAACTGAGGATGCTGTGAGATCAATATGTTGCAGTTCTGCGGTCCCCTGGATTTGGAATCCTTGTGCATTGGTCGCCTGCCGGAAACCAGTTTTCATAGCTTTCTGAAATCCAGGCAGGCATAATCCCTTGTGCATCCATCTGATGTCAAATGTTGACAAACAAAGCCTCTTGGAAGAGGGTGCTGTCATTTGCAAGAGTTTGGAGTAAACTGGACTGCTTAATGCTTACTTCAGTGGTACTGCTGAACGTTAACTTGTGCCTCTTTCTTCCTTTGATTTAGAAACATCAAGTTTGAGCAAACAAAGCATTTCATTTGTTTTTAATGCCTCCAAGGCCATGAGTCCTTCTGACTGAAGGCCTCCTGGGTTTTCTGGATCACATCAGAGCCTGTTCTGAGCTTTTGGTGATTCACACTACCAATAGAAAAGGAAGGGTCACCCTGTCGTGGAACGTTAAAATGATCTGTCTTCCCACTGCAAAATAATTATTTTTGCCTTAACAAACTTTTTTTGTTTTCTGGCATTACCTCAGTCACATATAAAAGCTTACATATACTTATAATGTCACTTTTATTTATATTTACTCTTCTCCTAATAGATATAGGCATTAATAAATAACTGGCCATCCATCAATTATTAAATGTGGTGATATTATATGATGTGTTTGACAGCTGGGACTAACAAACATAAAGTAAAAAGGACAAGTGCATTTGATTTGTCATTTATAGACAAAAAATGACAGAAAAATATAGAAAAAATATGCTGTTTGTATTCAAACTCAATAAATTCATATTTGGCGGGACCTACTTTTTGTTGCAAAAACAGCTCTAAGCGCTTCAACCAGTTGCAGCAGTTGGACATCAGGCTGAACATGACGTGTTCAGACGGAGCGCAGCTCTAAGTCTTTGGGGAGTTAAGTATATACCAGCTCTGCACACCATTTTCTGGTTTATCTTGCCAAATTTGCGGGATGGTCGGTTGGATGACGCTTGTGGACTGCAATGTTCAAATAGTCTTACACATTTTCAGTGGGACTGAGGACAGGACTCTGAGTAAGGACATGGACCAATACACCCGTGCTTCCTACGGGTGCTCTGGTTTCCTCTCATAGTGCAAGGACGTGTTTCAGACTAAGTTATCACTCTAAATTGCCCTTAGTTTGTGTGTGTGTGTGTGTGTGTGTGTGTGTGTGTGTGTGTGCGTGTGTGTGTACCTGCAGGTGTGTACGTATGGCCACTCTATGCCACAATGCTTCTGGGATGGGCTCTGGACCACAGCAACCCTGATCAGGATAATCGGTTAACCAAAATGGATGGATGGATGGACGAATGGAATAAACAGCATTTTTATTCATGGAAAATAGTATTTTATTATAATTACATCAGAGTCAAGACACTAATTCAAGATATATTTAATGATATCAAATCACATCAAATATAATGGACACATTAAATCATATGAGTTTCAGTCCCATAATATGCTTCTAAAGTAACCTAATACATGTTTTTCAGTGTTACCTCTGTTTAAACACTACTACATTTAGCAAAAATAAACATGAATAATAAATGATCAGCAAACAGATTTGAACTGCCCTGCTTCCAGCTGTCCTACCTTTGAAAATATTACTTAATTGGAATTATTTTAGCAAAATACCCTGCTGTGTCAATAAGTGCATAGTTATAAGTCCTCCAGATTTTTTTTCTTTAAACAAACCTGACATTGTAAGTCTCCTTGGGCAAAGGTATCAGGTAAATAAATGATTCAATTAATGTATTATTGTGGTTATTCCTCTAAGATCTTTAGATTGTGTGTTTGAGTCTGAAAATCTGAAACAGAGACTCAGGTGTGGTCTCCATCTGTCCGTGTCACTAACAAGACGCTTTGGCACACATAAGGTCCAGACCCCGGATTACAGATGTTGCTGATGTCGTGCTATAGATCTGCCCTGTGCGCTGCAATGATGGGAAATGAACATTCCCACCATCAGTTAAATGATGTAGAACAAAAAGAAAATCATTCAGCTGTACTCTTATTCAGCAGCTCCATCTACCGTATATTCCAAAGAGCATTTTATTCCTGTACACCAAGACTATATCCACTCTTATTAATCCATATCAACACGTTGCATAGATTAACATCTTACAAAAACTGAAGGTCAAGTGTATCATCTTTAGAAACATAATTTATGGTTAGTAATGAGAACTCTTTCCAAGCCTTGAGACACATTTTCCCATTACTGTGCTTTTGTTCAGTCGCTATAAATGCTATAAGTGTCTGTCAAAAAAAGCAAGTCAACACTTTATTTTATTTCATTTTCGGGTGGCCAGGCGGCGGTGAGCAACGCTGTTCCGCTGCGGGTTCTATTCTGGGTGGAGACTGCATGACTGTCGTCACCCGAGGCACTCTAGTTTCCTCCCACAGTCCAAAGACTTGTGTTTCTGGTTAACTGGTCACTACAGTCAGGTTAAAACGAGGCGTGAAGGTGTGCGTGTTCGGCCACCCCGCGATGGCTTGCAGTCCCATATAGGGTGTAGTTTCATAGCCCAGCGCCCAGTAATTCCGGGGTAGGTTCCAGACTACCGCGACCCTGACCAGGGTAAAGCGGTTAATGATACTGGATGGAACCGGTTTATTTTAGACAAAGTAATGAGGGTCTGCGGGGAGGGCGAGACCGCCGCGGAAGAGCCAGCTGTAACGAACGCGGGACCCAGGTGTAGTTCTGCTCCCGGCCACCGGGGACGGGCCAGAAAATGTGTGGAAGGTTCGGGAGCGCGTTGCCTTCTTCCCGCTCGCGGAGCCATAGCAGCGAACGGCGGCGGTGTAAACAGAGCGAGAGGAGCCGCTGCCCAGGACTTTTCAGGGCGACGTGCTCATCTCCACCCTCAATTTAATAGACGAATACATTTTGATGGAACACGAGAGGACTATTTCTTTCACTCGGTACCAAAACACGTGTCCGATTGTGAGTTACTTCTGTTTATTTGTGTCTAATCTCGTTTTGAGCATCATCCGTTAGCCAGTTAGCTATTGAGCTAAAACTTAAATCTCTGCTAGACGCGCTGAACAGGGTTACTTAACCAGGGTTGCTGTGTGTGGCGCTCAGCGGACATATTGTCAACTAACGCTGCATATTTTTATTTTTGACCACAGTTTTACACATCCACTTTTTTGTCCCCTTCAGCGGTCCCAGTGAGTAGGAACTCTTTAAAAGACGGTAGAGGGGGTGGGGACATTGATGATGGTCGCTTTTTTTGCCGTCGCCGGCCAGTTTAGTTAGTTATTTAGTTAGTTAGCTCAGTAGCTACTGTTGCTAGTGCCTGTGCTTCGTCCGGCCGTTTTACTGTCCGATTTCGGGTGTTTTCCGCTCCGAAGACAATCTGGCTCTGTCAGTCCGGCGATCGGGTGGGATAAAGCGGGAGCCTGAGCATGGGGGCCGCCCCTAGAAGTGCTGGCCCGTGTGCGGCCGCCGGGCTCGCTGGGTAGCGGCTCGGCGGCGCTCTCTGTGGCCGCGCCGCGCTGCGCTCCGTCTGAACACGTCATGTTCAGCCTGATGTCCAACTGCTGCAACTGGTTGAAGCGCTGGCAGGAGCCAGCCAGGTGAGTGTCTCTCATCTCCTGTCCTCCTCCCCTCTCTCTCTCGCTCTCTCACTGTGTGTGTGTGGTTGGGGAGGGCTATTAAACACATGCTGATGTGAACGGCTTAGTGATGCTGAATTTATTCATGGTGGTTGTTTTGGGAACATCTTCTCCTATCACAGAATGATGAATTTTCACTCCACCCCCAGTTGGGTGGCAGTAAATTCCCCTCAAATGAAATGGGAGTGTAGGACCACCTTTATTCATCTCACATCACCAGTGTTTACAGCTTGGGCCTGATGTTCTGGAGTGTGGGTGATCAGTAACGTGGCAACCTGAACATGTTTATGGGATGCATAGATCAGCATCTGGCATTGAATAGGTGTGGAGAGAAAGTTTTGTACTTTTGTAATTTAAAAAAGTTTTAGTGTACCTTAAAGTTAGAGAAATGTCAATAAAATGAGAATAAAAGTTTGCATGATTTTTTTTGAAGCAACCCTATAAAAAGATATACAACTATGTTGTTAAAAGTTTAAGATTTTGTACACAGTAAAGCGAGTTGGACGTGGTCAGAAGCTGATGAACATACTTATGGGATGAATTTGTCAGCGATCTAGATTCAATAGCAGGTTGTGGAGATGAATTTTTTGGTTATTTGATTGATTTTAATCTCGATTGGAGAAGCAAGTTACCTGGTTAGACAAGCTATTTTTGAGGATAAGTGAACGTTTGTTGAAATTCTATGGGGAATTTTGCAAAGCTTAAGTTTTTAATCAGTGAAGAGACATCTGTTATATAACTTTTATTGATTGTGACCTAAGTAGTAAAAGTGAATTTGGAGTTTCAAAGACGTGCAGTTTGCCGACTTTCAACATCATTGTGTTTGTAAGTTTTTGGGCCAGTTTTACAGTAAAAATATGTCCCTGTGTAGTATATTCTTCAAAAACATTTTATAATCATGAAGGATCATTTTAAATAAAAAAAAAACATTAAATTGTTTTTGTTTACTTACTTTCATTCTTCAGTTAAATTGAGTCTCTTTGAGGTGGTCCAGTGACATCTTTGTAGTAAAAATATACTACATTGAGATAGACATAAATATCTGTGAAGCTGTATGGAGTGGAGGAGTTCCTCAGTGTGTTAGTTGTCAAAGTTGCAATGAATGGTGAATTGGTTTTGTTCTGCTGTGACTATTTCACTTTTAACCTGAAAAGTTAAAGCAAAATTAATTGCTTTCTACTGCTTTTAGTTGTGAGGTGGAGTCATGCTCCACAGGGACCTAATTTGAAATACTGACACTGAGCAACACATTGGTTGCTCTGTACAACATGTAAACCACGTGTTTGCAGAGCCTGATTTACTGAAGCTGATGGCAAATCCTTCCTAATCTGCGTTCATGGACGGAGCCTTGGCCTGAGGTTGGGGCTGGGGGAGGGGGTGTTTGCGAACCTACCTCCAGCGGCTTGCTCAGTTAGCGACTCGCCATTCCACCGGCATCCCCATGAATGCCTCCTGGCTGCAGAGGACCGTCACCTGGATCGTGCGCTTAATGTCCCTCAGGCGAAAGAGCCGTAGACCTAGGTTAGCTTAGCCTTGGTTTCTGTGTGTCTGTCTGTTTTTTGTTTGTTTAATGTGAATGTTTTGACATGGTGAAGTCAAGCTTGTTGGTGTCCATTTTCTGTGGAGCGATGTATTTTGTCTGCATTTCCAAAGAAAGTAGATTTGGGTTGACATAACTTTAAAATTATTTCAATGCTCAAAATAGGATACATAATGCCATCTTGCAAGATGGGGACTTGTGGAGAGTCGAACCTGCTTGTTCACAGTAAACATTTGTTATATATGAAACTCTAGCAAGGTAACCTCATCCCGAGTTCCTTGTGGATATTAACATCAGTAACAGTTAGAGACCAGCAGCACTGTAGATCAGAAAGGGATCCGTGTTGCACGCAGTATCTGTGCACAGATGTACCGCTGCGTGATTACTGTGCACTGACTACTGCTGACTCTTAAAATCTGTTTATATCCCCGCATGTTGTCAACTGTGACTAAGCTTTGTGAAAGCATATTGTTCTGTATCTGTTGTCTCTGTTCACTTGTGCACAGTAACCCCTCTTAACTTTCCAAATAAAGTAATAATTAATTTTTTTCATTTATTGTGTATTTGTTAATTGCCATTCATTGCTTTAGACACTTTAATTATTATGTTCTAAATATTGTGTCCTTTTTTGAGTAATGTATATCTATTTTTTTTTTTTTAAAGGAAAGTGACCTTGGTGATGGTGGGACTAGACAATGCTGGGAAAACCGCAACAGTCAGAGGGATTCAAGGGGGTAAGATTTTCCATCTCTCTTCCATGTGCACAATTGTTGATATCTCCTATATCTTGTAAAATTTCCAGTAGGTCCAGCTCCTTCTTTGCAAACACAGTTAGATGTTGAATGCTGATCAAACTCATTTTATTCATAACTCCATTCACTCTTAGCCCAAAAGCTGAATAGTAAAGATGCTTCTTGATTTATTTGTGGGTTGTGTTTGGTTAAAATCTGTGATATAGCTGTAATAATTAATGAAAATACTAGGGTTGTGATAAATTAAAAATTACTCAGCCTTTTTTAATAACGAAGGCTTCTTTCATGAGAATTTTGATTTAGGATCAAATGTCGAGCAAATTTACTACCAAACCAAAGAGTGTTGTAGTGTTTTGATTTGTGGCTGCTTCATTTTAATACACTGAATTGAGCTTTTATAGTATTACTCACCCTCTTTACAGAATTGTTTCAATAAAAAATGCACTTATAAACTAAACCATTTGGAATAAAGAACATTTTGGAACAACACAATGTACATTTTGAATTACAACCTGACCCCCTGGAAAGTCTATGTAGATGTACAGTACTGTGCAAAAGTCTTAGGCACCTGTGGGAAAAATGCTATAAAGCGAGGATGGGTCCAAAAATAATGACATGAATACTTATTAATCAATAAACCTTCTAAAAAGTGCAGCAGACAAAAAAAAACCTCAATCAAATCAATTTGGCGTGACCACCCTTTGCCTTTAAAACAGCATCAATTCTCTTATGCAAACTTGCATGCAGTTTAAGGTAGAGGTTGGTAGGTTCTTCCAAACATTTTGAGGAACTGGCCACAGTTCTTCTGCAGACTTTGACTGTCTCTGCATGTCCTCCCAGACTGACTCGATCATGTTGAGATCAGGGCTCTGTGGGGACCATACCATCTGTTGCAGGATTCCTTCTTTTTGCTGAAGATAGTTGTGTATGACTGAGATTGGGTGTTTGAGGTCATTCTCAGGCTGCAGAATGAATTTGGGACCAATCAGAAACTCCCTGATGGTAGATAAGAATCTACCTGTACTTCTCAACAGGCATTGAAGTTGCATTCCTAAGACTCTTGCACAGTACTGTATAATGTAGCAAGGTTCCTGACATAAATGTATCTAATAAAATATCCAGCTGTACTAACAGGTCAAATTTTCAGACACTTTGAAGTATTGGAAGAAACGTTAATCACAACTTAAAAAGTAGACAACAGAGTAACTAGGCAATGCCCAAAAATTTGACACAGTTAGTGGTTTACAAGGTGAACCCAGTAAACAGAAGGTATTTTTTACATTTTTAGAAAACCCTGAGGATGTGGCCCCCACTGTGGGTTTTTCCAAGGTGGATCTTAAGCAGGGCAAGTTTGAAGTGACCATCTTTGACCTTGGTGGTGGTAAGAGGATCCGCGGCATCTGGAAGAACTACTACTCCGAGTCTTATGGTGTCGTGTTTGTGGTGGACTCCAGTGATGTGCAGCGCATCCAGGAGACAAAAGACACCATGGCTGAAGTCCTGCGACACCCTCGCATTGCTGGAAAGCCAGTCCTTGTGTGAGTAGCACTGTCATACCAGGTTTGTTAAGGATTCAGCTTGAAAACACTAGTGTAAAAAAATGCATATTTTAAAAGCAATAAATAGTCGTGATCTCCATGTTTTTCCTGCATGAAACAGGGTAGCATCACTGCCTAGATGTTGTTCTTTACATTTGGAAAACAGCTCAACAACCATTTTACTTAATTTTGCTACTTGTGTACTACTCTTTCATTCTGTAATAAAGATTAAGGATTTGGTTTTCTAATTTGTACATTAAAAAAATTGAAACAGATTTAATAATGTGTATGCTCATAAAGACACAAATAGGAGACAGGAGATTCTGGAAGAGGATATATATACAGTGTGTGTGTGTGTGTATATGTGTGTGTGTGTGTGTATATATATATATATATATATATATATATACACACACACACACACACACACACACACTGTATATTGTAAAGAAAACTGCATTTTCCTCTTATACTGCACCATATTATGTCCATATCATATTGTGAGATAAGAATCTCAGCTCAGTGGAAGTTAAAGTCCCACAGATTTTTGTTGGAGGGAAACACTTGCATCTTAATAGCTGTCATCCTTCTGCTCAGAGGTCCCACATATGGTCCATGAAAGGAACTGGTCACTGGCACTGGTCACTTCCTACAAGAGCGGAAGCAGCAAGTGAATATTGTTTTAAGGGGGTTCTTTTTCTTGTATCGTGCAGCCTTTTTGAACCTCTCTTTGGTTATTACCACAAAGTCTTGTGTCTTTTCCACCTGAGCTTGGATGTTCTCTATATGTATTCCCTGAGTTTCCACCATCAAGTAGAGCTCCAGAAAGAGGTCTCGAAGGTCCCTCATGCTGCTTTCCAGTTGTACAAGCTCCTTGTGACGTTGTTCGATTTCAGACAATTGGGAGCGCGTGATCTTCGCCTCATGTAGGACATTCTCGTTAAAGACCTCCCATTTACCCTGCTCCAGCATTTCGTCCACCTGTTCTTCTGACACCTCTTGGCCAGACACCTCAAGCTGGCGAATGATGAACTCTTTGCATTTGTCCTGCTTGGTAACCAGTGAGTCATTGTACTGGCGCATCACCTGCTGGAAATGGCGGAAGAGGGCAGCATGATGAGCGTGCTGGATGCGACCAAGAGCTCCAGATTGTCCCCTCTCATCCTCCATTTGCTTCACCTGCTTAGACAAGATGTCCAGCCTCTTGTGGATCCTCTCACCCTGCCTCTTGATATCTTCTGTGATGCTGCAATCTTTCTTTATGGCACTGAAGCGCCTCATAGCTGCCAGCAGGCTCTTCTGCTGCTGGCTAAACTGCTTGACGTTGACTTCCAGGCTGTTGATGGCCTCATGGAGGTGCTGTACCTCACTTAGGAAGTTCGCCAGGGCTGGGTCATCATCAAAGATGACTGCTTCAAACTCCTCTTGATCTTCCTCTTCTACCTCCTTCTCCTTCTCTTGCTTAACGAGGTTGTCGTTGTTCTTTTCATGACTTTCTTGTGCCTTCCGCCGCAGCTCTTCTAAGCGGTCCTTCATTGTTTCAACCTTCAAAGAATAGAGTCCTGCAATTCCATGTACTGTTTCACATGCAGACCACTTTACGCTTGTCTTCTAGCCCTGAAAATGACACAAACCAAACTGAGCTTCCTGTACCATACAAAGTGACAGTTGTTCCATGGTTGCCAATTCTAGAGCTGTTTTACTGTTTAAGTGTTAGTTTAACTTAACAAAAAGAGCCATTTATATAGTCATTGTTTGCACTGCATTGTTGGCAGCATTATAAAATAACATCTACTAACAAGTCCACTGTAAATATAGCAAGTATGTCACTACGACCATATATAATTACATTATCATCATTTATTCTTTAGTTGCCGTCCCCCCCCCCCCTTTATGTTGCGACCTGCATAAGTGACATGAACAAAATACTTAATACTTAAATATGAAAGTAACAAATTGTGATAGACTTTTGCAACATTTTAATTTAAATAAACTTTATGTTTAACCTAAAAAAGCGGAGCAGAAGTAAATTTTACATGGTTGGGAAAATATTTTTAAATTTGAAAGTTTTATATTAGTGCTATTATAACTATAATAATTTTTCCTTTTAGACTTCCCACAAATCTGAAGATTGTGGATTCACTGAAATTTTTAATGTTAAGAACAATTAATATTCAAGTTTTTTTTTAGACTCTGTTACAAACATAACAGGAATCTGAGAGCACTTGCTTGATTCATTAAGGTGACCAGATCAATGCAGTTGTTCAATTGTAGCTGAAATTCTTTTTTTGCACTATGTCTCAGGGAAACCTGCATTTGCTGTGGTATAACCTGTGAGCATAAGAGCAAGAAATAATTGGAGCCAAACACATCATTACTCACCATCCTTGGTTTTTAGTATATGTTCAATATTATAGAGAAGTTATTAATAAAGGTAGGTTACACAAAGCTGCGTACGGTTTACCTTGTGATGGACAATGAAGCATTTCAGATAGGCCATCCAGTTTTGTACAGCTGAAATCTGGTTTCACTTGTCACTTGAGGACACAAATATATCTTTCTTCCTCAGGGCTCTTCACTCAAGTCAGTTGGTGTAGATGCCTTTTAGGGTATGTCTCTAGCTTTGTCCTCTCCAAAATACTTCAGAAAACTTCCAAATTGGCTATTTAGTAGAAATTATTTCTTGATTTGATCAACTGTTCTCAGTGTATCTTCAGACAAAACTTTTCCAGGAAGTCTCTGGTAAAATCTGGTTCTGGCACTTTTGATCACACCCACTGCCACATACTGAATCCTGTCAGCCAATGAGAGCTAAGTCAGTCAGACATCTGACAGTTAAAGTAACTTTATAAAATCTATTGAAACACATGCTGTTAACTTCAGTTCTGCCACAGATTCTTATCACAGAACTGCACTTTTTACTGCTTTGGGAGAGAACCAAATAATTAAACGTAAAGAACTAGTGCAGTGAAACTGAATAAAACTTATTGTTTTTAAACACTGTGGTAAAAATGTTTCTGTAATATTACGC
Organism: Arapaima gigas; assembly: GCA_900497675.1. Classification (NCBI taxonomy): domain Eukaryota; kingdom Metazoa; phylum Chordata; class Actinopteri; order Osteoglossiformes; family Osteoglossidae; genus Arapaima; species Arapaima gigas. The sequence goes on along the minus strand of UFQX01000404.1, from coordinate 68,571 downwards.
ATGATCAGTTTGAGAAACGAAACTGCTTGTGTTTTGATCTTGTCATCTAAACAGTGTAAAGTATTTTATTTGGTCTGTGAGATTAGTTACAGAAGTGTAATCTTCATAATGTCCCCGACAGTCTATTTTATTCCATTGTACTGTGGTGATTACTTTGACTCCACTTTACATCCGTCATATACTCTTCATGCACAGGGCCCTTGGTGTTGTCTGTGATTTCAGTATCTATGGTTTTTGCAGGTTGTCTCTCTTTCCTATTAACAGGTACTCCATGTGTTTTTTTTTTTTTTTTTTTNGCAGGATGAGTTTTTTTTTTTTTTTCTTTTAATTGGTTCTCCTTTTTTTTTTTTTTTTTTTTTTTTTTTTTAATTCTTCAGTTTAACAAAAAAGCAATCAGTATAAAAAGGTTTCCGACAGCTCGTTTTACTTATATCTCAAATATTAAGTATTGAGCACAATTCTCATTAACACCTATGGGGGAAAAATCCCATGAGTTAAGGGAAAGAAAGACCCTGAACAAAAGGTCATTGCATTGAGTATTATGACTCTTTAAATTCCTGTGATACTGTCAAACCAGTTTAGTGTGTTTCATTATTATATGAAGAAAAAATTAAGAGCACAGTCAAACCTGTAACACTGATTTAAAGGTATATCACCTATTTATGTAACTGTAAAATTCCTTCATGCACAGATTTCTGAGCCTTTTACAGTATTATTGGCAGTTACTGACAGTAAATCAGATAAGTATTTTATAGATGGTTAAGACTTAACATAGTAATTGGTTTGTGTCATGCATCAAGACATGTGGCATATTATTCATCCAGGGGTTTGTCCCCCTTTCCATAGTCCTTTAATCACAGATGTGCATTTTTTAAAATTTTTGCCCTCTCCTAGGCTGGCTAACAAGCAAGACAGAGAAGGTGCCTTGGCTGAGGCTGACATCATAGAGCATCTCTCTCTGGAGAAGCTTGTGAACGAGAATAAATGCCTCTGTCAAATTGTGAGTTGGAAATGTATGCTTTGAAAAATTATTGTGTTAGAAACATCGCTGTTTTGAGGTTGTCTATACGTGATTTGTACTTTCCTGAATGCAAAGCTTATTCACTGGAAAATGGACTGGATTTTGCACATAGGAGCCATGCTCAGCTGTTATTGGCTATGGCAAGAAGCTGGACAAGTCCATCAAGAATGGACTAAGCTGGCTTCTGAACAACATTGCAAAGGACTACGAGGCCATCCATGATCGTGTGCAGAGGGACACAGCTGAACAGAGGGCCGTGGAGGAACAGGAGAAGAAGGAGCGGGCAGAGCGTGTCAGAAAGGCCCGCGAGGAGAGGTATGCGGTTGTTTGAGTAGTTTTTTATGACACACATTTTCCACCTTCTCTCTATGTACGTAACCTCTGTCAGTATGTTACAGAAATCTGAGAGCCAGCTCTTTTCCTGTTCCAGACAGAATAGCTGTGGAAACAGTGTATTGTATTGATGAGACTGAAAAGAAACCATTTGTTTCTCTTCAGGACATTCCAGCTAATTTTTTTGGCTTTTTTTTTGAGAAGCTAGACAGATAACAGCAGACATAACAATTAGAAGATCATAACCGACGCCCTTGGGATCACTATGTGTAGCGTAGTTGAAATTTGTGGCAGTATTGTGCTTTGCTGAAATAACCTGTGCCATTCGCTACAGAGATAAACAGGAGAGAGAAGAAGCAGAAAGAGAGGGGAGGACTATACAGACAGAGCAGGAGGCAGAGGAAGATGATGAAAACATGGCAAATCCCTTCCAGCCAATTGGAAGTGTCATTGCAGAGGTGAGTGCACACTAAAATGCTAGTGAGGAAAATAGTCCCTCTATTTGTTGGAGCAGACAATCAACAGTCAATTCGTCCCCTAGCAAAAGACTGTCTGACAGTCAGATTAACTCACACTCCTAAATGCAGTGGGCAACAATAGTTTTTAACATCAGCTAAAGTCACAGAAAGGACTGTAAATCAGACTTTCATGTACTCAACAGAAAGGGAGTGAAGCATGGCTAAAGGTGGTATAAGATGGAAAGCAGCTTCAATATTCTTGTTTAGACACTCACAGAGGGGTTAATTCACATTTTTTTCCAGACTGGGGAAATTAAATAACGTTTGACAGTCAGCTTCATTCAGATATCTTGGAGAAATCAGTATGTTTGCTATGTGATCTTTGTGCTTGTGTGCATGTATGTTGGGGGGCATACAGAATGAAGATAAGGTGAAAAAAGAGAGGGAGAAGAAGAGACAGACTCCAGAGACCATGAGTGAAGAGGAAGGGGACTCCAGTGGGGCCAAGAACAGTGCCAGCACCATCCCCAGTCTGCAGCATCAGGAGCAGGTCAATGCAGAGGAGGATCAGGAGGGGGAGGGAAGTGAGCGATTGACCCCTGAGATCAATGACTCGGGTAAGGTTCACAAACAAATACACACATGCAGACGTAAACACTTTACTCCTTTTGTGTATGTAATTGAAACATTTATATTTATGCATGTGGGAGATGTTTTTACCCCCACAAATGTTGTACAATTCATAGTTGACAAAGACACATTAAACACTTAGCAGAGGGCTTGGACAAAACAATTAAGGCACAGGCTAATTCCCTGATACCACCATTTTCATAACACACATATTTGTGTTACAACCTGTATAAGTGACATGAACAAAATGCATAGATGAAGGTAACAAATTGCAATGGACATTTATAAAGCTTTCAAATGGTTCGAGGACATAAGAGTTTGGAAGAGATAAGTTTTGAGACCCTTTTTGAATTCTGGAATGGATTGAATAATTCTGAGGGTGAGAAGGACTCCACCATGTTGAGGCCAAGACTGAGAACTACTGAGGTTTCAGTTTTTGGACTCTTTGGGAGTTGGATAAGAAGAGGGTCAGATGGCACAGCTTTCTTGCAGGGATTGGGACTGATAATGTCTGTAGGTATTGGTGTGATCGTCTATCGACTGTCTTGTAGGCTGTAACAAGAGTCTTGAACTTGATGCATGCAGCTACAGGAACTGAAGAGAGACAAGGAGGGGAGATACATGGGAATGTTTTGGCTGGTCATATAGAACTTGTGCCACACCATTCCAAAAGCTGAAGAAACATGATTGGAGAGGTTGGAAGTACAGATGAGAGCATTGCAGTAATCCAGGCGAGATATCACTACAGTGTGGATAAGAGCTGGGAGACGGGAGGATTTCAGTGTTGGATAGACAGAGATATACATGATCATCAGTCTTCCAAGTGGAGATGTCAGCAACGCACTGCACTAGGTGAGGAATGTCTGTGTCATTTGGGGGTAAGCAGGAGTTGTGTGTTAACTGCATAGCCATGAAAAAAAAAGCTTGATAGCAAAAGCCAAGTACTACTTAAGCAATATAGACAAAATAAAGTATGAGTAAAGAGTCAAGGGAGTCACAAGTTTCAAGCCCTGTGTAAAACCTGTTGATAGAGACTGAGGGGCAGAGGAGGAGTCATACCAAACCAGTTGGTAAGATCTAAGTGACAGGTAAGAATGAATTATTTCAAAAATAATCTTTTTATACCAAGGTATTCAAGGAAGGCAAGGAGGTTGTGGTAAGTGACTGTGACATATGTTGTCAAGAAGAATGAGAGTAGAAGAAAAGTAGGCAGCTGCTTACAAAAAAACATCAACACACCAAAAATAACACGCTTAAAAAAAATGAAGGTAGTTAACAATTTGTAATGGTAATGACAAATTGCCCTGTAACATGCAAGAAGAAGGAAAAAACCTCACGGTGCCTACTGTGCTGTGTGTTTTGCCATGATACCTATAGACCATCAGGCCAAAAAGAAGTCCAAGAAGTTGTGGCTGCGGAAGAACAGAGTGGACCCTCTGAACACGGACGAGGAGAACACTGAGAAGCCCACTTTACCCCCAGCTCCAGGTGAGAGCCAGGGGATTGTCCTTAATTTCCTGGGAGCTGCTGTGGTCCTGTAAAAACCAACAGACTTAAAAAAGCCAAGCTTTCAAAACGTATGTAGTGCTTGGTTGCATGAAAAGTATAATCTAAATATTACATGATTAGATCATATTTCTGAAACTAATAGTCATTAATAAGGCTAGTAGAATTAGTTTGGAGATCCCATGTTACATGAAACTGAGAATGAAAATGTGAAGGAGGGAGTGGCATGATGGTACAGTAGGTAACATTGATGTCTCACAGCTCCTGGGTTATGGGTTAGGACTGGGGCACAGCTCCTGGATACTGGAAATAGTATCCTTGAAGTTTTGTAATTCAAAGTTTTAACATAAGGATCCAGTATATTCAAGACTGACAAATGTGATTTTTGAAACTTTAAAGAATCATTAATATAAAAGTTGTTGTCGTCTGTTTTTAGTTGGATGGGCTACTCCCAAAGTTACTAGACTTCCAAAGCTTGAGCCACTGGGGGATACAAAACGTTCTGGTAATTTTTGCACGATGTTCATAAATCATGAAGTATCTGCATGTTACCCACTAACACTTTTTACCTGGCTGCATGTGAATTCAAAACTGGTCTGGTGAATTTGTGGTCTTAAATGTTTGTTGTCAGTAGTAACTAATCCTTTGTGTTTGTGCATCCCTAATGCATGCTTATATTGTTTTGTGTGGAAATCAAGATGTTTCCACATTGACGTTGTCATGTGACCCTTTGAATGCTCAAGTGCTCTTGAGAAAAGTAATCTCGGAACAGGCAGCTGTGTACAATCAAGTGTGAAGGCTTCATTCTAGTCTGACAGGTTTTGTCCTTAAGCATCAGTTGAAGGCTGTCAGATGTGTCCAGATTTTGACTCTATTTAAGTACCTCCAAATGTATGTTTGTATGGACAGTTTGAGTGGGCACCAACTTTCACTATGTAATTGAAACGAAGAGTGACGGTTTGACTAATCGGCAAGCACATAAATGTGTAATTCTGTGGGTAATGGCAAAGATACGTTCAGCTTTTTAAAAAATTGCTATAACCAAGAAGATAAAATAGTTCTTGGTAATAAAAAATTTAAATATTCTGGTAGCTACAATAAAATATACATGCCTCCTTTCAATGTAGACTGAAATAATTTGATAACCAGTGTTTAAGACATCCCATTTTCAGTTTAAGGTAAGACGTTTCATTGACACTGATTATTTCTCATTCTGGTGTGTTGCAAAATCAAGTTAAAGCATATTTAAATGTGATTTTTTTTTTCTCCCCAGTCCTGTAAAAGTAATTCTCTATAATGTTAAAATGAAATTAAGTATTTACTTTGAAGGTACAAAATGAAAAAATGAGAGATTGAAATATACACAGTCACGGGTATCGACACACCAAGGTATTATAAATATATGAAAAGGGGTACAATTTCATTTTACACTGAAAGCACACTTAAAGCAGGTGACCGCTCACATGCATGTTTTTGAAACATTTTCATTGATGCATGTGGTAGATCCCTTTTTTCCCCCAAAATGTGTTGTACAGCATATTGGGTTTCGTGTTTTTTCCAGTGTTTTTATCTGTGTAGATACTATCTCTAAATGTCGCTTTGCAGCTTTTTTTTTTAAAATGTCCACTATGAAAAAAGGATTTAGATGTGTATTTAAGGTGCAATGCCAATACATAGGTTTAGCGGTGTTTAATAGGATTTTTATTTAGAACTATATTCATATCTACTTAAGTCAGAGGGACAATAACAATAATGTAATCATACCATCATTTAAAAGGACTTTCCATTTCCAGATAAACTCGTATTAAATGTATTTCATTTTCAGCAACAGTAATTGCTTATAACAATATAATGTTGTCTTTCAAATAAGTAGAATATACTTTTTACAGAGTTCACAATGAAATGTGTAAGATAGACTTTATTGTATCTCTTCCTTCTTCCTTTGCAGATTTCTTTGGCAAACCCCTCCCTCCTGTTGTTGCAGACAGACAAAGACCTAACAGTGGCTCTGAGAATGCCATTCGATAATCCCTGAAAGGGGTCAATTTGTCTTTTGCAAAAGAGTGCATGGCATATAGGAGGTAAAGCGGCATATTCCTGGGATCAGGAAGTGGCTTCATGAGCAAGGCTCTGCTGACATGGATCTATTACCACCACAGTCAGTTTCTAATGGACAAAAGAGTGCAGCTGGAGGGATGAATGGACCTGGATTAACATGCTGCTGGGCTGGGATAGTGGATCTGGCGTCCCGTGGCGCCATACCTTTTAGACTGAGACAAACTGAGTGTCAAAAAACCATTTTACTCCGGTATCTTAATGGACTTTACTCTTCAAGTTGAACAGACCAGTTTAAACTATAGTTTGTTATTTTTTTATTGCTAATCTCAGTATTTATACACCACTTGTAAGACTTAATTTTTGTGAGCACTTTTCTTCTTCATGAACAAACACCTGTTTTGATTAACAATGCCTTGTCCTCATACTTGTATACATGTATACAAGCATACCCACTTTTTTTAATGTAAATTTCCATGTAAAGGTACTAAAGTAAATGTAAAAATCATTTTGGTCAAAAAAGCAAACATGAGGGTTGTGGATTTATAGCATGTTTTATGAAACATTTTACATTTCACTAAAATAATGTCCCCTACCGAAATATAATTTCCTACCTTGTAATTTGAGTTGTGTTCAATGCCAGCTGGACAGTTCATGAATAGTAAGGAAAATAAGGATTGTGGGCATCGCAACTTATTTGTTCACCACATCTTCTACATGTCACACTGTTGACTCAGGGCAGAGTGGGTAACACTCGAGCTGTGTATCAATGTCATACAGAATGTTAGAACAAAACATATTTACTGTTTTACGTGGCACTACAGAATGTGATTTCAGAATTTCACCAAAATTATTTTTACTGATTTCTTTAACGTGTTCTGGATTATCAGGTTTGTAATATGCAGCTGATTTTGAAAAATCAGTAAAGGGGTGTTAAAATTTAGATTTTATCTAATTAACTTCATAGCTCAAACAGTGCACAATAAATTTTTATGTCAAATCAAAGACCTCAGGTTAAGCATAAAGTGTGTTGCATAGGCTTAAACAAAGATTGAATTGACTATTACATTTGTAAACAGGCTGCAAATTGTGTCCTTTAAAATGAATTCAAGTACAGTTTCCTCCTCTCTATTGACCAGCTGTCTTAATATTAAAGTAATTGTAATTACTTCAAGATATACCAATTATATAAATCTGTATAAGAAAAAATATACTTCCTATACTTAATGTTTTTTAGTTTATTTTTGTGTTTTCCAGGCTCTGTCCATACATGGTACACATTCTGTTGCATTTGTTGCATGTTTTTTTCAGGGTATGCAAAATCAGAGGCTGTTCCAAACAGTACTGAGAATTCCTCTGTGGCCTGTTGCTTCAGTGAAATTCTTTACAAGCCTCCACTTCTCTAACTTAATAACTCTGCACAGGAAGAACAAGATCAGTACTGTATCAGCGACTTTTGAAAAGTTTTTTTTTTGAGTCCTGCCCCAAATGTGAAAGTACTACAGAAAAGGTAGGTAGTCAGAAATAAGTAAAGATTGTAAAAGTCTTCAGTAAAAAGTATCATGTTAAAAATGTATTCAAATATCAAGTTTCTCTGATTAAATTAGGCCTGTTAATAATGTGGACAACTAGCAGTGTTAGCTAATTTACAGTTTTAACTGTGGAAGATGTGCCAAACCATCCGTTTTCATTAACTGCTTATCCTGGTCGGGGTCTTGGGAGTCCAGAGTCTGTCTCAGAATTATTGGCTGTATGGCTAAGAGGGATGACTGGCACAGGATGCCAGTGCATCGCAGAGTAGCCACACACTATGGACAATTTATAGTCATGTCTTTGAACTGTGGGTGGAAAACTCCACACAGACTGAGCCCAATTCGAACCCACACGAGAACAGCTCAGGAACTGTGAGATGGTAGTGTTACCCACTGTGCTGCCATGCCATCCTACTTGAAAATATATTTTTCAATAAAGTTAAACAATGTCTTGACCAAGGTTGTGGTGGCCTGGAGCCCTTCCCGGAATAACTGATTTTCAGGCCATGAAACTATCTCTGGATGGGATGCCATTCCGTTGCAGTGAAAAAGTACTAATCAAATAATTACAAAAAGACCAATGGTAACTTAACTTGCTTTTATTCAGTCTGTCGGACTTGGTAGCTGTCTAGCTGGGGAATGGTTTACGTAGTGAATCAAAATCAGATCAATACTCACTTGAAAGTAAATGATACAGCTAGTTTAATGCGGCTATGTAAATGCTACCTAACTTAGGTATTGCAACGTTGAAATTCTGGTTAGAAAGCAAGTATAGCTGGTAACCTTGATAGGGAATAGTTAAGAGCAACAAGACACTGCACTGTTTTAATTGGATGTGGAGTTGATGTTCTCTGAGATGGTCGTTCACTGAGATGACAATGTGTGATGTGTAGGAGAATGTGGCACCAGTACACCTTTTAGGATGGATAACCTACTCATATTCAGCCTAGTGATTCCAGTGGGATTTAACAAAGAAAAAAGACTACAGTGGAAGAAACTAGCCGGCTTTACTATGCAACTGGGGAAAATGTTTTCACACTAACGTTTGCTTCATCTGTTGCCAATATTAATGGTAACAATGTTTGAAGATACAGTGCAAACATTTAATTTTACTTGCATTTTCTCCACTGTTGAATCATTACAAATTGCAAATAAATTCACAACTTCAGTATTCAAGGATTTCTTTTAACAATCATAAGTAAAACATGACGCAATTTTTTTTAGCAAATGGAAATTATTAGAATGAAACGTTAACATCCAAAAAACAATATGTACTGCCATTTCTGACATCACACTTCACTTTTTTAACCAGACACAGACAATAGCACATTAATCAACCTATCAATTACAGTTTAACTTTTACAAATTATAGAGTTACCATGCAGCTGTGCGGCAAATTAAAATACTTCAGACCAATAAACCGTTGCGTATACTTAAATAGAATAATTTTTTATCCTGTGTTAGTTTTAAGAAAGTTTTTCAAATACACGCAATTATATTATCATTAACAATTGGGGTAGAATGGAACTCAACAATATTGATCTTGCTGAACTGAGAAATGATAACCTGAGCACAGTCATGGGTATGGATGCGGGATGCGATTAATGAAGACACTGTTATATTTGCCATATAACAAACTGTAAAAGAATGGAAAGAGGTTATTGCCCAAGGGAAAATGGAACTACTGCTCGCTTACCCTAAGCAACCTGTCACATCTTGCATCTTGGTGAAAGGTGACTGTACTGCCTGCCCCGATTTTTTTTTTTTTTTTTTTTTCCCCCTTTAACTGTTGATAAGTTGCAACAACTTAGATTGCCTTGTTACTGTCTGCTTATAATTTGTCTACTCATTATAAATATTAAAAGTTTTAAAATATTTTAATATTTGCATTTTATTTAAAATTTTTATTATAATATACATTGATTTGTAATGTTATATTAAGGAGTAAAGACATGGAATTATAGAGACAAGACCAAATAGTGAGCACAGTCCTGTAATTTACAGAGCATGTCATCAATATGTCTGTCAGTGTAGTCATAGCAACATGCTGCTCCAGTCTAAACAAACCAAGGGCATTGATCAGGACTTCAAGCAGTATTTCTTTGCTGTTTTTTTTTTGTACACAAGAGTACCAAAGCTAGCAGCAATGTCCAACTTCTTCAGAAGGCTGAAACACTGGCAAGAACCTGCCAGGTCAGTTGTTTTTCAGCAGTTTGGTTTTTGTTCACAACACACTTCCACACCTCCTCCCCTCTTCCAAAGTCATGGCTGATGTGTGAACAAATTAATTTCATGCTGAATTTAAACAGTTTAGGTTTTTGCAGTACTTGATTAAGTCAGGGTTTCTGTTTTGAGAAGATAATCTCCTACCGCAGACATTCATTTACATTTTAAGGAGGTTTATCGTGTTATACACGATCTGTTGCCTACTTATATGGGATGGTTGTTAAACAGTTGGTTTTACATCTGGGCACGAACACTGAAGTACAGCTGGCCATACAGCTGTCATATATGGGTTTACTGACCCTTGAGTGTGAAGTGCTCCAAACTGGGCTGAGGCCATTATCTGAAGGTGCCTACTGCATTTACCAGATATGGGCAGAGAAGAATCTGTATACTCTATGGATATCAAAAATCGGGAGCAGTTAAGTAGCAGACCTGTAGTGCTGCAGATCAGATGGGTATCTAAGTTTAGTATTGATGAAAGATTTATTCCTTTTTGATTACTGCATGCTGACTAATGCTGACTCTAAAATATTTTTATATCTCTGCATGCTGTCAGCTGTGACTAAGCCTTGTGAATGTGTAGTGATCAGTATTTTCTAGGTCTGTCTCTGGTGACACGTACAGCACAGCAACATGTCTAGACTACGTAGGTGTGATTTGTGATAAAATCAGTCGTATGTGTAAATATTATATAGATTGTTTGCATTTGTGATGTTTTTTCTTAAACTGGCATCAAGGACCATTAAATAGATACTAATTCTAATAATCCAAAATAATTATAATTAATAATGTTTTCCCATATTTCCCCTATTTTATTGCAGAAAAGTCACTTTGGTGTTGGTGGGACTAGACAATGCAGGGAAAACAACAACCATCAGAGCAGTACAAGGGAGTAAGACTTTTCCATCTCACACATGCACAGTTGACCAAGAGTCCTTTTTGTTTATACAGTACAATGGCATCATTTCACTTCTTTCAAGTTTCTTATGTTGTCTCCATAATAAAAATATACTTCTTAATAATGGTGCTATTACAGTCAGCCGCACTCACAAATATGAGCTGTAAACAATGTGGAGGTATATTGACTTTGGGGGTTCCCACTTGTTTGGGTACTACTACCAACTGTTGATTTGCTACAAGTTTCCTTCGCTACAAACTAAAATTTTTGAAAATAGTGCATTTGTGGCTGCTACACTATTACATTAGATTGCTTTACTAGACAAAAGGGAACAGGTGTCACTGGAAAACACAGTAAGGCGTGGTAAGGTGAATTCAAGTGACAAGATGTGGTATTTACACTATTAGAAAACCCTGAGGATGTGGCCCCCACTGTGGGTTTCTCCAGTGTGGACTTGAAGCAGGGAAAGTTTGAAGTGACCATCTTTGACCTGGGTGGGTGCGAGACTATTCGTGGCATCTGGAAGAACTACTACTCCGAGTCATATGGTGTCGTGTTTGTGGTGGACTCCAGTGATGTGCAGCGCATTCAGGAGACAAAGGACATCATGGCTGAGGTCCTGCGACACCCTCGCGTCGCTGGAAAGCCAGTCCTTGTGTGAGTAGCACTGTCATACCAGGTTTGTTAAGGATTCAGCTTAAAAATACTAGTGTAAAAAAATGCATATTTTAAAAGCAATAAATAGTCGTGATCTCCATGTTTTCCCTGCATGAAACAGGGTAGCATCACTGCCTAGATGTTGTTCTTTACATTTGGAAAACAGCTCAACAACCATTTTACTTAATTTTGCTACTTGTGTACTACTCTTTCATTCTGTAATAAAGATTAAGGATTTGGTTTTCTAATTTGTACATTTAAAAAATGAAACAGATTTAATAATGTGTATGCTCATAAAGACACAAATAGAAGACAGGAGATTCTGGAAGCACTTCAGAATGTGATTTCAAAAGGTTGATGTTGATTCAATGGCAATTTAAAGAAAAAACAATTTGCAGATTGATACTACTGTTGCACAATATAATTTTCATTAAAACCTTTTAAAATTCTACTTTCATTGTTCTGCAGCCCTTTTGTGCAATAAAGTGATTTTTTTTTTTTTTTTTTTAAGTTCTGCTAAATACAGTTTTCTTTATCACTATACACACCAAATTTAGTCCTGAAAATCAGTAAGGTAGCAGCCTGGATACAACTGATGCATTCAAACACTAGGATTATTTACCATTCGGGGTGGATTGCTCAGTAGGTTCATACGATTGGAGACGGGTATAAGAGATAAAAATTGTGATAAATGCCCATGTAACTAGGAATGAATGAATTCTAATGTGTAACCATCTTTCCCACATCAGTTTAATTTCAACCATCCATCCATTCACTAGCAACAACAGTGCCAACAGTCCCAGACTGGCTCACCATGGGCCTGCACTGACCACTTACAAACTACCGTTGTGAGGTTAATGGGGTGAAAATGTTTCTGAGAGGTAAACATCCAGGCTTGTATAGGCACTTTACACAAGTAACATCATCAAATGCTGCTAGAAGCCCAGGCCCAATGCAACACACAAAAAAAAATGCATTAAGATTTCAATCCATATGTGCCATTTAATTGGCATTAATGGTATATGGACCCTGCAATGCAAAACTTCTTGTTTTCAAATGTTGTAAAAAAACTAAAGTTAACATGATACATATCATGCAAAAGCTCTGTTAGTGTTTCTGATTTTCAGTGCACTGTTTCTAATGCAGTTCACTTCATGCACCTCCTTTAGTGCTGATATGTCACAGGGAAATTGAGTTTACCGTAGCACTCAGAGCAGCAGATATCAGACAGGTGGCACATCCACGGCTTTCCTGAATAATTTAAAGTATTCCGTAGACATAACAAAAATCACTTTATGCTGTTTTATTGTTCATGTTGCAATCCTAGTTGTGCTATAGTATACTATTCAACTCTTATCAACTATGTTGTTTCTATCATCACACAGATGCTGTAGTATGTTACAGTTGCTAATATAATTTTTTTTTTTTTTTTTGCGTTCCACTACTTTAAGCAAAAGCGTAGCATGGTAGCACAGTTGCTATTGCTGGTGCACCACAGTTCTTCCTTTGTTCATATGGATTTCCTCCACACAATTCAAAGACTTGTTTCAGATTAATATAATAAATTTTCATTTGAATGAACATAACTTTATACTTGAAGGTGTTGACCCGATCGTCCCCACAAAGTACATTATATATAAGCAAATATTTTTTCTTGAGTAATTGTTTTTTGAAAGTTACAATACTTCAGTGTTGTTTTTGTTTACCTGCCTCTGGACATATGTTACAAAAGAATACAGTTAAGGGCAAGCAAAAATCTGAGACCTTCAGGTACTGCACTCTTTATTACCAATTCTGAAAACTCCATATAACACTTCTGTACCAGTTAGTGCGTCTCACTTGTAATTGTGGAATCGCTTACCCGACCACTGCATTGGAAAGATTGAAATGTTATTGTCTAACATTAAGAAACTGTAGATGGATGCTATTTAAATAGGTAATGCTTAAAGAAAAAGTCTGATGGGTATATTTGTCATATAAGATGCTTTCATTAATCCCGACAGGTAAATTTTCTAGTTCTCATGCACAGAAATATAAGACGAATGGCATATTGCTGCTCCAGTTCTTACCCTTTCTCATAATCCTTTAACACGTCCAATTTAATGTCTTTGCTTTTCCAGGCTGGCCAACAAACAAGACAGAGAAGGTGCCTTGGCTGAGGCTGATATCATAGAGCATCTCTCTCTGGAGAAGCTTGTGAGGGAGAATAAATGTCTCTGTCAAATTGTGAGTTGGAAATGTATGACTTGAAAATGAAACTTATTGCCAGTGAAACATGAAGGTTGTGAAGTTCTGTACATATCTAACTTATGTTTTCATGAATATGAAGCGTAATTAATAGAATGGCCTACATCTTGTACATAGGAGCCATGCTCAGCTGTTATTGGCTATAGGAAAAAGCAGGACAAGTCCATCACGAATGGACTAAACTGGCTGCTGAAAAACATAGCAAAGCACTATGAGGCCATCAGCACGCGTGTAATGAGGGACACAGCTGAGCAGAGGGCTGCGGAGGAGCAGGATAAGAAGAAACGGGCAGAGCGCATGAGGCAGCTCTGTGAAGAGAGGTAGGTGTTGTGCTTGGCTGGATGTTCAGAGCTTCCAGTGAAGTGTCTGCAGTGCAGCAGTTTGAATCCAAATTTCAGGTAAGTATCTAGTTCATTTTGACATATGCTTGTTACTGAGCTTCTTTTTGGCTATTTTCTTTGTGGTGTTGGATGATGATGATGATGCCAGCATCTTTCAGGTGAAAATCTGAAGTAATCTCCATTGAGTTGACTCCTATTCAAGGCAAATTATACTGTGGGAACAATATATTGTTCTGAAGACACAAAACCATTTGTTTCTTCTTAATAGACGCAGATAAAAGCAGACACAACAATTAGAATGTCATATCAGACGCCCTTGGGATCAAAGTGTAGAGCTCTGTCAAAATGTGTGGGAGTTTTGTGCTTTGCTGAAATAGCCCATGCTGTTCTCTACAGAGATAAACAGGAGAGGAAAGAAGCAGAAAGAGAGGGGATGGCTATGCAGACAGAGCAGGAGGCAGAGGAAGACGATGAAAACATGGCAAATCCCTTCCAGCCAATTGGAAGTGTCATTGCAGAGGTGTGTGCACACTAAAATGCCAGTGAGGAAAATAGTCCCTGTATTTATTGGAGTAGATGGTCAACAGTCAATTCTTCCCATGGTGGAACACTGTCTGACAGTCAGATTAACTTACACACATAAGTGCAATAAAATTCGACAGTCAGTTTAAGTATTTCACATGTCTGAGAAGTCAGTATTTCTGATACCTAATCTATGGATTTATGTGTGGATTGGGATTGGGGTACAGAATGAAGATAAGCTGAAGAAGGAGAGGGAGAAGAGGCAGCATCAAGAGATCGTAACTGAAGAGGAACAGGGGCCAGGTGGTGCCCTGTATAGCACCAGCACTGTCTCCAATCTGCAGCATCAAGAGTGAGTTAATGCAGAAGAGGATGAGGAAGGAGAGGAGAGTGAGGGCTTGACCCCTGAGAACAATGATACAGGTCAGGCTCACATACATACAAACAAATGCATGCATACACACTGCACTCCCTTAAAAATCATCCAAAACTTAAAACCTGCTGAAAAATTCAGTCCAGAAGGAACTGCATTCTTTCTAAATTGGGAGGTTTACTCCCAAAGTTACTAGACTTCCAAAATGTAAGCTGATAGAAAGATATCTTGGTATTTTTGTATACTGTTCAAAAACCCGCTATCTACTTTTGACCCATTACTTTTTTTAGTTTGGCTGAACGTGGATTGACAGCTGCTGAAACTGTGGCCTTACAAACTTTGTTGTTAAATGTTTGTTTCTTTGCATCTGTAAACCATGCTAATATTACTTGATTGTGGGAAAATCAAGTTTCCATACTATAATGCCCAGAATAACTGAAGTGCTTGTGAGAGATCTAATCTCAGAATATTTAGCTATGCACAGTTTAGTCTTTGCGTCTGACAACGTTTGCCTTCAAATATCAGCAGAACACTGTCATACAGAAAAAGATGGGGGGAAAAAAAATATATTGCTGTTATGCAAAGGATAATGATAAAAAAACACAATGTCAGCAGGAGCTCTACATATCTGTTATTGGCTTCAGCAACGGTTTTGATGTCATTTCCAATTTAAAATGTATAATTTATTCGAAGAGCCTACTAGAACATGTGTCAAAAAATTTGTACACTGGACAGGAGGATGAATTAAAATGGTCTAAACATAACATGGAGAAATAGAATGGTTTCCAGTTAGCAAAGCAGTAACACAAAGTTGTACACGTTCTCATTATCATTTTAACTTCTAAGATGAAAGTACCATGAGAGAAGCTAGACCACTAATTTACTGTCATCACAGTTCTGACTCCCTCCTGGAAACAGAGAAAAGGAGGCAAGGTCCACCCTGAATGGGTCTCCAGCCCACCAAGGAAAAAGGCAGACATGCGCACGATATGGGGCAATCTAGCATCACCAGTTTACATGAAACCAATGTCTTTAGACTGAGACAAAACCAGTGCAGCCGGAAGGAAACCACATAAACATGTAAACTCAACACTGGCTGGGTTTGATCGATGTCTGTCTCTAAATCAATAGCTCAAGAGTAGTGAGGCACCAGTGTTAAGCATAGTGTCACTGATCAAGATTGTGTAGCGGAAAATAAACTCATCCATCGATTTATCCTTTTCTTTGTTTCTGAAAAAAATAATCAAACATTCTCCACCTCAGGTCACTTGGTAGCTCCACTTATGTAGGTTCCAAGTTCAAAAAGTCCATAGGTTCATGTAGGTTTTTATATGGTGGATGGCATTCCCTCTCTCCCTCAGTACTGCTGAATCCATTCCAGCATTCAAGAACGGTCACATTCTCTCCTAATCCTGTAATAGCGAAGTAAATTTCAATAACAGCATCTCTCACGATCATCTTTGTGTCATATCTGATGCATTTCTGTAGGCAGTTAATTGAGTTATGTCACAGTAAAAATAGTAGTATCGGACAAAGTGTTCTTCAGTAATCATCTATTGGTCTTCAGCAACTTTTTAAATGCACTTTTGTATCCTCTGAGCTTTATACCATGTTTGAGAAAAGCACATGTAATCTTCAAAATGCTGACAAAAACAATACTAATAGCAAAAGGTTAATACATAACAATGATATTATAGTCAGAAGCAGAGATTGAAAAAAAAAATTAGACTGATTAAAGTCATTAAAATGGTACAGCAGCAAACTGCATAGTTAGTGGGGAAGCCATGGAACTTTTTTAACTTTTTCTTTTGATCAACAGTAAAGAGTAAAGAATTTGGCAGTTAAGATACAGTGAAGGCTATTCCTTTGTGTAGCTGCAAAGATGTGGGAGAAAAAAAAATTAAGTATTCTGATGTATTCAGAAGAACAAAGGTTAGAATTGTTCCTAAAAATGATATTTTCAGTAACACAGATATGACAGCTGGACACTGAAAAGCACAGTAGCAAGTAGTAGTCTAGTAGGGTAGACTCCTTTGAGTTGTGCTACTGAAAAAGACTGAATACCATGGAGAGCCAGAAAACAGATAGGTCTTGGGTCTAATCAAGCCAGAACTCAAAGGAAATGATTCTCAATGGACAATTAGAAAAGTTTGAGGGACAAGAAAAAGGTATCCAAAAACCTGATGAATAAACTCAGAACAACAATGAACACACCCCATTCAAGGTTAGGTAAAGGACAGAACATTCTGGATGTGCACTCAATCAACGACACCTAACAACATTAAAGAAATGTTTAATACAGCTTTGTCCTGCCTCCTTGAAGTAGGAAATGAAATGTTTAAGAAGAAACTAAACACCTTATGCTGCCAAGAAGCTGGTCTGGCCTATAAGCCTATGGCATTTTTGGTGCATTTTATTTCATCTTAGCAACAGGCTATTTCATAAAAACTACGAAATAAAAATATAAGACATTGATCACACAGTCTGCGCTATTGAAACACACAGATGAGTGTTATGAAGATCCCACATGTAATGGTAACGTTAAGGGTAACGTTCCCCTTTGAAATGAAAGACAATTTAAAACTGGTAACAATTGTATCACTGATATGCAGGCTTTATAGTGGATGCTTCCTAGTGTTTTGTAATCTGTATATATGTGACCCTGAATGTCATCTTGCAAAAAATATTGTGTGTAATGTGTAATGAAATAACACAAAGATTTTTAATACATATATGCTGTGCAATGTGGGTAGGTATTTTAGGCAGTATTTTGTCATCTATGATTTTAGTAATTGGATTCAGATTTTCTTCAGAATGTTCTTATGCACTCATGCCTGTTTAAGTCAGAGCAACTATAAAAATAATACAAGGATAAGTTATATTAGGCTTTTATTTAACACATTTAACTTAATTTTGTTTTAGCTTAGTAACAGTGTATTCTTGCCTTTTTGATCATTTCAGTATACATTTAATTTGTCATTTCTGGTGTTTACAATGAAAGATAAACCGTCTTATGTCTCTTCCTCCTTCCTTTACAGATTTCTTTGGCAAACCCCTCCCTCCTGTTGTTGCAGACAAACAAACACCTAACTGGCTCTGAGAATGCCATTTGATAATCTTGAGAGGTTTTTAATTTGTCTTTTGCAAAACACTGCATCTCATATAGGAGGTAAAGCGGCATATTCCTGGGATCAGGAAGTGGCTTCATGAGCAAGGCTCTGCTGACATGGATCTATTACCACCACAGTCAGTTTCTAATGGAGAAAAAGCTCGTGGATGGAGCTGGATCAACATGCTGCTGGGTTGGGGTAGTGGATGTGGTGTCCAGTGGCGCCATAGCTCTTAGACTCAGACAAAGCGTCAAAAAACCATTCTGCTGCTGGATCTTAATGGACTTTTCAAGCTGGGCAGACCTGTTAGTTTTATTTTTTAACTGTTTACAGCAGAATTTATACACCAGTTGCAATATTTAACTTTGTGATCACTCTTCTTCATAAACAAACAACATTTCAGTTATGCCTTTGACTTTTTTTACATACATGCATGTGGGCCCCCTATTTAAAAAGTTTAGTGGGACTGAGAGTTGCTTTGCTACCTGAAAAGTTTGTTAGTAGAACGCAACTGAAAGCACCCAAGCACATGGTCAATTATTATACAGTTACTCCCGTAATGTGCGCCATCGAAAAGTTGGTGAAGTGCACTTTTGTTTAGCGAGTTGTACGTCACTTTGAGGAAACGTGCCTGTTAAACATTAAATGTCACGACTGTGATGGCTGCCACATGAGATGATTTGGGAAAATCAATATAGGATATATTTTTGAGATGTTAACATTTAGAATCGATCTCACTCACTCTTCTTAATTGCTTGTCCTTGCTGGGGTTGAGGGGTCCAAAACCTACCTCAAAATAAAAGTTCTAGGCTAGGCTCCTACACCCTATATGGGATGCCAGTCCATTGTACAGTGGGTACACGTATATACACACACGCACAAAAATGGCTAATTTAGCATCGAGTTAACCTGAAACGTGTCTGTGGTTTCCCACTTCTGTGGTTTGATCTCTGAAAACAAGTTACGGTATAATTAACATTTTTGCATATGTTAAAGTGTTTCAGGGCTACCCCATTTATGACTTTATTATTTAAAACCTGTATACAGTGGACTGATCGGACGGTTGAAACTTCTATCGAACTGGTAAACGGAACTTAAATTCGCTAGTATTTAGAAGAGTAGGACGACATTGTTGGGCGGAACAGGAAGTTTTCAGTTGGCGCTTTTCCTCACGCGCACACGGTTATGTTTATGTTTATGTTTAATAATGAATGCGGTTCTAGCAGTCAGGCCCGTATGTCCGAACCATGTTGAAGGCGCTCTGCTGGAAACCCGCACGCAATGTGAAGCTGAACCTTCACGGCGGGCGCCATATTTCAAACCGCGCCGAAGGCCTTTCGCCTAGTCCCGCCACCGGGGAAGATGAGGGTTCAGAGAAAAACAGCAGGCAGGTGAACACGATCTGCGCGTTACTTGTGGGCTTGTTCTGTAAAGGCCTGAATGAAACGCTGTGTTTAACATCAGTTCCGTACGGTTTATTTTACCAAACGTATGACAGGTGCGGGCGGCAGCGCGGAGGCGGGTGTGTGTACCGGTCTTGGAACACTTCGACAAGTTCTACAGCGAGCAGCTCCGACACCGCTGGCCGGCAGTCAGGTGCATTTCCGTCACGGTCCTCCTGACTGCTAAAGGAGCGTAAGGTGTAGTGGAAGCTTCTCTGCAGATCGACTGAAGACGCCGTGTAAAACAGCGGTGTTAAATGTCGATAACTTCTCCTCCAATACAGGATTGTGACAATGTGGAGCCTTTTCTGGAAACACTGTACATGAAGCAGGGTTACACCTGGACAGGACACCAGTCCATCATAGGCCAACCACATACAAACACAGTAAGAGCAGTACAGTCACCAGATTGCCTGAAACGTCTTAGGATTGTGAGAGGAAACAAGTGCAAACTCCACACAGACCCAGCTAGAGTTGAACCCACACCCAGTCCACATACTGTGAGGTGCCAGTGGTACTTGCATGAGTTTAGACAAAACAATGAGACATGTACTGCTACATTCATTGGTGCTTCTCTAACTAAACAGTGTACATGTACACATCTGTGTACATGCA
This sequence comes from Arapaima gigas, assembly GCA_900497675.1. NCBI lineage: Eukaryota > Metazoa > Chordata > Actinopteri > Osteoglossiformes > Osteoglossidae > Arapaima > Arapaima gigas. The sequence goes on along the minus strand of UFQX01000404.1, from coordinate 48,605 downwards.
GCGGGGTAGGGTAGATTAGGAGGTGTCACGAGTGTCTGGGGTTAGGGCAAATGCAGGATCAGTACTTGCTCTGTAGTGCGTTCAACACCGTACTTTGTGTGTGAAACTGAGGTTTTTGTATTTTTAATCTGGGAGTTGTACACGTAAAGGTCGTTTATCTGTATCTGTATGTAGCATCACACCCTGGGAGTATCCTTGAACTTTGTTATACCAGGTATCCCTCGAGGTATCAGTCTGGCTACAAGTTTTCATGTGTACAAGTGGATTATTTAATACCCTTTATCTAATTATGACCAGATATGAGACTGTTTTTGACATTTACAAGTAAGAGCTGAGAGTGGGGGAGTTTACAACATTTGTGCTGTAATGGTGATTGTGTTTCACTTACTCAATTTCACCTTTGGACCCGATTTGTAGGAAAACATTATGCTGGTAAATAGAAGGATACCTGTAGCTGATGACAATGAAGGGGAAATGAAGATGCCACTGTCCTGTACTCTCAAATGCTCTTTGCTGGCAGTACACGAAAGTGAAGCCTCCTTAGGTACACAAGGTGATGTGTGATTTGTGCCTCTTATGCTAATCTGTTCCAGGGAAATCCTCCTGCACCCACAGTCCTGGCAGTATGGGGTCATGTTGAACCGCTTTGCTGCCTTGGAAGAAGTCAAAGAGCAGCTCCACATCCAGGGCTTTTCCAGTCTCCTGCCTCACTGTCAGGGGTCCTTACAGTGCTTCGTCCACCGCTCCCCAGTCCGCTTCCCCTCTCAAAGGCATCAGGCTGGACAGTTGAAGCAGTACTACCTCCTGAATGCAGCCTCTTTGCTCCCAGTGCTGGCTCTGGATGTGAACAAGGGGGACAGGGTGCTGGACCTCTGTGCTGCTCCTGGGGGCAAAGCCCTGGCCATCTTTCAGTGTGCCACCCCAGGTAGGGGGATTTTTGCTGGAATTCTGAGTTTACTTGGTAATATTACCATTCAAACTATATAACATGGGAAAACAGGCATTGATTATCAGTCTGAAGGTTGTTGGATAGAATCCCACTCTTGCAATTGCCATAGTGCCCTTGAGCTAGGTACTTGAATGCTGAATGGCTCCCAGCTGTATAAACTAGTCAAATACTATGTGCTTTGGATGAAGGCATCAGCTAAATGAATATTTAATAAAGCTAATAAAGTAGGCTGCTCTTTATTTCAATGTTAATTTTTATGTTGATATTATCGAGATATAAAGCAAGTTCAAGCTTGTAAAGCTTGTTCAAACACTCGCTTGTGTAAAGCTCTACTCCTTCATTGAGCGGAAAGTAAACACCGGATACTGAAGCTCACACAGATATTCAGCCTGTGTGCTGCTGAAACTGTTTTAATCTATATACACACAGAGTGGACACAGGTGTTCCTCGAGATAAAACTCTTTGAAGTATGAGTGATTTTGCGCATTTACCAGTAACACCCTGAGCAGAGGTGAATTTTCAAAAGTTTGCACCATAATGATAATTACATGTCTGACTTATAAGGTTTCTCGTTAGAAGCCGATTTTCAAGAATGCATAACACGTGTAAGTAGGGGCTCACCTGTATATTGTGCGCTTACTGTGTGTATACTTATAGACACAGGCAAAATAATACAGGTAGTTTTGCCAGTGAATTGTCCTTCTTCTCCAGGTGGTCTTCACTGCAATGAATTGGATATTCACAGACACAAGTGGCTGATGAAGACTCTGGAGTCCTTTATTCCACAATCCCTAAGTGATGTTGTCAAGGTGTCTAACCTAGATGGACGACTCTTCGGGAAGATTGAAGCAGGTGCCTATGACAAGGTGGGAGCAAATTACATTGTAGCCCTTGTAAAGCACCAGTGAATTGATTTGAAGTTGGTTGAATATAGCAGGAGGGAATGGTCCAAAGAGATTATTTATCAATAACTCACTGCTGCTGTTTTTGTTAGTGTTTGAATAATTTGAGTTCTGTGAATCAGTATATTTTGCATTTCTTTATTTAGCAATGTAGTGTACAACTTGGAGAAAATAAAAGTACATTTTACCAATTGGCTTCAGAGGTACAAATAACAACACATGATTCTTGAACTACAGCCAGTGTACCATCACTGTTTTTGCCAACATACAATACAGCATTAGCTGCAGATAGAATAGTTAGGGAATACATTTTTTTAAACAGATAATATGATGGAAATTTGTGGCGTAGACAGGAGATTGGGAGAGAAATTGGTCATTTTTAAATGTTGAGATGGAATCATCAGTTCTGAGCCAGAGAGAGAGATTATTCCAGGACATTGGAACCGAGGAGGGGAAAAAAAACCTTTGGACTTTTAATTTTGTGTGTGGGGCCAGAGGGAGTTTCAGGAGTCTTTGGTATCATCGTAGCCTGGGCCAGAAGCTGCGTAAGGTCCGTTGTGAGATGAGGTTGTATCCTATTAGTCTTATGCAGGACATAATGTTAAAGAGACATTGTGTAGCATGAGGACGAAAGGAAGGCCTCCCTAATCAACTGAAGAGCATCTGCCGTTGAGAAGAGGGCAGTCTTGGTGGGGATGCACAGTCTTGAACCCAAACTGATAATCCTCAAGGAGATCATTGTGGACAAGCAGTAAAGATAACTGGGTTTAAGCTGCACGTTCCAGAATATTGAGAAGAGAAACCGGCTGATGATTCTAGGCTGATTTTGGAATCGGAGATGGTTTCATTAACAAAGGTGAGATGTAGGCAATTTCGAAAGTAGATTGGGAGCAACCATAGGAATCGGTGAAAGGAGAAATAAATGGTCTAAAAAATAAGGTTTAACGATGGGTAATATTTTAAATGTGTAACAGAAATGTCCGAAAAGCAGGACATTTAAAAGGGCGTCGATTGTACGTGTGGGCCGTCCCTCTTTGGCCACCAGGTGGCGCTGCTCTGCAACGTGTTTCCGAAGTGTTTGTTTTATTTACACGAGCTTTTCAGTTGTACTGTACTGGTATCCAGTAAGTCTTTTGAGAGCGAGCAATAAGCAATTAAACTGATATGTTACATGTAACACTGAGTTATATTTGAACACTTTCTCAGTAAAGTACATATATCTCTGAAAAATACCATTTTTTGTGTTTTATCTTGGACATGGATGTTCCAGCTTGACAAATGTACCATCTTGCTTGATTTATCTGCCTCATATGAACTTTAAAACAGTAAAAAGTTTAGCAGTAACTCATACTAGCAATATGTGTGCGATGGTGAACGTATGTGCATCTTGTGTGACCATGAATAACTTTTTAAAACTATGACCAGATCTTATTTAATTTTCTCTCTTTTAGTGTTCCGCATTAGTCATTTGTCATGATTGTTGCTTCATTTAGCCTTGTTAGTCCCACTCCTCGGTCATGTGTCATTTGAATATTTGTCCGTCATTACTTCCTGAGCTGTGTCACTTGCGTCATGTCTATCCTGCCATCAACAGATCCGCCGCCTGCAACTGTGCAGCAAACATAATTATCACAGCCGAATTAGTGCCGAGTTTCCTGTTCAAAGAAACCGTGTCAATGAACTGGGCTGCAGGTGGTGCACTGACTGGTTCTGTGAAGGAGGCTTAGGAACCTCGGCTCCTAATGGAGCAGTGAGCGAACATCAGGGTTCAGTGTTGGTGAAACATTATTAGCACAAAACTGCAACCCCTTTTTAAAAGACAAATAATTTCTGCACGTATGCTTTGCAGTGAAAAACTTGTACATTGTGCCCAAGAACATTGAACCAGCATGTTTGTACATATGAGTGTACAAAAAGTTCCAAAATTCTCCAACACAGAAATTTGTGTTGACAGCACCAAGCTTTTAACTAAAGGCAATGGAAAGAGTCCTTCAGTTAAAACCTGACATCTGTCTCCAAATGTGCTCGGGCCTTTAAACAATTAGCGCCTGTTATTCTGCCATTGCTCCTAAATATTTTATCTGTGCAGCATTTTGAGGTTATGGCTTTCTTCTGTATGTTTGGCGAAGTACTTTAGTTCTCTTACAGGTTTAAATAATGTGATGAATGCGTCATTGAACTAACAGTAAAAATAATTATAGTAAAAATATAGAATTACTGGTGCTGAGACTCAGTCCAAGTGTTCTTTCTGTGAACCCCTCAGGTGTTGGTGGATGCCCCGTGCTCCAATGACCGCAGCTGGCTTTTCTTAGGTCAACCGCAGCAAGGACACTTGCGGCTGGGGGAGAGAGCCAAGCTCCCTGGACTGCAGAAGGACCTGCTTCGGTATGTCACTCAGTATGATGTAATAAAAAAGTGACTAACTTTAAGACAAAACTCTGCAATGTGGCTCAGGTTCACATAGCATTGAATAAAATTAGACTAATTGCTCAGCCCTATGGAAAGCAGAGAGGACACATCTCAGTTTTCACAGAGTTCACAAAACACCCAGCCAACAGTTCCATAATACGATGTTCACATTTACATTAAAACAAACACTGAATTCATTAATTCATTAAGACATTACAAGAGCGGTAAAACAACCAATACAGTTAAATATGCAGAAAGCTGTTGCGTGTGAGCATTCACAGTACAAATTTTTAAAGATGGACTCATTTCTAGATTTTTGTTTTCTGAAATTATTCTTCAGTGGAGCGAGCGTAACTTGTTTCTGCACTTAACACAGTGCATTTATTTAATATAAGTTTTAATACAACCTGAAGTTTGATAAAGTTGTTAAAACATTCAACGTTTTTGCATTGTAGCTTTAGCTGAGGCTTCTAATGATGAAATGAACCTGTAAATTTTGAGATAATTGTATTATTAGCTAATAATGAAAGTTGAGCATGGCCAGGGGCTGATGAATGTTGTCTGTGTTTTTCGAATGATTCCGTCAACTATCAGGATTGATTACGAGGTTGTGGAAATGATAGATTTTTGTACTTCCTCTGAGGTTTTTACAGAACTTAATCCTCAGTTAAATCAGGGGACATCTGTATTATTAAGCTTTTATTGATTGTGGCTTAGTGGTAAAAGGGACTTTGATTTATGAACCAACCTAGTTACGAATGGATGTTCAGTCTCAATTTCTGTTCATAAGTTGAGGGGCTGACGTATAGGTAACAGCAGCAACATGAAAGACTATTTCCCATAAGTCCCATTTGTGCTGTACCGTTTCCTTCCAGAGTAAGTGTAACTGTGATGTTGTTCCAAACGTTTACCATCGTTGCTTTTTCAATACAATGTATGTGTTAATATATAATCTACGATGCTGCTTTTATGTTTCAGTCGTGCAGTCATGGCTGCTTGTGAGGTTGTGGTGCATTATATGCATTTGAAGTTACTGTATTCCACTTCATGGCAGAGGCCAGGAGCTTATTAGTATTAAAAAGGGTAGAATGCAACTTCTAGAGCTAGAGAAAAAGTACAACAAAAGTTACATTTAAAATTGCTGCAGAATAAAAAAAAGAAATGTGAAAATGACTTTGTGTAGCTATTTCTGTGAAAGTCAAGTGTCCTGTTTCTATATATTTGGAGATCATTTTGCTGCCTCTGTGAATACTTTCCTTTGATGGTGCCCTTGGTTTTCCACTCCAGAGGTGCTTCCTTTTGTTTTGTGCATAAATGGCTGAGTCCAAAGGCTGGGCTTCTGTCCATTTAGCCTGACTGGCTTCACTTGAAACTTTCATATTTGTTTTTGCACAAAAAAAGACACTTCAGTGGGCAGAAAAAGGCCTTTTTTCGGCACCTGCATGGTCTCACATATTTGTCATTGGTGGTATTCGTGAGGCCACACCGTCCCAAAGACCTTCCGGGAAAAAGAACGCTTGGTCTGATGCCATGCACTGACTGTGGAGAAACAAAGAACAGCTCAGTTTTCCTCCAGATAGATGACCAAGATGTAGTCTTTATAGTTTGTGTTTGATGACCTTATTTGTTATTATTTAAAAAATGTATTATATTCCTTAGAACAGCTAAGGATAGCTTGGTTGCCTTTTCTGTTGCAGTCAGAGGCATGCTGAAGAGGCCTGTGCTCATACATTTGACCTCAGGGTCACAGGAAATACCCCTTCTCCTGGTCTTGATGCCAACATTGATGTTCTTACTGGCGGGACAAGAGTACTTTCCTCTAACTGGATCTGCAAACTCAGTGAGCATCACAGCTCTGTTTTGTTACCAGCTATTCACATCCAGGTGCTAGAAGCAGCGCTCACCTTCACCAACCTACATTTTATTTGATGCCACTTCAGTACTTATCTTAATATCAATTTTTTCCTCACTGTTTTGAAAGTAAGAAGTCTCTGCGAACTCTAGCACTTTAGCTGAATGGTCAATTATTTATTTATTTATTTATTTATTTATTTATTTATTTTCCCCAGCCAGCCTTGAGTGACTTTCAAACAGTGCTGCAGTCTGAGCACTCTTTAGAGGCATTTGCTCAGCAAGGAAGATCTCTGCAGGCATCAGTGCTGAATTGAGTCATTCCCCATGAGGTCACTAAGCCAGCAGGGGACTTGAAGTTAAAGGCTCAAAAATTAAGCACTTTGTTGTTTTATATTTCTTTTAATTAAACCTGTCCTTGATGGGAGTTCTCCTTGCAAAATCAACAAAGACTGCATACTGTAGCTTCTCTGTTGGCTAAACCTGCATGACTATCAGGAATTTGCCCTGTGCAATGTCCATGCCAGCAGGGTCTTACAAAATAAGACATAATGGGTGGTGTTTTTTTCAGAGCTGATAGGCTGGTCCTGTTTTACAGCTGTTCTTGTTTTCCCACATGTTCCACACCCATTTGATAGTACAAAATCATGCTGTGTCCCCTGGGCTACAAGGCAATTTTGCTAAAACTCAAGGAGAGAACTACATTTGCAGTGGGTCTGTACTAGGATCTCTCTATGAAATGGTGTTAGACATGACTGGCTGCTTTCTCTGCCTGAGACAGTGACGTTCTTTTTTGTGAATGGAATATGTGCAAATGGAAGTCCACGGTCTTTCAAAATGGAGCTCAAAGCAGTGTTCAGCATAAGTAAATGGTGTGTGGGGGGTGAATACGTAAAGTTTAACCATCTTGGAATGGAAACAACGATTCAGCTTGTTGCAGCTCTATATTTGTTACTGTGTTGGTCACGCTACACTTTTTTCACAAAACAATTTTTAGTTTCTCTAATTTCACAGCTGGATATTTTGCTTGAGCAATTAAGGTCAGGTGCTTTTCTCAGACAAACAGCAGAAATGCTTCCTGAGACATGGGCCTTCTGCACTGAGGGTGAAACTCTGTTTCTTTGCCCACAAAAGCACTTGCCTCCTTGTAAAATTCTGCTGCTTTTTAGACCTTTTACGGTTCAGCTGCTTAGTCCATGATTAGTGTTAGGTAGCTGCAGACTAGTAGGAGATGCCCTGTGGTCTGAAAGATTAGAAGCACAACCACTGAGCTATAGGGCATTAAGCAAAGGTGACCCCCCTGGTCTCAGTCAATTAGTCATTTCCCACACAGGCAATTTGGTTCTGCCCAGATCAATTCAGAATGGAGGCTTCTAATGATGAATGATAATATTACATGATAGATGTTTAAACGTATCTTTTGTAGGTCATTATACATTATTGCAGGATATTGTAGTTTTGCTTGCATGAACGTAATGTACCAGTGACAGAGCTGTGTCCACTTGGTCATGCCTGTTGAGATAATAAGACATTAAAATTATTTATGACCTTTTTGGATCATTCTCCTCCGTGAGTAAGTTCAGCGTTTGTGCACTTTAGAAGAAAGTAAGAGATCCAAACGGTGGGTGGCATGGGCTTCTAGTACTTCTGCCAGAGTGAGAAGATTTACCCATTTTTTTCACAGGTTTGTAACTCTGGACTGAAATATCAGCAGTGAGGTAGCGTATGCTTTACATGATACGATATGAAACCTCCCATAAAAGAAACAGCAGTGGGACAATGACGAACATCTTTACCAACAAAGTTTAATTGGACTATAGCTTTATAGTCAGATTACATTAAGAAAGATTAAATTTTTTCAAGTGCCAACAGTTATGGATTCACCTAGCTGTAGTTTTATGCCCTTCATTTACTATTGTTTCCTGTTTCTATAGCTCAGCCCTGGAGGCAGTGGTTCCTGGAGGCCTAGTGGTATACTCGACCTGCACCCTGTCCCATGCAGAGAACAGCGATGTGATACAGGACATCTTGTCTAGTTGTCCCAACGTAGAACTGGAGGACCTGGATGACCTGGCGCTCTCCCTTGCTCACCACTTCACCTTTGATGCCAACACACGCTTTGGCCTACTGGTTGTCCCTGATCATGGCAGGACCTGGGGACCTATGTTTGTGTCCAAGCTGAAAAAAATCCGCTGAGTCCTGCAAGTAAAAAGTATTGATTTATATATTTTTTTAAAAATGTTTTTTAAATGTTTAGCAATGCTTCTTCAATCATATGCAGTCATAACTGGTGCAGTGATAAACTGCTCTCATTTGTCAAAGATCTAATGTTAGGAGAAAAGCTTGTAAACTACTTTGTTTATATTTCATTTTGTTTCTACTTTGATTTCTGTGTAAGTACTGAAACTTTGGTATTGGTGCTTCAGTCTGTCTTCAATTATCCTTTAAATGACAGTTTAGTCCATTTTCAAAACTTTCAGGAACATTGTCTCCCAGTATTTTGATCTACCTTGAATACAAGGTTTCAGAATTGCAAGCTATTTTCTGACCTGCAAAAATGGTTTTAGTTGATGAAACCAAAATAGCTGCTGATATTTCTTTTTTTATCTTTTGGAACAAGGTTTCATAATAAGAGGGCTTGACAAGTACATTTCCAGTCTCCTAGATGCTGAACTAGACAGTGTAAGTACTGCACGATGTTTTCCTTATAGTTGTGTAAATTGAGCAGTTTTTTCTTTCTTTCTTTCATTCCAAGAAATGAAAACAAACTCATTGCGAATGGTATGTTTTGGATTGAGCTGACAACTGTCTGAAATGTTGAACATGCACAATATTTAAGTAGCTCCATATGTGCACTGAATATCCTCAGGAAATTCAGTCACCGTATTTGGTTGAAGTGAGATTTCCTTGTCAGCTGTTTTTCCTCACTCAGAAATATGAGCACATGACTGAAGCAGATTTTTTTTTTTTACTCAGGTGTATAGATGCAGCTACAATACAGTGCATTTCAGTCTATTCCGGCATTTCAATTCCAATATGCTCATTGCTTTTGGTTTGACCCTTGCATTTTTACGCTCTTGTCAAATGTTAGATTTTAATTATATATACATACCGTTTGAACAAGGTGTATGTATAATATTTATTGCAATAAAATAATGCAAATACCCTTGATTTCTTTCATTTTACTGAATCGCAATGAAAAGGTATTATTTTAAGATAGTATTGTTGTTGAAAATATTGAGACAAAATAAACCAAAATATGCTGTTTGCACAAGAATACAATCTGTGGGAAGGTTCTCAGTTGACATAGATGAAAATTAATTATTTGCCATAATAATGACACAGTTGGTCTACAATTGGCCTCTACCTGTGAACCATGGAAGCAAATAAAACCTCCTCTGTTAAATGATCAGTAGTCAAGATGGGAATCTGAAGGTATGAAAATTTAGACAAAAGCACATTCTACAAACGCTGCCAATTAAAATATAATTGGTTTTCAAGCAAAACTTTTTGCAGATACAAACTTTTCCTAAAAACAGAGCTAGTATAACGTTTATACCAGCTTTTCACTGACAGATAGAAACGGCAAACATTAAGCACTGCCTTGAATTTTTTTAAAAAAGTGGAAAAGGTGAATAATCTGTGAATGATCCCATGCTTCTACATGTCTTCATCAACATTCTGAGAAGTTCTGCAGGAGACCCTGTTTCAATTTGTTTAAACTAGGGAGATCACCTTTCGTCAGGATTATGATCCAAAACAACACTGGAACAGCACTGGAATGGCTGAGGAACAAAAAGGTGAATATGCTTGTGTGGACTGGTCAAAGTCTGTCTCAGTCCCAATGTGTAGCATTGTGAAAATAGCCAAGGCTTCATTCAACAAACCTGAACAACATGGAGTAAGTCCGCCTAAGAGGACGGATCGAAATCATTTCCTAGAGGTGTTCAAATCTGGTAACTACTTACCCCAAAAGCCTTTAAAGCTATGGCTGCAAAAGGTGGCTCTACTTATTATTAATACATATGGACTAAATGGTTCAGCTCTGATTTGGTTCCTTTCATTTTTTAAAAAAGGGTTGCAAACTCACCCTGTGTCTGCTTGGGCTTGCTTTGGGTGGCCCTGATTTCTTCCCACAGTCCAAAGACATGTGTTTCAGGTTAATATGTGACTTCAAATTGCCCTTTGTGTGTGAGAGAGACCAACCTGTGATGGATTGGCCAACTATCCAGGGTGTACTTTCAAAGTCTAGCATCCACTGATTCCAAGACAGGTTCCACCACGACCCCGAGCAGGTTTCAGCAGTTAATGACGATGATCGTGGATGAATTCCTGGACATTTTACTTCCCTGAAACACTGTCCCCTTAAAATAATTTTGACATTTATGGAGATATGTGTAGCCTGCAGTACTGATTCTGGCAGAACACAAAACTATAATGGGATTCTCTATTCTGATACTACTTTCACTATTGCATGTCTGCATCTGTATGTTGAAACACACATTTGTTTACCTCGAAATTGTACATTAAAAATGTCTACTGCATGAACAAATATAATGTACATGTCAGCAACAGGGCTGCTTTGCCCAGTAAAAGCAACAGTGGGTTTTTTTGTACAGAAAGAGGATTGTGGACTCTGTCTCACACTGAGCAGCTCGCAGAGACCAGGCTGCTAGCCATCACCTCTCTCTGGTGAGCCAAGATGCCTCGTGCACACACCTGTGGTACTTATAACATGTTGTAAACAAGACAGCACAGTAAAGAACCATTGCAAGAGCAAGAGCAGCATACTGAAAACCTTAAGCACAATTTATACTGATATTCTAACTTTATTTATTAAATAAATACCAATCACTTGGCAAAAAAGGTTAACAAGGGCAAAAAATTGAAAGTTCATAAGTCAGTGAGTCACTGCATTTCTGCAGTCAAACTTACTTGTGCCTCTTATTTCAGTGTCAGGACTGTTTAGCTGATTCACATGTCATCGCAATTCATAAAGTGAAAAAAAAACAACAGGACCTAAATTAAGATATTAGAGATAACATGACTTCTGAGGAGCATTCTGATGCATAACATATGTAACAGAATACACTCCATGCTGATCTCAATTTAAAAAAAAAAAAAAAAAAAACTGGGGGGGTTGCCAGATTTCATTGCATTTTTTATAATTTCAAAGCAAGTATGTATTTTCCATAATCAAGCATTAAAGAAAAGCAGGGATTATTTACAATTGTTTAAATCTTATTATCCAACTGGCTTGAAGACAAGCTAAGCGAATGATTCCTCTGGGGGTGGAAGGAGAGCAATTTGGGGGGTGAGGGTACATTTATTGCATCAAAAAACAGAATGATGATAACTTTTATTGACATGTAAAGGCTGTTGTGGAAACAATGTGCTGCATGTGCAAGATTTTCATTATGCAGGTTCTATTTCAGAGTATTTTACAATTCTGCTGAATTTTACTAGTCCTTAGGTTAAGTAGCACATTGGTTAGAACAACTTTACACCAGTCTTAATGCTTTCAACTGAGGAGTGGGATGGTTGCTTGTGTAGTAAGTTCTGGCTATTGTAAAATTGTTCTGAATATTTTGCTTAACATTAATTATCTAATAAAATGGTCAAATGCACATGCACTTTAAGCAGAGTTTTTCCCCATTGTGTCACCTTTTCCTGCTCTTGGAGAGTCACTGGTGGTTGCGGTGTAGTTCTGCAAAAATCTTTTCAGGCTCCAAGTTAACAGAAACCAGTGATCGAGTTTCAGTATTTGGACAGAAATACTGAAGCACTTGATGTCACTTCCTTCTTCCAGCTGCAGGCAGTAGTAATATCCACCCAGGGGTTCTTGGTCCCCCTTGCAGGTCTAGTGTCTCACAGCTCCAGCTTCATCTACTTCTCATTAACTGTCTTAATTGTGATCTTCACACTGCACACCCTGTAGCAGCTGCTCCTGTCTGGACTTGCCTTGTGCCTTCACTTTTGGACACGATCCAGTCTGCAGTTGCTGTTACTGAGGAGTCCTTTTTCAAACAAGTGCTGTCTATGTCTGTGGCTCAAGAGAGCTTGTAATCTGAACATTTCTGAAAATTCTACATCTCCAAAATTGTCTTTGTCTACCCTAGTCATTTGTAATTTGTTTAGAGTCATGGTGAGAATTTATTGACAGAAGGAACATTGATTTATCCTAAATTAATTTTTGTGTTGTTTTGTTCAGTAAGTAAGTCTTGTCTTCATCTCACCTGTATGCGATACGTTCAGCACTATAGAAGTTAAGATTTATGGTTAAAATTTTTCTTTCAAAATGTATGGTTATGTTAAATAGAAATGAAGTTTGCCGCACTTGTCATGGGATTTTGTGTTGTGGGTGTCATTCACAGCATCACCTGATGCTTCACATAGTAAGCAAGTGCTGTTCTCATCGCTAACTTGAGTCCACAGTCAATCTCCTCACCTTCCAACATAAATAACTACACTAAGCCTTTACAGAAGACTCGTGGCTATTGCTGCAGTGATACATACAGTGCCAGTCAAAAGTTTGAGCACATATACTGCTGGCTAGTTTTTTCATAAGAGATTTGATTATCGAATTTGGGCAGGAAATGAGCCTCCGTGCCTCCCAGATCTTCTGCAACAGTTCCCAGAGATGTTGGCCCCTGGACGGTTGCTTTGTAGAGAAAAAAGCTTGCAGCTTCCAACTCCACACACAGAGTAATGGGACCAGGAGGCCCAGCGCAGCATTAGAGCCGCAGTAAAACCAATGGGATATTAAACTGTTGTCTGCTCCAACTGCTCCAATCCAGACTGGTAATGTTGCTATGAACTGCAGGTGTCAGTTCTGCTGGAGAACAGGCAGGAAAAACAGAAAAAATTCAAGTGTAAGGTCTGTGGAAAGGCTGAGCACTGCTGGACTGGATCTGCAGCTGAACACAAAGAGCCTTCTTAATGTCATGTAAGGAAATTTTGAAGACAGCTTCAGCTCTATTGTTCCTTTCTTTATTCGTCTTTCTTTGACTAAATATTTAACAGTTTTGATGTAAGACTACAGGATCACACATCTCATCCTACAGTTGTACAAAGTTCAGAATGTTAAGTATGTGCTAAGTTTTATAGGAGATAAAATTTGTACTTAACATTAACTGGGCCTTTTCATAAAAAATGGTGCAGAGGCAAGTTTTCTCCAGCCATGATGAATGCTGTCTGTGTGTGTGTGTGTGTGTGTGTGTGTGTGTGTGTGTGTGTGTGAAGGGATTCTGAAAGCGGCATTGACGTGTGTGATCTGTTATGCTGTAATTGCAATAGAAAAATTTGAATATTCTTGCTACAAAATTGCTAAATATTTAGTAAAAATGAAACATATTTTAGTTTGTATAAAAATGCTGTACTAAAGCAGTTTTTTCCCCAAAGAATTTCCCCTCTCTGATTTGTAAATTACCCCAGTACAAATACAAAGAGCAACAAGCTGTTTATAACAATGTTGTGCCATTTAATTGATCTTCCTAATTTTAATATTCATACATTTCTTTTGTATAATTTTTCTTTTAATGGCAGACATCTTTCCAATGGCATTATATATTACAGCCAATACTTTACTTGACAAGGCAGTGGTCAACATTTGTTTAAAAAGACAAATGCATTCTGAATTTAATAAAGGAAAACTACATGCTTAAAAGCTGCCATTAATCATTTTTAGACAGGAGAATTATTATCGTACATTAGTACATTCAATAAATTGGAGTTTTATGCCAATATTTCAGCTGGTTTATAGCCTTGTGGGAATAGGCTTTGAGCTTCATTCTATTATTTAGCATCTGTTTGCATTTTATTGTAGGCATATTGAGCTGTATTTCCAGGCAATGAAATGATGGTTTGACACCAAATGAAAAATAAACTCCTGTATATATGATGTGTGACACTTCACACATAGGTGACAGCAGAGCTGAATTGTCATGAGTTCACATATCATTGGGTTTGCTGTGAAGTTCAGCATGGTAGAGCAGCAGATAGTGCTGGTGCCTCACAGCAGAAGACTGTGGGTATAAATGTGATTCAAGTTTATACATGTTCACCTGGTATAGCTCTAGATGCCCTAGTTTCCTCCTGCAGTCCAAAGACTTGTGTGTCATGTAAACTGATGACTGTAACTTGACCTTGGCCGTTGCCTATTTTAAAAATTAACAAAAATGGCCACTGTTTAACACCCACGCCCTTGCCTGTCATCCTTCCTGCAGCTGAATGAACCCAGCATGTCACACTCAGTGAACACAACTATGCTGGGACAGTGGGCAGCATAGTGGTTAGGATTCTGGCCTCACAATCCAGAGATTTACATTCAACATTCAGGTCATACATGTAAACAATTTGTACAACCTAACACTGGATGTTACCTTAAACAAAGGTTTCAGGTCAGTAAAAAATAATAATATTTGCACAAAAATGATCAAGATGGTGTATAGAAATATCCAGCAGCAGCCTACGTTTTTAAAGTATTTTTCCTGATTCACAGAGTACCCCACACTCTCTTAAAATACCGTTCCAACAAGTAGTTTTACAGGAGGGATTGTTTTTTTTTTTTACATGTTGATGTCTGAGATAGTATTTTGGTGTCTTTTAAGTGTGTAAGTGTGGTCTGTAAGTACACCTGAGGTGGTCTGTGAGGGTCGAAGGAATCACCTTTCTTAATGTCCCATTTCCGACAAGCAGAGTACTTGTATTATATGTAAGTACTGGCATTTGTACCCTCACCACTGCCCTTTTTTTTTAAACAGGCAAAAAGCAGAAATAATTTTTCCAATGTTCAGTGGAGAAATATAAAATTTTCATAACTGACATAGGTGGTCCACTGCATCTTTGCATGTGGTTTAAGTGGCCCACAGACCAAGGAACACATAGCAGCCATCGGCTTTGTGTTGCCGGTGGTAAGGAGCAGACAAATGCAGGCGCGAGTTGACAAACACGGTTTATTGGAAGGGGACGTTCCAAAGTCGGGGTCAGTAAGCAGGCGAGGGTCGGATCCGAGAGACAGAGTATTGCAGGCGAGGACAAGGCGGAATCGGTGGTCGGAGTCGAGCGAGGGTCGAGAACAGGTGAGGCAGTCAGGAAGGTTGCTTGGTACAGACAGTAGAAACATGGGCAATACTTCGCACCGATCGGTTGCGATGCAGAGGTTTAAATACCACAGGGGAGCAGGTGCAGGTAATCAGGGAACCGAGGGGGGCGGAAGGCGGAACGGTGGGCGTGACAGGCTTTCACGTTTATTTTTTAGATTTGACGAACATCCGTGTTAACAGACGCACCAATTCCTTATTTCCTTCTACCTGAAAGACCAGTAAATGTTTTTTTATAGTTTTAACATATTTTATGTCAGAATATAAACTAATAAAATGTGATTTGTTTTGAATACAGTGCAATAGATTCCTGAAACCTAATCTGAATTAACTGTTAATTCAGGAGGCCCCAACAAAACGGTCCAACCTGGTTTCTGCAAGTGCTAGCACCCATTCATTTAGCTGTACACTGGAACAACACATTCACTCAGACTATTAGCATTTCAGAGTCACTATTCCACCTGAAAGAGGAGCAAAGCAGAGTTCCTGCAGGAAACCCACACAAACAGGGGCTCGACACGCCAACTCCATCAGGCCCAGGTGGAGAATGAACTCACATCCTGTCACATTTTTCAGGTGCTGCAAGACAACAGCTGCCATTGCCGTGCCACCCACGTCTACAAGAAAACGTCGCTCCTTTTCGCCACGCTCATATTATCCCGTTTACTATCCATAGCAGAAACCTCCCACTTCGTACTTGGTTCAGTTCGGTAACTCGACAATGAACCGCTTATTCACAAAGGCAAAGTGTGCAGAAAACAAACCATTAATGTGCAGTGTGGTCCACACAGAGTGCTTCAGGTTTAGTTTAACAGGAGGCTCCGGCGGTGTATCCGGCAGCTCGACCCGCCAGCCTGTCTGCCGGGCCGCTCCTGCCCAGTGCCTCAGCTGCTTGGCGATGAGTTCCCCCTAAGGAACGAGCCTGGCAAATGGGGCCATTAACAATGACTTGAGCTCCAGTCCGGGCAATTTGACTCTGCCACCGATTAGCCTCACATAAGGCCTTAATCTCCCCAACAAATGATGGACACTTTCTGTGGAATGGAAACCCTCCACACCAAAACGGCCCCTGTTAATATAACATAAAGAACAGTTATTAAACTGTCTGTGTTACAGTGAGCTTTATCTTAATAAACCAGACAGACTGTTACATTTTGTGGAGATCGACTGGGTATATAAAGTGATTTTACTGTTGCTCTGGCCTCCTTTGCACTGAATACGGGCAGAAAATTCTGGATTCACTTTTCATGTGGCGGACTGTTTCATCTGAACGATGGTGTTCGTGAAGGGAATAGTTTGATGTGGATCTGTGGTGAAGCACTTTTATGGCAATTGCCTTTTGTAAGGTTAAAAAATCAGATATAGCTGTCTAGTAGACTACCTTCAAGCCGTAACAAATCACACACATAGTCTCAAGCACCATGATCTTGTGTCCATATATACAAGCTATGCATTTTCCTCCAGACTTGTTCTCCTAAAGGACTTGCTTGGATTGTTGTCTGAACCCTGCCTGTATACAACCCATTAAGAACGGATGAGAGTCCCTGTCTGGGGGCCTTTCTGTTTGATCATTTTCAGGCGTTCATCTGCTAAAATGTATATTGGCGGCTATGGGTGTCCACGCCTAATGGCCCTGTAAGATCTCTTCTGATGGCTACAGAAAACGTGCTGTCTTCAACTTAGCTCTGCCTTATGTAATAAAATGAGGTGGATCATTCTGGGCTCCTTTTATGTTTCATATCCATAGGAAGGGAATACTGGGAAATGTCCGTGTGCTTTATTGTCACAGTGTGGTGTAGATCTCAAGAGTTGCCTCACAGTTCAAAAAAAGAGTGTTCTATGGTCTCTGGGTTTTCATTTCTCACAGCCTCATAGGTGTGATCACACTCAAGCACATCTTGTTAGCAAAATAATAAAGAACCAAAATCTCAGAACAGTACATGCCTTTGAAAATCATTTAAATGCTGAGACTTTCTTTAAACTTTGTGTTTAGGCATCAGGGTAGGACTGAAATGCTGCAAATATATTTTTTTCAAAATTTCTGTTCAAGATCAAAAAAACAAACAAATACAATGCAGTCATCCCTCGATTTATGTGCACTCGCAAAACGTTTTATTTCTAACACCTTTTCTTAACTTAGGCGCTGATCTGCTCAATACAAAATCTGCCAAAAAATGAGAAACAGTATTTCCATGCTCACCTCGTGTTTGGGACAGTATCTATTTAGCATTGTCCTGCATCACTGAATATGATAGTACTTAGTACTATTCTACATGGGTGACTCTAGTAACATATAGTGCTGTACTATATTGGTGAATAGGGAGAATACAGTAATCTTCATTGCTATTCTACATGGGTGAATATGGTAGTTGTTTAGTGCTCTTCTACAAACGTGAACACTAGTAAGGTAGCAAGTTGTCACTGCGTCAGAATATAGTTCTTGGTGTTTTGTTTGAGTGACAAAGCTGTATGTACCTCTGGTTGTAAGTAAAACTGTTTTATTTGTTTCACTTGTGTTGTGGTGGCGAATCCTCTTAAATGCTACTGTGTACACAAAGTCTTTCATTACTTGTTTCTTTTGGTGTTCTACTGAAATTTAGGAAAATTGTTTGGGGTTTTTGGGCTGGGTTGGAATGCATTACAGTTTTTCCCCATAAGAAAAAAGTGGAAGTAGCTGACTGAGTTTACACGTTCTCACACAGGTTAGGCGCATCAATGGAGAAATGACTGCACTTACATTTTCACAGAGCAGACTTGCACTCATTTGCTCCAAACATCACATTTGAACAAGTTACAGTTTTAGAAAGGATTGTAACAAGTCCCAAAACACATTATGAAATGACAGCAGTTCATCGCATTAGCTGCAAGTAAAGTTTAAGACACCTGTTGTCTATCAGATTGTCTATCTGCTCACCCATTTGTTCTGTCTGTTACTATGTGTGGCAAAAAATATACATGTTTCTTCCTCCCTTTCATTCCTCTGAGTGGCAGTATGACCAAGGTAAATGTGGTAATACTGTTTGCACTGCGTTACTTATGGCTACTAAGACAGAGGAGTCCAGGTGACCACAGAAGAAATTACTCACAGGATGAACATTGTCTCTAACTGTGTAATGTTAGCATATAGGTGAGCAGCCTGTTGGAACAGGATCCCAAGAGGGCTTTTATTTTTTGTCCTCTAATGGGAGTATTTTTTCCTGTGTCTGTGTTTTCTACTACTGATATTTCTCCTTGGATGAAACCTTCTTCATATACAACCATTTCTGAAGCAGTCTGAGACACTGTGTTGGAAAAAGCACTGTACAAAAATCAGTTGGACTAACTGGATTTATGGAACATGTTTAATAACTTTGGCTAACCAGATATTTATAGTATGGGGAGTGCACTTATTCTGCATATGTATTACATTGTGGGGGGGGGGGGGGG